>CM063506.1:104323568-104358568 GCA_032207245.1 Pardosa pseudoannulata
CCATTTTTAAATCCTTGATTTTCTGGTCTCTGGGAACACTGTGAATGAATGTGAAAATGTCGATTCAAATGACAAAACTGTAGATACTAGGAGTTATTCGAAAATTTGGTAGATTGTTTTAATATTAGTGTCATCTCTCTTCACTACAAAGAAAAACTCATTCTAAAAAATTTTTTTAGCTGTTCCTTAATGAGTTAAAGTAAAAATTTTGAAAGTTCCGAGATTTTTTAACTTCGCAGCACCCTTGAAAATCGAGGCTTCGTCACCAAAATACACATTTTGATAACATTTCTTTAAAGAGTTTCGTTTATGAGATGTGCGGGATAAAACCCTCATTTCTGTTCAAAACTGCTCTTCCTCTGGTAAGCCCTGCATTAGTCAGATAGATATAGGGTACGACGTCTTATTAACCTACTTCACTTCTTTCCCGTCACCCGATGATTCATCCGTCCCTATGTCATATCTCTTTTGGAAGGATAAAATGACAATAAAAAGAAGTTCTTATCTTTATGTAATGTCTCTAAAGATAAGCTCACCCGCGACAACCTTCCTTTTTCAGTTTTTATTTAAATAACTTTATATAGTTTTCTTTTGAAATGTTAAGACTATCTTTCGCTGCTCCCTTCTGTTAAAAATATATGAAGTACTGTTTAACCAGTTAACGTTTTCTGTGGCTTTTTGAATAGTTTTCATTTAAACCATTAATTTTTGTAGATTTTTTAATGTAATATCATTGTCTTCAATAAAGCTTCTTATTAAAAGAAAAATTGGATTTTTCCTTTACACGTTTCACGCTTTTATTAAATCTAAGTGATGAAAGGCAGTGGATTGCAGACATAAAAGTCCCTTGGGAGCCACTAAGGTGCGAACTATACTTACGGAGAAGCATTGAGTCATGCAACAGAATTACAAATATATAATCTATACAATCTAGAGCTACACAATAATTGGACAAAGTCTCTTTCGTTTCAAAAAAGTGTACTTTGTTTTCTGAGAAAATAATTGAGACAGACTGAGAATAAACGAAGTGATCCTTTAACATGTTATTAAAACGATGCGGAAGGTACGAAACGTATAAATATGAATTTTAAGTTTTAAAATAGATGTCTACCACAGTACAAACAGAGGTTTTAAAGTACTAAAATAAGCATTCAGTATAAGAAAATTTGCGTTTTATTATTAAGCTTATACCTTACTTACTTTCTTTTTAATAAAGGTTGCAAATATAACAACAGCTTGGGTGGAACTAAGGTATGAAAAGTGAACACGGAGAAGCTTCGTGTCATGCAACAGCATTACAAATGTATAATATATATAATCTTGACCTATATAGTAACTAGACAAAATGCCTTACGTATAAAAAAACCGTAATTGGTTTTTGTTATAAACCTAGTAATTGACATTGTGAAAACAGTTGAGACAAACTGCAATGTAATGCATACTAAAAATTTTGAAGTTACTAAAACAATGCCATTAGTATTAAACTGATGAATATGATTTTTATGTTCTAAAATAAACATCTAATACAGTACAAATGCAGATTTTAGTGTCATAAAACAAACATTTAGTTAGAATCCGATTACTATCAGCTTACGATTTCTTTTTCTGGTGAAGGATGCGCAAATTGGTCGCTTAATAACAAAAACTTTTCAACCGATTGAAGGCTTTATTACACATCAACCTGAACCAAAACGAATCAGTATTAAGCTAATAAATATGATTTTTATGTTTTAAAATAAACATCTAATACAGTACAAATGCAGGTTTTAGTGTAGTAAAGCAAACAATTAGAATCAGCTTACGATCAGCTTACAATTTCTTTTCCTGGTGAACGATGTGCGAATTGGTCGAGTAATAACAAAAACTTTTCAATTGATTGAAGGATTTATCACATATCAACCTGAACCAAAACAAATGAGTATTAAATTCATAAATATCATTTTTATGTTTTAAAATGAACATCTAATGCAACACAAATGCAGGTTTTAGTGTAGTAAAGCAAACATTTAGTTAGAATCAGCTTACGATCAGTTTACGATTTCTTTTTCCGGTGAAGGATGCACTAATTGGTTGCGTAATAATAACAAAAACTTTTCAACCGATTGAAGGCTTTATCACACATCAACCTGAACCAAAACAAATGAGTATTAAACCGATAAATATGATTTTATGTTTTAAAATAAACATCTAATACAGTACAAATGCAGGTTTTAATGTAGTAAAACAAATATTTAGGTTATTATCAGCTTACGGTTTTTTTTTCGGTGAAGGATGCACGAATTGGTCGTTCAATAAGAAAAACTTTTCAACCGATTAAAGGCTTTATAAACACACCAGACTGAACTAAAACAAATCAGTTGAAATTTTTTGATATTGCACAAGAAATCTGGATGTTTTTCATTGTATAAAGGAATCGTAAAATGAATCGGTTGCATTTTCAATGCATACAGTTTGTGATAAAGCCTTTAGTTGATTTTTTTTCAAGAAACACATACAAAACAACATTCATATCCTTGGTCCTATTCTGCCCTTCAAAAGACCCCTTGTCTTTTTAAAAATTTTAATTTTGAATAAGTTCGGTTATTTTAAATAGGATGGTAAAAAATGAGCTAATGTATTTGAATTTGTAAATCGTTTCTAGCAACAACCAATCATGAGTTACTTGTAACAAGAGCTTATTTTTCAAGGATATATACCTATCTAAATGAATCCTATGCAGACCACCTTTATATTATGTACCACTTTATAACTGCAAAATTATTAAACTCAAAACCGGTGGGGAAAAATGTTTTTTTATATCTCTTCTATATAATTCAAATGAATATTTTTTACAGTGGCCACTCAGTAAAAACAATTGTCATTTTATCCTACGTGACCTTTGTATAGATATTAGTGTACAATGGAATAACCAGTTTGTTTTTTTCGCTAGGACACTTGCTTCAGCATCTCTAATTGACCCACATATAAAAGCTAATAAGAGGGTTCAAGACTGCTTCAGAGTAGTTTTAACTGCAGACAATAGAGGTTTAATAACAGCCCTGCGACTATAAAGAAACGTAATAGAGGAAGATCCCCCCTCCCTTTTCCCCTCCGCCATTCATTTCGCCTCACCAGAATAAAATAAAGTTCAGTTACTTGACTTTGAAATAGTAAAGTAAGTTCGGGGAGAACCGGTTGTAGAGTTTGCTTGTATTTTTGCATCAATATCTGCAGGTGCAATTTATAAGAATGATAAACTTTAATAACACTTGACCCTGAAAATGAGTTTATATATAGAGATATTTTAAAAGATTGTGTCTTTAATTGTGTCACAAAAATATTTCTTAATGTTTTTGGTCTCTTATTCCTCTTTGAGGTTTTGCAAAAAGAAGCTTCTTTTCAAAACATAGCCTGATTAAATTGCATTTCAGTGTTTTCTTTGCATACAGAAACCTGGTGATGCATATCAAAGGAAAATAAGGAGTTCTTAGCTGTATGTAACACTTAAGAATCGTTTGCGGTGACTCAGTTAATCTTGATGCTTCTATTATATTTATAATAGAATCATTTTGTTTTATTAGTTTATACTATGCTTCCTCCAAAGTGGAACTGCATGCCAGGTTTGTCAGCAATAGAGGTGAAATATATTTTTTTAAATCTTGGATGGTAAAAGCTGATATAGTTATACTGCTACATTAAAAATGCATTGGGAATAATACATTTAAAAATGTATAAGCTAAGTCTTTTAGCAATTATTTTTACAACTTAAATAAACATCTAGCAGCACATAGTATTTTCTCTTATGCTGTCGATTGAAAATAAAATTGCTTTTAATGAAAAAAGAAAATCCATTTTGTCGATTTTCTAACTTGACAAACGTAATTGATCAATGAACATATATTAAATTTGGTTTCAGTATCAAATTTACTACAAAAACGTTTGAAATGTTTAAAAAAATCTTTAAAGGCAACTGCTTAGTTAAAAGAATATTTAAGACACATAAAATGTTTCAACCTTCTATTACCTGTAGCGTACATCACATATAATATACAAACTTTATGTTTTATTCACTTGTATGTCACACGTGATACACAACGATATAAAATATAAAATGTATTAAAACTTGTAAATGAAATATACCTCATCGTGTATCACATATAATGTTCAAGCGTATAAAGCATTATACGCTATAGTGTATATCATATGTTGTATATGACAGGTAAATGGTTAAAAAATAAAATTGAGAATCCGTCTCAGATTATCATACGCTGACAGACTATTTACTTCGACTAAACATCATGTCAGAAGACTTGTGCTTGGTAATTATTGTTTAACAATTATAGATATCTGTTTGTAGTGCATCACTTCTCGAGTTGTTCTAAAAATTTTGAGTTTCATTCAAAAAGAACGAGTTCCAAGAGATTATTTCTGATGGGAATACTTTTCTAAAACACATTGTAATTGGGGATGAAACTTGGGTCTCTGCTTTTGATACAGAAGGACTTCAACAATCAAGTTAATAACACTTGAAAAGTAAAGAAAGATCGAATGATCATGTCAGAGAACTGGTGCTTGGTAATTATTGCTTAACAATTATGGATCTCTTTGCAGTGCATCACTTCTCGAGTTGTTCTAAAAATTTTGAGTTTAATTCCAAAAACAACGAGTCCCAAGAGATTATTTCTTATGGGGATACTTTTTTAAAACACAATATAACTGGGGATGAAACTTGGGTCTCTGCTTTTGATTCAGAAACAGTTCAACAATCAAGTTAATGACACTTGAAAAGTAAAGCAAGATTGGATGATCATGTCAGAGAACTGGTGCTTGGTAATTATTGTTTAACAATTATAGATCTCTTTTGTTGTGCATCTCTTATCGAGTTGTTCTAAAAACTTCGAATTTAATTAAAAAACCAGTCCCAAGATTTCATTTCTTATGGGGATACTTTTTCGAAACACAATATAACTGGGGATGAAACTTGGGTCTCTGTTTTGCAGAAGCAGTTCAAGTCAAGGATACTTGAAAAGTAAAGCAAGATTGAAGAGATCACCTTAAAGTAATTGAAAATTAACGATATAGTTTACTATAATTTTCTTCGTTTGTCTTAGTGCCTTGCATCATGAATTTCTTCCAGTTGTCAATAGGGAATATTTGAGCATTTTGCGGTGTTTATATAAAGCACAAATCGAAGCAGTAGGCCCTAGGACTGATAAGTAATTGTGCAGCAAAAAATGTACCGTAGAACTCCAAATTATAGTTCCGAATGATAACCGAATGGGTAGCAGCTGCTCTCCAGTACCGGAGTCCGTGGCTTAGAATTCCACAGCTGTTAGGAATGTTCGTAGCCGTTTGGAATCGGCTTTAAGCAACAGGTTCTGGTCTCATTAGGTCTCCGGTAGGAAAAAAAAGACAGGAAACCGTAGCGCTTGCAACCAACCAATCCGAAGAAAATCCTAAAGGTTATGAATATCCGTGTCTTCAGTGGGTTTCAAAATTATATAATCGGGACCGAGAGGAATAAATATTCCGCTAAATCAACGAAACTTGTTACACACAAAACACACATATATATATATATAATAAGATATATAAATATATATATATATATAAATATATATATATAATATATGCTTATAAATGTATATATATATGCATATAAAATGTATATATATATATATATTTATATATATATATATATATATATGCAGAGTCCAGTAAACGTCACTTAAGCTTGAGTACAACTTCATATCTTTATTCAAATCTCATAACACTACTTTCTTCAATGGCGTCCCACATTGGCGAACATAAACAAAGGCAGCTTCGCTGCCGGGAGCTACAGGTCATAAATGTGCATACTGCTGTCTAATCACTGCGCGTGAGCCGTATATGTGCTAACTCCTCATGTCTCGTTATTCTCAATAAAAGAATCCCTAATTAAAATCTCTTAAAATTAATCTACATTTTAAATCCTGGCATATATATATATATATATATATATATATATATATAAATATATATATATATATATATATAAATATATATATAATATATATATATATAATATATATATTATATATATATATATATACATGTGTGTATATATATGTAATATATAAAAATTATTTAACTTTAATATTTCCTTAAAAACCTCCTCTCTCCCATTCTACTTCCTGAAAATCTTTTCCCCAGCCTCTAAATGTCTTAATCAAAAAAGTGTCTTCGATTTAAAATTCTTTTGATACATTTCCCAGAGCTTTCTGTCCTATAAATGTAAGTTTTCTGCCTATTCAATACGTCTTCCAGCTGTCGCCGGAAAATAGCTCCGCGTTTTCTCCTGATCTTAACACTTAATTCGCTGAGTAAGTTTCTTCTACCTTGGGAAAATTCTTTCTGTCTTGCACCTCTGTTCGAGCAGAGTGATTTTCGTGTCTTTCTTTTGTCTCTCGTGGTCTAGTAAAATATGTCAGTTTTAGCAGTTCTAAAATAAAGTTTTAATTACACTTCTGCCGTTCTCTTGAATGTCGCCAGACTGCATCGTTATTACTGTTAGCTGATTATTCTTCTCTGTACTTAGTAGCCCGGGCAAGTAAAAATAATAGGGGCTATAATGTCCACCAGTTATATAATTATTTTGATGAATTACATATACATACATATATAATTTGTGTACCTGTATACATATCCCTTATATAATAATAGACTAAGCTGTCTGTCCGCGAATTTATGAAGCGGTTGTACCTGGAATGGATATAGGTATCCATATTGGATTTTTTATGAGTTATTGTTAGCAAAATTCAAAGCGTGTTCGAAAACTATCCCATCCATTCCTTTTCGACCGTTTAATGGTATTATTTAAAGTCTTATTCTCTCTCTTATTCTATACTAAATTCATACTTGATATGAATTTAGTATGAAATAAGAGGGAGCAGCGAGGGCGGAGCGTAATATTTAAACTGGACTGTGTTTACTCGACCCTCATATACTCTAATTTGTTCCTTCATTGGGTGTAGGCCTAGTACGTTCGGTAAAGAGTCTGCCCATTTGACCGTCGTACTTCTTGACGGTTCTGTTCCCCACGCAGCCAAATTTTTCTAAATGTCTAATTAATTTAATATTTTCTGCCTTTTTCTTTTAAATTTTTATTCCTAAAGTTGTTTTATTATTTTCAAACTTGTTTAATTATTTTTAAAATAAATGTTTATTATTTTTTCAACTTTTTAGGATTTAAACTTTCTTCTCGTAATGTAATAATAGTCTAAGTTATCTGTCTATCTGTCTTCGAATTTATGAAGCGGTTGGACGTGGTATGGATAGAGCATCCATATTGGATTTTTGATGAGTTAGGGTTTGCAAAATTCAAAGCGAGTAAAGTTTATTTTTTCCTAAACTATAGATCCGATTCTGAAATAAATTGGTATAAACAGGCTTCGTATCACAGCGAAAAATATTGTCATATTTAAAGCGTTCGAAATTCACCTCGTCCCCCTTTTCAAGCGTTTAATGCCATTATATCAAGCCCTATTTTATTTGGTTTTTTATCTACGGTCTACTTTTAAACTAATGAAGATATTCATAAAGCCGATTAATAAAACAATTCTGTAGATTCGAAAGAATTAATTAAGCACCCAAACTAATCAAGCCCTATTTTAGGAGCGATTTAAATTTATCAATTTATCACATAATAAATAGGTAAAAATAACTTTTTTTTTCTATCATTATGACGTCATTCCTTTAACCTATCTCCTTTAATCATTTACTTTAAATTATTTAAATATCTTCTTCAAATTATACGTTTTATCCCTAAACTTAAATACTAAATAATTTCCTTTTATATTTGGCTTAAATAATAGATTAGGTACATAAGTGATAATTTTAATCGATTATTTTTGTAGAACGATAATTCTCAGCCAAAAAACAAACCATTTTTTTACCTGCCATATATGGTACCTTTACAATTCTGGAAAATTAAAAAAATTACTGATTCCGTTATATGACGGGCTATATGTTAGTTTCCAATAAGTATACAAGATGGTTGCTGAATAAGTTATGCATACTCATGTCTATGATTCTAATAATAATTTAAATCATTTAAATGTATAATAATTGCATTTGTTTTTAAGTCTCGAACTAGTATTTTTACTCGATTCCTTGAACAGAAAACGTCACGACATCTGAAGCAATGTACAACTTTTCAAAGGATTATGGATTCTAAGGTCCAAAAATTATCATTGCTTATAAAATTATCGTGCATTTTTGTAATAATTAAAATAGTGTTAATAGATGGCGCTTGTACGATAATTTTTCTGGTTATACATTTCTCTCTCCTCCGAATATGTATCTCCCTCCAATTTATATAATATATATATATAATATATATATATTATATATATATACTTTTTAATATGTTATAATACATATTACTGTGGTTTTTTTTTAATATGAAATATTCATTAAATATAAGCCGATATTATTTAATAATTGGTTTATATTACTAAAAATACCATATTTTAGTGAAATCTGCAATAAAACAAGTAAAATGCAAAATTAATTCTAATTATCCATAATTATGTAATCATTAAAGAAATATCTCCAGTATAATTGTGAATATTCAGTAATTTTGCATTTAACAATTTTATGTTTCAGACTGATTTAAATAATTTGAAATAACTAACAGCTAAAAACACTGGACATAACAATTTTTAAAATTCTTTATTTTATATTCGTTTCAAATAATATCAAACATTAGTACCTAGGTCATATTCAATTTCACAAATATACATTTTTTTTTTTTTTATAAATGACACTTTCCTTTCTTTTATTACACAGTACATATGGGCTTTCTCAACCTCTGTGTCAGGATTATTTACTTTCATTTAATGAAGAAGCCCCTCAAAACATGCTCCTTAAGCTGCTCTAAAATCTACAACAATAATTATTTGATGGGAAAAAGTGATAAAAAAATTAATTAGACATTCTCTGTTTTTTGTTGATCTTTATAGAGTTACAGTTAAATTAACCGTTCTTTTAATTCTCCATTAGTCTAATGTTGTTTTATCGTATAAATCAGGAAATTATCGTACAGTTTTTCAGAATTATGTCACATAATTGTGAGATTATTTTTCATCGTACAGCATCCTAAGTTATCGTACATATACGATAATTATCGTATGGTTGGCAACACTGTCTGAAGGTCTAAGTATTTCCGAAAAGATTCACCCCGACTAGCCTCCCATTATTTTCTTTTCTCTTTCAATTTTCAATCTGACGGGCACGACTGGGTCGTTCTCCGCCCCCGGGTGTGTATCCCAACGAAACCTTCGAAATCACACACGGGGTAAGGGGGAAGCAATCACGATGGCTATCTTCTCCTCCACCCGGACCGGTCCTGGGCCACATCGCCGTTCGTGCCGCTGACGGAGGGGGCTCGTGTTACCGGCACAAGTGCGTTCACATCCACACCGGCACAAAACGCTTTTACCCGACGAGAGGGTTGAAACGCGGTCGTGTGGGTTTTCTTTCTTTTGCGAGATCGGCACGTGGCGTTCATTAATTTATATCTGCAGCGGCCCGAGAGAGAGAGAGAGGTGTGTGTTTCCTAGCATCATCAATAGTTACAAGAATAGTTTAGGGGCCACTGGACTTTCACGAGAAATTTGTTTTGTTTTTAACCTATCTGTTTGTAACCAATTTGCTTTAAAATGTAGTATGTTAGTAATACATAGCGTGTTCAAACAATTTTATGACGAGTTTTTTTTTCGAGAATTAAAATTTAAATGTAAAAAAAAAAACCTTATTGGCATCGAATTAACATTAAACATACCATATAACGGGTCAAATGACCCATAAGGTTTATATAAAAAATGCGATGGGAAATGAATTAAAAATTCTTATTTTTTGTGTTTGCAATACATAAAAATCGACAATATACAATTTTGTTTAATTATAATAAAGTTTATTTGTTTATTTCCTTACAATTTTCACATTTCATGCATTTATAATCAGAAAAAATTAAGTCCGGTCATTTGACCGGCTATGGTAGAAATAGGTATGTATTAAGTGTTGGTATGTTTAGTGTGAAATCAAGGTTTAAATGTGCCGCTGGTTGGGATTTAACTGTACTCCTCGCTATTTGACATCTCTTTCAGAGTATTGCTGTTGAACTTCGGCAAACTTCGAAAGATTTTTCAGAACCCACATCTTTGAACCAATTACATTCTGCGGTGGTCACCTGGAATGGATAGAGACATCCATATTGGATTTTTGATGAGCTAGGGTTAGTAAAATTCAAAGCGAGTAAAGTTTAAAACAAATTATTTTTAGTCAGCATAACTGTAAAATGGAAGAAGATTTATTATATATAAAAGTTGAAATGGTACCCCCGATCCCGTCATATCACGGGCTATATGCTAGTAGAAATGGATCGATTCACTACCGAAAAAGAGGAGAAAGGGACTTAAAATGTTGGTTTAGAGAAAATAAGGAAAGTTTTGCTAAAGGTTTCATGTTTATCGCTGGATTTTCTTACAACTGTATTTTTTTTAAAACCTGCGAACTTATTATTTGTAATAATTGTATTCCCTTTTGTAGTAATAAAAACTTATTTTAAAAGGTTCCCGGATATAATAAATTCATTTTTGCTTCTCGCTATATTTCACGAAAATAGAAACATTAAATTTTCAATCAAATTTTGCCCCGTTAGTTAGTTAATAACATTAGGTCTATTTTTATTACTAGAGGGATAATAAGAACTTGGAATACTGATTTGAACCGATTCCAAATGGTTGCGAACATCCATGCCAGTAGTGAGATTGGAACTCACAAACTAAGGTACCAAATAGCATTACCCTACTCATTCGTCAATCCTTCTACAAAATAGGTATGTGAGTAGATGGGTTTTCATTTAGATTTAAAAATGTGACTTTGCTAAAGTTTATCAGTGTTGTGACATCGCTACACCCCATTAGTTTCACAAAGATGTTTTGTTAAAGCCCAGGCTTAGGCGACTCTCTGGCCAGGTTTCTGATACTATACTACAAAGGGATTTTACTTCGACTACACCTTGAGATGTCTGAGGTGACTGGAAGGTCGGCCGCGACACCGAAATGTCAAACTGTGAGGCGCCGGCAGACGGCTACGCGGAAAGTAAAAGCCAATTGGAAGGGGCGAAAAGTGACGTCAGGCGGCGCGAGTTTTTTCCTTAGAAGAGCCCCAGGACAAAGAACAAACGGAGGTTCGACTTGTAACTTTTTTTTTGAGGGGTTTTCTCTAGTTTTGTGTAGAACTCAGGGAGACCCAGTTGTATTCCTTTAGAACGGTATCTGTCGGCACCTGTCAGCAGATTGTTTTTTTAGGTTCACCTTGAACCTGGGGCTTTTAGGTCCGTACCAGCTCACCTGAGCCCTGTGATTTCCATTTTGAAAATTTGTATATAACTCCATTTTAATCAAGAATAAACATTCGACACCTATACACTACCCGTGACGTTACAGCGTTCAAACATCTTAGGATGAGGCTTTATAGGTCATATTTTTTCATCTTTACTTTCAGCTAGATGTTTTTTCCCTTTTAAAGTTATTATAATAAAGTACCTTTCTTTTGAGCAGTTTTCTTTTAGAAATTCATGATGCCCATCACCAAGGCAATTGATTTTTCAGAGGTTTTCCATTGAACATTTTGTTGTCAAAACAAAACAGTAGCAGACGATTATATTGTAAGTGGCAAAACTTTATCTTCAAATTCCAACAACCTTCTGTAGTTTTTTAAACTGAAGATTGACCGTATTTTGTATTAAACTTTTTATACTAAAGACTGGCTAGCTGTTAAAGAAAAGTTAAATGTAATAGTTCTTGAATTCTGTTCCAGTTTGTTTTATTGACAAAAACAATAACTGTATAAACCTAAAGAGTTCTAAGTTTATGAGGCAATAATATTTTTAAACCAATATCGTATACTTTAAGTAACCCAGATATTTCTATTTATCTTGAATAGAACCAACTTAATGAAAAAAATATATAATAAACAGCCTCTTTCTTAATAAGCAACGCTTTATTTTTTAAATGCGAACACAATACAGTTAGTAAACATGAAAATAACTTTTCAGAAAATGGGTATTTTAATACTGTATTAAGTTTATATGTAAACCTAATATCTTACCATGTTGCTTTTAAGACTGGTTTAACATATCAAGATAAAGGCTTGTTTTTAGGACCTTATTATTTTTAAGACTGGTTTAAAAAAAGTTTATATTTATAACATTTCATTGCATTATTTTTTATTAAAGCAAACGATATTTCTGAAAATTTAAAAAAGACAATCTTAAAAAAGTTGCAAATAACCGTATTTATAAATATACGATTATTAAATCCTTATCGTATATTTTAAGAATATCAAACTTTTTTTATTTCGTATAGTTCTTATCTCTAGAAGCAAAAGAAATAATATCTGTTGGAAGTATTTGAGGTTATTGAGATAGAAGTAAACAATTGGGCTTCATTATTAACCTAAAAAAAAACCAAAGTATATGCCTGCCTTTAGCACTTCTTATCTCTCAGTTGGGAGTAATAAGATTGAACAATCACAGAATTTATTTAATGGAGAACTAGAACAAATAGAGAAATATATGAAATCTACAAAGAGGTTAGATATTGTCAGAGATAAAGAGAAGGAGAGTCCAATGGCTAGGCCATGGGGAGAGGATGGAGCCTATTAAAACCCAAGAAGACTACTAAATGAAAACCCTAGTCTATCTAGACCTAGAGAAAGATCAAGTGATAAATGGATGGATCAGGTCGATCATGATTTAAAGAGTTAAGGAATCATTATCTGAAACTGAAGGCATCTAATCGGGTGGTATAGAAAAAAAGTCTTAACAATAGGTTTACGGATGTTTCTTATATACCTATCTATACCTATCTCTCCGAACGATGGCCGAATGGTTAGAGTGCTGGCCTTCGGAACTGGAGTTCGTGGTTCGAATCCCACTATGGCATGGATGATCGTAGCCGTTCGGAATCGGCTTTAATCAGTAGGTCCCGGTCTCATTAGCCCTCTTGTTGCAAAAAGTGGACCGTAGCTCTCCGAAACCAAACCTATATACCCATCTCTACGAACACGCGTCAGTCTAACGCATGAACGAATACATATAATAACACTCAGAAAGCAATGTAATTATACACTATAAGTAAAAAATGAAAATATGAGATAATATTGAGGTTCACAATAATATTACTAATTCAAAAAATATTCTAGTATTTTATTTTTCAATACTCGAACCAAGCAACTAAAACCTTCAAAATCTCTTCACACTGACTTCAATTGACATTCTGCGTTTCGTTCTTTCTACTGCTTGTTTCATTTGAGATAACAATATTGGATAACAGATCGAAGTATTGCTGGTACATTCCTATTTATTATTATTGTAATGTTTGCATGAGTAGAACTAATTTACTAAACATTTTGTCTACATTACGATCGCGTCAAATTGAAGCATATCCGTAGAGATAGGTATACCACATAGAAAATTTCAATATTTCAACACTTTTAAAGAAAATAGACTTCAATATATATTTACCTCGTGCAATGGATAAAAGTCAGTTCAAGAGACAAAATTAAAATGCAATTTTTTTTTTTTGTAATTTTCCTTGTTACATTTTGCGTTTCGTTCTTTCTACTGTTGCTCATTGCTTGTTTCAATTGAGATAACAATATCGGATAACGGATCGAAGTATTGCCGGTACATTCCTACTTATTATTATTGTAATGGTTGCATGAGTCGATCTAATTTACTAAACATTCTGTCTACATTACGATCGTGTCAAATTGAAACATATCCGTAGAGATAGGTATACCACATAGAAAATTTCAATATTTCAACACTTTTAAAGAAAATAGACTTCAATATACATTTACCTTGTGCAATGGACAGAAACAGTAGAAAGAACGAAACGCAGAATGTCAATTGAAGTCAGAGTGTGAAGAGATTTTGAAGGTTTCAGTTGCTTGGTTCGAGTATTGAAAAATAAAGTATTAGAATATTTTTTGAATTAGTAATATTATTGTGAACCTTAATATTATCTCATATTTTCATTTTTTATTTATAGTGTATAATTACATTGCTTTCTGAGTGTTGTAATATGTATTAATTCATGCGCCAAACTGACTCTTGATGGGCATATAAGAAACGTCTGTAAACCTAGTGTTAAGACTGTTTTCCATTGCATCTGATTAGATACCTCTAGCTTCCAGTTAATGATTCCTCAACTCTTTAAATCATGATCGATCTGATATATCCATTTATCCCTTGATCTTTCTCTAGGTCTAGATCCACTGGGGGTTTTTCTTTTAGGAGTCTTCTTGTAGGTTTACTAGGCTCCATCCTCTCGCCATGGCCTAGCCATTGGACTCTCCTTCTCTTTATCTCAGTGACAATATCTAACCTTTTTGTAGATTTCATATATTTCTCCATTTGTTCTAGTTCTCCATTAAATAAATTCTGTGATTGGTTCAATCTTATTATTCCCAACTGAGAGATAAGAAGAAGTGCTAAAGGCAGGCATATACTTTGGTTTTTCTAAATCAGTACAAGAGATAAAATTAAAATGCAATTTTTTTTGTAATTTTCCTTATTACATTTTGCGTTTCGTTCTTTCTACTGTTGCTTATTACTTGTTTCAATTGAGATAACAATATCGGATAACGGATCGAAGTATTGCCGATAACATTCCTACTTATTATTATTGTAATGGTTGCATGAGTCGATCTAATTTACTAAACATTTTGTCTACATTACGATTGCATCAAATTAACGCTTATCCGAAGAGATAGGTATACCACATAGAAAATTTCAATATTTCAACCCTTTTAAAGAAAATAGACTTCAATATATATTTACCTCGTGCAATGGATACAAGTACAAGATGGATCAATACAAGACATAAAATAAAAATGTAAATTTTGTTTGTAATTTTCCTTATACAATTCGAAATGCGTCAAACTGACGTGTCCCGTAAACCTAGTGTTAAAGAAGCCAGGGCGCTTCAAGGACTGTAGTGCAAATGATGATGATAAGGAAGAGGAGGAGGCTATTACTTCATAGACTTGGCATTGCATCTATATTCACATCATTTGGAGGGAAGTCTTTGTTTTTCATGGAGGTATTCTTTCAGTGAAGAGCCGACGTTTTTATACACATGAGGGAAACCATTTAACCCCATGCAGTTTACCCAATTGATCCATCCACGTACAGAACGAGTGACCAAAGAAAATCATCTCTCGTACTGAAACGCAACCCTGGTGTACTCAGTTCTGGAATTTTGTTTTTTTGTACTGTAAATAGAATGTTGTATATTATTTTATCAAAGCATACCTTGATTCTGAATAGGGTCTTAAAATTCTCTTATATCTTAACAGTTTTGAAAATGCAGGATAAATGTAATCAAAAATGCATGTTTCTTAATGAAAAATTATATACTTTTTAAAGTATACCAAGCAATTTAATTCATTCAAACTTGAAGGAGGTATATAAAAGGAATTTCAAATCGTTGCAGTCATAAAGGCACAAATCAAGATAATTTTTCAATCTATGATAAATTTTATCTCTATGAGACCCTAAAATAAAGATTTTTGGCATTTAAAATAAGCTTGTCTGGTTCTGATGCATCCATCCTGAGCATCATCCACACACATACCCTTCTTCTCCAAACACACACACACACACACACACACACATATATATATATATATATATATATCTGTAATGAGACTGACTTCTCGATGGGGGGTTGCAGTCATGGCCATAAAAATGATACTGTTTCAGCTAAAGACCTTTATTAAGATAACTTTGAAGGACGGGTTCCCATTTCATCATAGGGACAAACTGAAGGGTCATCTAGCATGTAGTTCTATGTACAAGACACGTAGCACTTGGGTTAACATCTGTGGGAAAATATCTCTAGAAAAATCTGTATCCGCTAGCGTGTATCTCCTTTTTATTTGGAAATTTCCTAAATTGTCCGCTAGGGCCATGTAGGTTTATAATTGGCCAGGCCCCTTCTCTGAGGGCGTAACCTGTAGCCCCAGTGGTCAATTTAGGTTAGGGGTTAAAAAGGGGAATGGAAAATGACGCGGGAATTTTTTCCCTTGATTTAAGTTTTGAAAACCCCTGAGAATTTTTCTTACACACACACACACACACACACACACATATATATATATATATATATATATATATATATATATATATATCTGTGTCTGCATAACATATAATTTGCTTTATATCCATATAATCCAAGTTTCTTCGTGCAGTTCATAACGTTACAAAAAATAAGTTGACACATCAAAAGAGATGCCGCAGCTCCAGGTAGGTTCAAATTCTATAATGATTGAAAACAAATAATACAGAAAGACATAGCATCGCACGTGACTTTTGTTGCCAATCACGGGCAGAAATAAGAAATAAAAATCAGGGATGCTAGAAAGCAACAGCATAAATCCAACAGGATTTGCTAACCCACTCCTTTTCCATAATGAAAGATAAAGATACCGCGGAATGACAGCAGACATGTAGGCATATATCGTTAATCACTGAGGAACAACAAAGATTTAAATCACGCCGATTAGCTTAAATTCATGATCCGAGTTGTAAAGATTCCGATAAGTGTAACCCTTGTGGTATTTCTTCAGTGTTAATTATTTTACGCCATCAGTTTTGTAATATTTCTCCAATTGACTGTACGCAGTATTTTGCTGTCATTGTTTCATCTGCCTAAAAATAATCAGAAAATATTTTGTCTGACCTTGTCATTCAGTCATCATGTGATACGCTAATCAGTTTCTGTTCCAACGAGTTACTATTCTATTTTTCAAATGATTTCCTCTTAATTTTACGTAAATATCAATTAGTTTGGGTAATCATTAGGTGGCTCGAGACATGCTAGCATTTCATGACCTTCAATTCAGCTCTGTCCAACCTTCGAACGCCTTATTCGAAATGTATTAGGAGCGAAATGGTTGAAATGAAAAAGAATAGACTATCAATGCAAAAGGTTAATTAAAGTGGTAAACAAGGCATTGCTTGTTTGGATTTTAAAAAGTGGGTTTTAGATAAGTATGCCACAGAAAGTGTTTACAAAACAGACCAACCTATGCATGTATATTGGCATTGGGATAAATGTTGTTGTCTCTTTTATTTCGTATACAGTTAACGTATATAGAGCTGGTAAGTTGAATCTTTTGCCCAATTGAATGAATACGAGGAAATCATAGATGTTTTCTATGCACGGTACATATATCATGCAATATCCTTTGTTTGGGTTATTTTCTTATACGTTTTGATATTATTTTTATTTGACAATATCTATTATTTCAAAATCTCGTTCTCAGTAACTGGACAACAGGATATTTTTAAAATATTTTTAAAGCTTGCTGAATCAATTAGTCGGCTCAACTTAACTTAACTTAATCTAAATAGCTTAATAGCTTGATAACTAATCTAAATAACTTAATTTAAATAGCTTAACTTAATCAGTTAGCTACTGTTTAAGTTAAACAAATTATTCGCAGTATTTATTAGCAAATCTAAATGATGAGGAAATTGCATTGGTTGTAGATATTTTTTCAAGAAGATGAAAAAAAAGAAACATTTAAATGAGATTTAAACTGTGAATTTTCAATTCATTTAAATAGTTAACTAACAATATTCTTTCGTTCCCACCCTTGACCCTTAGCAGTTGCAAAAATTTTTAAATTGGCCAATGTCCAGCTGAATTATTCTGCTTCAGAAATTTTAAAACTTTGAGAATGTCTAAACAGGAATATTACGATAATCGGAGATTATATCCCAAAATGTTTTCCCCCCATGCTTGGACGTGTCTACTGCAAATACGGGAGTTACGATATCAATGAACTTTCATCCATTTTTTTGTGGTTTTAAATTTTTTGGGGATAATTGTCAAATATGGTGTCGTGTGTCACAGCGTGGTACACGATAACCAATGGATTCCTTCTAAGTACTTCTGCCATAGAAAATACATCAAAATCATTAGAACACGTCTCATCTGTATTCATGAGAGAGAGGGGGTAAGTCTTTCCAAATGTGAGGCATAATACTATTGAAATGCATGGATAAATTTAAAAACGTTTGTGTCCCTTTCCCCCATTGCTTTGGTCTCCTTTTCATATCCGTTTTCCGACTGCATGTATCGTAGGCAATTCATATTAAATAAAGTAAAATGGAAGCTAGAGGGACATGCTGTATAGAATGCTCAATCGAACGGAAGGAAACAGATCTAACGAGACGGTGACTGTTCATCTGCTCCATCCGTCAATCTGGACATGGAATCCCGTCTAGGCGCTCCCCTGTGCTGTTAAATGGAGCGTTCTTTTGTCACCGTTGGTGATTCACCTCGGTGGTGATCCATTAACTATCTATCACGAGAAGTGATTGATCTGGTGAAGGAAGCATGATCCGTAGACCTTTACAAGCAATTTCGAACACAGAAGCGGGGATAGGGGGGTGGATGTAAGTCGACTTCCAAAGTCAGTAATGCAGGAAAGTAGTTATTCAAGAAGATGGACCATGTAATGAATTCCCGGAAACACTAGTCATACATTATATTGTTCTGAGAAGCATTGAAAACATTAAAGAGACTGACATGTCAGCATGAAATACGAGATCAAGAAAACAAAAAGATGGAAATCGAGTATCCATTACGCAGAAGACTTTGATAATAGGAAAAAAAAAGTATAATACGGTAGTAGTTCTTCGTTATATCGCGCTTATCGGGAGACAAGCAAAATACATGGATATAACCCGGGGATAATATGGTAAAATTTTTAATTCGATGAACAAATGCACTTTGTTGTTGTTGTTATTTCTAATGCTACTTGAACGGCCAAGGTCATAAACCGAAGGCTACTCGAAATCGATTTAAAGGGAAGGGTTGCGTTTTACATTTTGAAGAGCACAGGCAGGGAGAAAGACGATTTTTGCTGAAAGTGCGTCCTCGCAATTTGTTAAGTATGAACCAAGCAGAAGACCTCCCCCCTCAGCAGGCCTTGTCTGCCACTTCCAAGGGTATAATTTGAATGGAGTGGTCATTGCGACCGATAACCTATTTTATGTGTTCCAGTCACCATTAGCGTACACAACAATCTTTGAATGGTGTAAAGAACTACAACTACTACTTCTAGATTTTTTTTTGGTGTTTTTGATTAGTGAAAGGAAGGTCATTGCTCCGGTCTGTGATAAGCTGATGTAAAATTTTAAATTTGTGGTTAATTAAAGTATCTTAAAAATGAATTATGGAGTCTTATGTCCGACTGGTGTGTGTTTTGCTGTCAACACATCAAAAAGGAATTGTCAATTCATGACAACGTCTTGGTCACAACCTCCTGGTTATGAAAATTCTGCCGACTGACCTATAATGACTCATACATGGACTTAAAATACAATAATAAAATTAGTACAGGTGTAAAATGAATCATTTAAATCAGTGGTTCCTGGGCACCCCCCCCCTTACCAGGAAACCTTGTAATCTCTTAAGGGGTCTGTGGTAAGTTAAAATAAATTTGGAAGTCCATCGAAAGCTTAATATAAAATAACTCTGTTGGCTTGGGTTTACATCCGGTACGGAGAATTATTTTTCCTGTTAAAAATAAGTTACTACTATTGCTTTTTCCTATAACAGATAAGATAATTTAATGCTATGATGATTGCCTTCATTTTGAAATAAAATTCATTAAGCGTTTATTTATTTGCTGATTTAAATATATAGATAAAAACAATTTGTAAATAAATATGAACAATAAGAAATTTAAGAAAAATTCAAACATGTGGAATTGTTATTGTTGTTAACCTTCTTTTTGATCCTTACATGTATATTGGTACATTGGTAAATGGTAGGTCGTCATATATTCTTTTTCTGTAGTGTAGTGTTCTTTAACCCTCCGAGTGGAACACACCGATTAAAAAAAGTCTCCAAAAATACGCTAAAGTTTTATTGTGTCAATGGCCAAAGCGTTCTATGATTTTTTACTTCACCCTTTGTCGACTAGAATGGAATATGAGAAACCTACCCCCGATATTGTGCCTTTACTTCCGGTTAAAAATAGATATATAAAGAGATATTATAGGTTTTTAATTTTTAATACACATAAAGCTCGTTAAGTCTCGAATATCATCCCATAAGAAATAATGGATTCTAAAAGTACAAATAAAAATATTCTTTAAGACAATTATTTTTATTTTTTTACGAAAGTTATCCAAGATATTTAAGTAGTGCAATTAGAGATACATCTGTTACCGCAAACGAAATACTTCGAAATAGAGATTTACAAAGCCATGAAAAGCTATCAGCGTCTTTTTGATTCAGGGAGTATTGGTGCATCCCTCAATAAATGTCAGTCAAAGAGGGATGCAGTTTCTAAACAATTGACTTGACCCTCCTACCTCAAACACTGGCAGAAATGTACATTACATCCATTGTCGGAACGTTTTTGGAGGTCTAAAATTGTACGTGACAACTGCTTTGAATATATCATCGGTTTGGTGGAATTGTATGTGTGAACCGCTTAGAGGGTTAACAAATCTCTTTTACAAACTTACTAATGAGTTTCAAAAGAAAAAATATCTTAATCTAAATAATTTTGGTAAAAAATCTATTATTTTTCTAAATATTGATAGTATTTGATTTTTATTTAACTTTATTTTGAAGTGAATTTTACAGTTTAAAGTCAATATAATAATTTACACAAATATGTTTGTGTATAAAATACTTTTATAAATAAATACATTGGGAGGGTTCATATGCAGGAGTTCTAGGAAGGGTAAGATATTTTTCCTAATTTTTATGACTATGCCTATATTATCTGCTACAAAATTTCGTTTGATTCCAAAACCTGAAATTCTCAGACGCAGGGACAAACGTTTTAATTTTAAACTATCGATTAACACAGAGACGACTAGACAAGCTATTTGTAGTGTCATATCGACCCATTTAAATAACTATAATCATCTGAGAACATGATACAGACAGGATAAACTATACAAATTACTTTTGTAAGTTAAGAAAAAGATAATGTGAATAAAATTTGACTCTTTGTACTTTATATATAGATTTCATTATTTTATAACATTGTATCTTTTATGCATTCTTTTATTCAAAACGATTGTTACTTTGATCATTTTTTATACAAGCAAGTAAATCATAAAATTTGATGTGAGTTGTATTAAGTTAAAAGGATTGAAGTTCGAAATGTGCACCGTATCACTTTGTTTCAAACATTTTTACTTCGTATAAGTTATCTGTTGATAATGTTTCATAAATCCAGTATACTTTCAATATTAAGTGCCACCGTTTTTTGGTACCGGAGTTTGTGGGTTCGAATTTATTGATAGCAAGAATGTTTGTAGCCATTAAAAATTCTTATGTACAGTTCTGCCGGTCAATTTAGCTAGTCCTGTAAAAAAATTCCCGTAGCACTCCAAATGAAACCGATATTAGACACACTGGTGGCAATACCAGGCAACAGAATGTGATATTACGTCTTCTTTGATAGGGTTAATTATTTTGGAGCGCTACAGTCTCCTGTTTTGCTACACGAGGTTAACGGACCGACTGCTTAAAGGCGACTCCAAATGTCTACGAACATCATTGGGTCAGTTTTGGTAAGCTTAACCAGTTCATGATCAGATGACGGCGAAATAGTACGGTACTGGCATTTGAGTTTCACTGTAGGTATATATATTTGTTGCCTTTCAAAAGGACTATAAGCAGTAAGATATTAGCTTTTGAATCGCAGTAACGTTGGGCGTAATGCTTTCAGCCAATCAATCTCACATTCAGGATACGTTAAAAAATATGCAGAATACTCAGTTTACATGAGATTAGAGTTGTAATCAAAAGATTTATTGCTGAATTATATACTTAGGGAGTATTAACCGAAAGATTAAAGGTGTTGTCTTTGAATGCGGAATACCTTTGATGTGAATATGATGGAAGCAATTAGGTTAGTTTACATTGATTTTACCCAATTTTTCTTTATGGCTCTTCAATGTGAATTCACCAACATAGCACAACATTCACCTAAGCGCCTTGACCTCTTAAAATACTGCAATGTAGATCCACTTCCAGTGATGTCCTCAGTTGTGACGAAACACACAAATCTTACAAAGAAGGTAACCCTAGTACTTTCTTTCCTGGACTTTCCTTTCACCTGGACTTAGACGGGCACCGAATGGTAAGATGGTACCTATCGAAACTGGAGAACGCCAGTTCGAGTACCACTACCAGTATTTCATCCTTAGGCGTTATTAATCGTTTTTTATTGGTAATAGATCTCAGTCTCCTTAATCTCTGTAGTGTAAACAATTAGACAATAGCCTTTAAAATCAAATGGAACCAAACCAAACCTCAAACAACTGGAAGGATAGAAGAGAAAGCAGAAATTTCCTTGCGGGAACAAAGTTTAAATGCATATTTTATTTGAATCATATTTGCCATTTAGAAAAACAGGCATAATAGTAATTCTTATCTCATTAAAAACCGTTTAATTACCAAATATAACATATAATCAAATATTGAGTGCTCCCAGATATTTGTTTAAGTCTTACCATTATTTGTGTACGTATTAATAAGTAATTACGTATTAATTTATATAAATATATATATATATATATATATATATATATATATATATATATAATGGAGTATCCCTGATCATTTTAAGTATATTGCAGACTTGCCAACTTTTGAATATTGAAAATAGTAGCACACTAATTTGCGAGGTAGATCGGATGGCGAGTTTTTACATCATAAATCCTGGGCAATCGCACGCGTGCCTTAACACATTGCACATACTAAATGATTGTGCGTATGATGTTTACTGCTCAAATCAAACAATCAGTTCTACTAAAGTATCTAAAATCCCATATAAAATTTCGATAGACAATAATTCATTTTCAAAATATCATATACATTTATATACATTTCTGAATTGAAAACATCCCATAAAAAGTTAGATAAAGTATTATATTTAAATTTATTTCAGTTGTATTTAAATGTTATTTCATACCTTAACATTTTTGTTGTAAGAAATAATAATTTTAAAAAAAATCTCAAATATACTGAGGGAAGAAAACAGAAATATACTATAACATTATAACAAGTAATATTAGGCAAAATATCTAATTTTTAATCTAGAAATTTCTACCTTCGAGAGAGTACGGTATCGCGAAAATTGATCGGAAACGTTTTATACGGATTTCTTTATATCGTTTGAGAAAATATATTCATTCATTTTGAATTCCCGGATGGGATGTAATTTTTTATTCTTGTATATATTTTTTGACGAAAAATCTTATTTTTTTGACCGATTTTCGTAGGATTATAATTATTTGCTAAATTCGTTGAAACTACGATTTATTCGTAGCATTTGGCAGGTCTGATATTAGTATATCAATGTGGATACCTAGATATATTCCCCTTTCTTAAATTATTACTGTATTTGTATTTGTAACGAAACAATCAGAACGTGGAGTCTGTTATATTTTAGGTGAAATATAGACAATCGCATATGAAAATATATTCATTTATTTTGAATTCCCGGGTGCGATGTAACTTTTTATTCCTGTATATATTTTTTGACGAAAAATCGTATTTTTTTAACCGATTTTTGTAGGATAATAATTATTTGCTAAATTCGTAGACACTACAATTTTTTCGTAGCAGTCGGCAGGTCTGATATTAGTATATCAATGTAGATAACTAAATATATTTCCCTTTCTTTAATTATTACTGTATTTGTATTTGTAACGATACAATCAGAACGGGGAGTCTCATTGTTACATTTTAGGTGAAATATAGACAATCGCATACGAAAATATATTCATTTATTTTGAATTCCAGGACGCGATGTAGTTTTTTATTCCTGTATATATATTTTTGACGAAAAATCATGTTTTTTTTTTACCTTTTTTCGTAGGATCATAATTATTTACTAAATTGGTAGAAAGTACGATTTATTCGTAGCAGTTGGCAAGTCTGATAATAGAATATCAATGTGGAAAACTAGATATATTTCCCTTTCTTTAATTATTGCTATATTTGTATTTGTAACGATACAATCAGAACGGGGAGTCTCATTGTTACATTTTAGGTGAAATATAGACAATCGCATATGAAAATATATTCATTTATTTTGAATTCCCGGGTGCGATGTAACTTTTTATTCCTGTATATATTTTTTGACGAAAAATCGTATTTTTTTAACCGATTTTTGTAGGATAATAATTATTTGCTAAATTGGTATAAGTGCAATTTTTTCTTAGCAGTTGGCAAGTCTGATATTAGAATAGCAATGTGGATAAATAGATATATTTCCCTTTCTTTAATTATTACTGTATTTGTATTTGTAACGAAACAATCAGAACGTGGAGTCTGTTATATTTTAGGTGAAATATAGACAATCGCATATGAAAATATATTCATTTATTTTGAATTCCCGGATGCGATGTAACTTTTTATTCCTGTATATATTTTTGGACGAAAAAAGGTTTTTTTCTTTTTCGTAGGATCATAATTATTTGCTAATTTAGTAGAAAGTACGATTTATTCGTAGCAGTTGGCAAGTCTGATAATAGAATATCAATGTGGAAAACTAGATATATTTCCCTTTCTTTAATTACTACTGTATTTGTATTTGTAACGAAACAATCAGAACGTTCGATGGTCTCATTGTTATATTTTAGGTGAAATATAGACAATCGCATATGAAAATATATTCATTTATTTTGAATTCCCGGATGCGATGTAACTTTTTATTCCTGTATATATTTTTGGACGAAAAATCGTATTTTTTGACAGATTTTCGTCAAATCGTAATTATTTGCTAAATTCGTAGAAACTATGATTTTTTCGTAGCAGTTGGCAAGTCTGATATTAGTATATCAATGTGGATAATTAGATATATTTCACTTTCTTTAATTATTACTGCATTTGTATTTATAACGATACAATCAGAATGTGGAGTCTCATTGTTACATTTTAGATGAAATATAAACAGTCGCATATGAAAATATATTCATTTATTTTGAATTCCCGGACGCGATGTAGTTTTTTATTCCTGTATATATATTTTTAACGAAAAATCGTGTTTTTTTAGCTTTTTTCGTAGGATCATAATTATTTGCTAAATTGGTAGAAAGTACGATTTATTCGTAGCAGTTGGCAAGTCTGATATTAGAATATCAATGTGGAAAACTAGATATATTTCCCTTTCTTTAAATATTACTGTATTTGTATTTGTAACGATACAATCAGAACGTGGAGTCTCATTGTTACATTTTTAGGTGAAATATAGACATACTCAAACACGACAGCAGAAGCGAAGAATTCAGAAAAAATGACGGGGAACGGGAATTTCGGAGGAAGAATGAGACATCAAAAGGCCCCGAGAAAACAATTAAGATTTCCGAGAAACCGTGAAGTGCCAACGAATAATCAGAATATGGAAACGAAAAGCCCCGCCAAAAACAGAAGAAAAAAAAAGAGTGTTCAATGTGCATTTGTCATGCATTCTATTCTTGGCTTCGGCAAGAGAAGTGGAAAGTATAACATGTCCCTCTCGAACAAAGAGGCTTCAGACAAGCAAAGGTCTTTTTTCCGGGAGCCAAAATAAACCGGAGAAGAGATTTCGGAAAGGATAGGATATCCATCACGGGATAACGAGAGAGATATTCTGGTTTGTTTCGGTCTACAAAGGAATAAACTTTCGATGGCTTCTTTTATTTCGGTTTCAAGGGGCAAACGGAGACTCGGGTATTTGAACTTGGCGACGACCGACCTGTGCCCTAGAGAGAGGAGATTGTTGACTGGACTCAAATTTTTTGTTATCCAAATCTGATCGCGATAGATGTAAGGGCCAAAGTCGATCAGCAATATATGGATTTAAATGAATAGATAAAAAGATATTATTGGGTATAAGCTAAGAAACATTGGTGGGTTTTATGGTGAAGGGTGAGTAAACCACGAAGTGAAGACTCGAAAACCTGAGGTACACCTAGGTAATGAATAGAATACACCTAGGTAATTAAAAAAAAAACTAAAGAAGAAAACAGAAAAAAACTTTCAGGACTTATAAAATAAAGTATATGCATCACAAATAAAAGTTTCATTCCAAAACAAGTCTTATATGGAAGTTGAACTTTCCCTGGATAAATTCAACGGTCGCAAGACCTGAGGTACACTTAGGTAATGAGTAGAATACATCTAGGTAATCAAAGAAAAAATTAAGAAGAAAACAGAAAAAAACCCTTTCAGTATTTATAAAAGAAAACATATGCATCACAAATAAAAGTTTCATTCCAAAAACAAGTCTTACGTGGAAGTAGAACTTTCCCTTGATAAATTCAACAGTCGCAAAACCTGAGGTACACCTAGGTAATGAATAGAATACACCTAGGTAATAAAAGAAAAAAAAATTAAGAAGAAAATAGAAAAAAATCTTTTAAGATTTATAAAAGAAAGCATATGCATTACAATTAAAAGTTTCATTCCAAAATAAGTCTTACAGGGAAATAGAACTTTCCCTTTATAAATTCAATGGTCGCAAAACCTGAGGTACCCCTAGATAATGAATAGAATACACCTAAGTAATCAAAGAAAAAAAATTAAGAAGAAAACAGAAAAAAATCTTTCAGGATTTATAAAAGAAAACATATGCATCACAAATAAAAGCTTTATTCCAAAACAAGTCTTCCATGGAAGTAGAACTTTCCCTTGATAAATTCAACAGTCACAAAACTTGAGGTACACCTAGGTAATGAATAGAATACACCTAGGTAATCAAAGAAAAAAATTAAGAAGAAAATAGAAGAAAAATCTTTTAGGATTTATAAAAGAAAGCATATGCATCACAAATAAAAGTTTCATTCGAAAACAAATCTTATATGGAAGTAGAACTTTCCCTGGATAAATTTAACGGTCAAAAAACCTGAAGTACACTTAGGTAATGCAAAAACTAATGAAATATTCGAGAGCGCTGCTTTAACCCAATCTGAAAACATCTAGCATCTCCGTGTCATTACAAAAGTTAATATAATTTTTATTTCACGTTAAATAAAAGTATATCTTTAGTTGATGAAAACAATTGTGCATCTACGTATAAAACACATAAGTGTTGCATACATTAATACAACTTAAATAAAACCCGTAAAATTAGAATTGAGTCTCGGGTTGATATAACAATTACAAACTCTATTATTGCGAGTTCCCCATCTTTTGTCTAGAAAGTACTGTTTATTCAGTTATTATCAGCTTCATTTCACCAGTACTTGCTTACAATGTCTCTCAAGACCTATTTCAAATAGCAAGAGATGCAATATCTAAGGTGCCGGTTTCTTCATTATCTGAATAATTTACTGAGAATAAATAGATAAATTTATCTCGAATTTTTTATGAATAATTTTCTGATGACCCAGAACCAGTTGCGGCAGCCTTCGACTTTGCTTACTCCTGCTTTCGTGTTGGCCTCTGTATAGAAACATTTCCGACCGGTTCATTTATTTTTCACTATTGTATTTCGATTCATTTCGAACAACCGATAAACAAGCAAATTTTCTTTTATCTTTCCATAGGCTCCGGAGAATGTAAATGAGAAATAAGACGAATTTTCATGGCCGATTTACTTTATTTTCTCTTTGCTATTTTCAGCTCGATCAATGTTTTCAAAGATTTGTTTTATCATTTCTTTCTACCACGATGCTCTAGTTCGTGAAATAAGAAGAAGCAAAGAAAATTTTTAGTGGGAATGCAAATTTTCAATGCTCTGTAAGAGCGAAAGTGTTTTCCAAAGAACAAATCGTTTAAAATTGGTTCTATAAAATGGATTAGTTTAGGCAAAAGTTTATCTTTTTCCCGAAAGAAACAATCATGTTATTTAAATTTAAGAATGCTTTGTGAATTGTTTATTTGAATGAATCGAAATTTTAAATAGATCAGACGTTTAACAAAATAAATTTTTCAGGAATAGCTGGAATTTTCATAAAAATTCTATTAAAATTTCCTATTGCAATTTCAATGGAAGTGGTTTCAGATTAGTTAGGATCTCTGGAATCAATGTTTTACTACTCGATATTTAATTAAATTAGGACTAATAACATTGAAAGTATACTACCTTTACAAAATCATTAAAATTAATGTTAAAAATTTTTCATTTTCTTTTTTAAAATACTTTATTAAAAAATTACATTTTGTTGTAAAAACATGGTTATTCTTTATACGCATGCACTCAATTTTTTCATCTAAAACGGAGTGTTTTAAATTTGAGTTATTGTTTTTTACCATTTATCTGACTATACATTTTATACCTCAATCATATTGTCACGAAGACTCGAATGAACACAGTTTAACTTAACAAACGAATTTATTGAAGCTAAGTAAAACTCGCAACTTTACAAGATCGAGAAGTTTCCTACAACTAGTGGTATCAGCTTTTACCCGAACAGAATATTCGAGAAAAACTAATTTATACTGAAACGTCTAGAAAGTTCCAGAACATAAGGCAACAATAAACAACATTCTTATTAAAAATCCATACTTGGATCAACCGCCGTGGCGAGTACCGAACCGCAAACTTCGGGTCCGGATCTAGTGCTTTGACCATTCGGCCACTGAGTCGGAAGCTAAGTATCTTTATGCGGCAATATTAAGAATACATACATTTTTTAAAACTTGAAATAAAAATGCATAATAAGTTATTGAATGACCTTCTTCTCGGTTATTTCTGTGAAAAAAAAATCTTTTTGTCAAAAATCACTTATAAATTTGTAGAAAATTTTGTAAAATATTTTCAATTTTTTTACTATGATTTAATTTTTATTTTGCAGTAATTCGTCTAAAAAAGTTGTCCCATTTCTCCATTTCCGAATATAAGATAAGTATATTCTGTTGTGCAATTTTAAAAGGGCAGATGAAATTAGTTACAGGAGAAAAAAATGTATTCCTATAAAACTAAAAAGATACAAAATCAATTATGGATTCAAAAACTAATCTCTTAAATATTTCAAGAAATTAAAAATTTTGAATTGATGAATAATCAGGGTACTAAATGTTGTGAAATAGTCATCGATTAATGTGTGTGAATAATATTAAAATAATATTTTATATAACTGGTTGGACTATAGTTTGCTGTTGGAAAGAAATTAAAATCGGGATACACTACTCAAAGCCGATTTCTGAACATAAATACAGATTTACAAGCTATTAGTTCCCAAACTTATTCTTTCTTCTGTTTGCCTGTAGTGTGGAATTCACAGTGGTAAGTTTGTCTACGGGTACTTCGAAGGGAGCTGGCCGAGTGGAGGCTCAATACTTGCAATCTGCCCACTACCACCGAAAGAAGCCTGGATGGCCTCTCGGCCATATGGGCCCGGATTAGTGGCTGATTGTCTTTCTGTCACAATGATCCCAGTGTGATGGTCCCGATTCAGGTTTGTGACGGTGAACTCTCAAAACTACTTCTTCTCGTTTGGATCTTCGGTTTTCCATCTATAGGTGCATCAAGCTAAATCCTAATAATTTTGTTTATGATAGAATTATATTTTTAGTACAAATTATAATATACATAAAATAAACTTATTCATTGGAAACTAAACAGAAAATTGAAATCCGCTATTTTTGCGGAATAAAAACCAGAACTGAATCAATATATATATATATATATATATATATATTATATATATATTATAAATTATATAAAGAATATATGACTCGGATGAGTGGTTAAGGCATGGAAGACATATTTGATTTCATATACAAAAACTTCTTTATTGTAATCCTTTTGTCCATGGCTATTCTATTTAGACATCCTTTTTCTCATTTTGTGCCGACAATCGTGGAGGAATACCAGCCCAATTTCGTCCTAGAAGTGTCTTTTGGCGTTGCTACTAAGCAAATTCTTATTGTCTACTTCCTCGTCAGCTTCATTATTCTGTATAGTTCCAATCGAGGTTGTGTCTTTCTCTTATTACGTTAAAGAGCTCCAACTATTTTTAATTATAACTCGCTTAATTCTAACATTTTTAAACGACTTATATACTTTTAATTGAACCGAAAAGGAAACCAAAACGAAAATTTCTTCGAAGAACTGCTTTCAAACTATACCAATGGTTTAACTATTCTGCTCGAATTCATCTGCTTGTGAAATACAACTATTTTAGCCTAGAATGCTAACTTATGTCTCGGAAACGTTTGAAATTAAAATTAAAATTATTGAAAATTCATATCTGAAAATGATAATGCAATAAATCATTTTAATGTAGAAGGGCACGCATTATTTGTTTTTCTTTACTTTTAAATAATATTTTTAAAGTTGTATTGCAGATATAAAGCATTATAATATATTTTATAATGGTTTAACACGAAGCATTTATGTATAATGCCAAATATTTCTAGACTCAATTTATTTTCGTAGACAAAATATCCAGCAGTCTTGAGGGATTTTGTATTGCTCCCCCTCCTCTTTATGTTCCAGGTAGTAAGTAAAATCCCCACTTTTTCCAATTTTTGTAAACGGTTGTGGAAGATTGAGTTGATTTTTCAAGAGCACCATAACACTGAAGTAAAGCTAAGAGAATTTCTCTTTTTTCCTGATTTAATTAAATGGCACACATTTCCCCCAGGAGAGCAACAACAACTATAAAAATCCATTCCTTGATTACTGATGTCTCTAACATTTCCTTCGCTTGACCTTTTAAAAAGTAGGACAGATTAATGAAGGGAATTAATCATGAAAACGAAATTTAAAGTAAGCATAAAAGAGACTACTGTTTCATAAAGAGATTGGAGTATAAACAAAGTTATGTATAAATAAATCAATAAAAGGATGCAAAGTAAATATTAACCCTTTATAAATTAATGACAATTTAGGAAATTTCCAAACAAAAATGAGATGCACTCTGTCTTAGGCAGATTTTCCCCCAGATTTTCACTGAGATGTTGACACAGGTATTAAGGGTCTTTTACATATAACTTCATGTTAGCTGACCTCTCAGTTTGTCCTGACCTTTGATAAGTAGAACCCGTCTTTAAACTTTATCTTAATAAAGGTCTTTAGCGAAAACGGTACCATTTATATGGGCCATGACTGCAACCACCCATCGTGAATTTCGTCTTATTACACACACACACACACACATATATATATATAATGTATATACATATAAATATATATACATGTATGAAAGGAAGGCTGATTACTTCATCTTTATCTTTTAGAGAGTTTCTAGCGGATATTCCCGCCCTGCAGTCTTGCAGAGTAGAAGATAAGGACAAAGAAATATAGAAAATGGAAATAAATAAAGACATTTTCTGATTTTATTTTTCCAACACTGCTACTTCGCAGGATTTTCAAATACTACTAAGTTATAATACAAACAAATTTAGAAACGGGTGTTTGGGTCGTCTCTTGAATTAAGGTGTAATTATAACATGTGATGCAATAAAATATATTGAGCTGTATAGCTAAAAAAAAAACAAAAAAACATTTAAAATAGAGGAATTATTTATTTCTACTTGGTCATTTAAGATGTTGTCCGACCTTCGTACTCCTGAAATAAGTTTTATTATATTAAATCAAGTTCAAGATTTAAACGAACAATTTTGCTCTATATGCAAACGTGAGTTTTTATCCACTGTAAATATTCCGTACTCTTTAATCCCTTTAACATCCAGCGTTTGTTGTCTAGTGATTTATAAATCACTAACGAGCATTGAAAGTTTTGTGGTCATTTGTACATAAAATTAAATTGTTTTATTATTTTATAATCTTTTTCGGGGAATTTTCTAATTAATAGTGAAGCTCACTTACTATTCTTTACTTTTTTTTTCTGCAATTTTGTGCCTGTTTTACGCACTGTCGGAGCATGCACAAATGGAGTATTCTCCAGCTCTACATCCTATTGATTTCAATTTGGCCAATAATGAAAAAAAACTTCCAAACGTTTGAATTAAAATAATTTATCCCCATTTTTTCTATTTAATTACTTTAATACTTTTTAATATTTTTTTTTCAATTTTTATGATATACACTGTATGTTATGTTCACGAAAAAATATATTCTTGGCCAGTCGATTCTCAATATAAGTGAGCAAAATAAAGAATTATCATGTGATCTTCTTTTCCTTTGCCTTTTACCTATTATAAATATATATCTATGACATTAAGTTTGTTGATGCAAGATATGACTGCATTGATAGCAATCTGCTGCAGTCTAAGAAGCGCATTTATCTAATCACCTACCATGCTTTTTGCTTTTCCGTGCATTAATAAAAATAATATGAAGTGCCTAATTACATAAGAGAATAGAAATAACATACATATTAAGAGTTACTTCTGAGAAAATGCGTTTTAGGAGTGTGTAAACTGTGTACTAAAAAACCCTACCTTAACACATTGTATGCGGGACACGAATTAGTACGTTTTCTAAGGACTGATACTTGAGCGCTGCTCACGTACTAGTAAGGGTTAGTGTAACAACATGGTTCGTTTGTGGGTACAAAAATAACGGTATATACAAGAAAACGAAGCCGAATATTCTTGTCTACTTCATAGATTCCGGACAAAATTTAGACAAATAAAAACTAGTTTTTACATCAGTTGATGCTGAACCCCAGAACGGGAAGGTTGATTAAAAATCAGTTTAGATTTAAAATTAACTTTCTATTTATCCTTGTGAAAATTATATTATATATGTATATATTATATATATATATATATATATATATATATATATATTTGTTTCTTTGTCTATTTATATATTTGTTCATATATTTCAATATAAAATACAAAAAGTTGGTTAAAAAACTATATAATTTTCCAGTTATTGAGATTTAACTGAATAATTAAATTTACGCGCAAAACGCCCGCAGCCTGTACAATTCCGCTGCGAAATGTACCGGCACACAATGTTTTAAGTAAGAGGTTATACACTGATTTCCTTGTAGAAATTTCTTTCATTGGTGATTAGAAAATAATTCTAAAATGCTAAAATGATGACAGATTTCAAAATAATGTTTTCATCAAAAATGTTTGATTAGTAACAACTTCAAAGAGTAAAAACACTCCTGAAAAAAATAACCAATGATCTGATACTGTAGGAAATATTATCATTAATATGACTAACAATGAAAAAATTACGAAAATATATATTTAAAATTTTATTTATGCTAAAATAAATGAAACTCTAAATTCATATATTAGACCTACCACTTCCTAAAATATTCTTAAAATATTTCAATTATGAAACAGATTGGGTAAACTCTGAATGCATTAAAGAAATTTCATGCTGCATAAAATACGAAAATTTGGTTAAAAATTAAATAATTTTCGATCTATTGAGATTTAACTGAATAACTAAATTTAAACGCAAAGCGCCAGCTCCCGGTACAATTCCGCAGCGAAATGTACCTGCACACAATGTGTTAAGTATTAAAAAATGCGAATTCACGACTTTTGAAATTAAAAGTTTTTGGAAAAATTCTTGGTGTATAAATTCCGTCCCTTTTCCTGCTTGGTTTTTGTGTAATCTTGAGAAAAAAGTTTGATCAGAATGTGTGCGAACTTTTCAAGGTGTTTCAGCCCGTGAAACGACGGTGTCTCTCGACATTCGATTAAATCGAAATGGTCTAATCTGCTCCATCTCAACAATTCTTCTGTTCGCCCACGTGCATTATCAGGCATTTCCGACTGTCCACTCTGTCACTACCTGTTACGTTAAGGACCTGGCTTTCGGGCAGCCAAATAAAATAAGGCTTTTGGAAGTTAAAGGAACAAAAGGAAATCGTGACCTATCTTGCACATCGTTTGTAGGGCCAAGGACAGCTTTTCGACGGCGCTTGACAAAACATTTGTCTTCTGACGAAATGAAAGAAAACGAGTGTGCTGTTTGCGCAAAAAAAAGCCGATTAATTGGTCATTTAATTCAATGTGAATCGTAAGAATTGAATAAAAAGGGCTTTTGTGTAACTACCTGCGCGCTCTGATCTCGGCACAAAGAAGGACAAATTACAGACATAGAACAGTCTCCATTCTGAAGCAAATAAATTGCAGCTGATTCCCGATTCAAGATGTATTTATGAAGTAGAAAAAAGAACAGGAAATCTAAAAGGTGCTTAGGTATTTATCCACTTTTATAAGGTCACACCATAAGCTTTTTTCATGATTTGAATTACATGTGTGGCGAATTATTCCATTCAATTTACCAAAGACTAGGATAGAAGTTTTGAAACTTTTTCTCTTTTCCAACGTTCTTTCTGAATCCAGAATTCTTCAACTCATGTTATTTTCAACTCCGACAACTTTTTTTCAAAATAGTAAATAATGCATTTCAATGAAAATGCTTAGTTAATAAAAGATACTTAATATCAGACATACATATAATTAAACATGAAAAACTATTGCAAAGGTTTTGTTTAATGTATATATATATATATATATATATATATATATAGATAGATAGATAGATAGATAGATAGATATAGATATAGATATTGATATAGATAGATAGATATAGATAAAGATAGATAGATAGATAGATAGAAGACAGATAGATAGATAGGGCAGATTCTAAACTATTATTCGTTCCCCTGCTTGAAAGATATAATTTGGCCTCCTCAACTAATACGGATACCCAACAGAATTATAATTTAACCCGATGCGTAGGAACTGCTATTATGTTTATATGACTCCGACATATAATTGACTGAAATTGAAAAAGCTAAAAAAAGTATGCATTACATATTTATTTTAAGTATATTAAAATGGATATCCTATCACAAAATAAGTAACAAAATGCACCCATATAGTGCCTACTTTTTGCTTTTTTTATTTGTGAATAATACCTGACAGTATACCAGATAGTTTTACAAAATTTCTTTGCAATTATTAGAAACACTAACGAAAGAGATTGAAGTGTAATTTGGTAACAAAATTATACATTAGAACACATTTTAGGACAACAGTTAT
>CM063506.1:104363568-104376068 GCA_032207245.1 Pardosa pseudoannulata
GTCACAAAACGTACTAGCACGTGTTCTCATACAATGTGTTAACCATTTACAAGTCAATTCTTCCGTATGGGAACATACAATTCAAAATTCAGCTAAAAACTATTTCATGGAAACTGGTTTGTAAAATTGTTGAATTAGAAATGAAGACATAATTGATTTTAATTATAAATACATTCTAGATATATATTCTCGTAACTGAGAGGTTGAAAAAAAAGGGAAAAAATGTCTCTTTAAACTACTTTTACTAAAATGTCTTGTACTTTTCTCTTGTAACTAAGAGTTTGGTTTGGTTTGGAGCGCTGCTGTGTACTGTTTTGCACACGAGGGCTAATGAGACCGGGACCTACTGCTTAAAGCCGATTCTGAACGGCTACGAACATCCATGCCATAGTGGGATTCGAACCCAAAAACTTCGGTACCGACGATCAGCGCCCTAACCAATTGGCCAGCGCTCGGCCGTACCTAAGAGTTCAGCCGATCAATTTTATAATAAATGTAATTATTAATGGGATGGATTAACTTGTTGATCATTGCGCATCTTTCGAAATCATGAAATTATAGTAATACAGATCATTATATACATACATATGTATTATATACATATGTACATATGTACATTATATACGTAATTAAGTATGAAAGAATAAAGAAGGATTGTACATCCAGTTATGTATATCGTTTATATTAGTAAATATTTTATGATCCGCGGTAGCTCAGTCGGCCAAAGGCGACTCTCTCGTAACTGGAGAGGTGTGGGTTCGGAGCTCCAGCCGGCCTAAGATCTGCAGTGTTCGTTAACCCTTTAAAGGTCACGATTAAAAATTCTTTCAGATTTAACAGCATTAGGTTATAAACGTTGTCTGTGAATTTTATAAATAGGAAGTAAATTTTAAATTCCTTTGATAGCTGGGATTTTTTTTTTTTAATGGAAGGAGAAGTAATTGTGAAACCCTTCCCCTGTACAGCATAGAAACAAGAGTTTCTTAAAATTAATTATATTGTAAGAACAATGTATAACTATCATAAAAATGATATAAATAGATAACTACACAATTTTTCATTGTTGCTTTGGGTAGGTGTTTTTATTTGAAATCATAAGGAGAAAAATCAAATTCGAGATTTTTCATGTAAAGCAATTTTAAACTAATGTATTTCAAAGAGAAAAATAAACTATGCAAAATTTTATTATCTATTGCTACATCAAAGAGTCAATAACAGAAAATCGAAAAAAAAAATCCTTCCTGTGTTTTTAAAAAGAAGAGAAAAAGTATTAACAGGTGGTTTTGCTTAGAAACCACTGCCCGTTAAAGGGTTACAGGTGACTGAGGCACGTAAAATGTGTTCGTGGTCACAATGTCCTCCAAGTTGTTAATCAATAACTCTGAGGCACGTAAAATGTGTTCGTGGTCACAATGTCCTCCAAGTTGTTAATCAATAACTCTGGGGGGTGGCAGGCCAAGTCTATGGCTTTTCTTTTTGGTCCTTTCTCCAAAATTACGAGGACCCACTTGAGCAAAAAGTGGTCTTTCACCCTAGCGTTGCTCCTTAAAACGAAAGGTGCACCTTTTTGCCTTAATTCCAGTAGCATATGGCTCAATCGAGATTGATTTGTCCAAGTGTCATTAGAAACTACAGCAACAAGATATATATTTTTCAGTTTACAGAAATTAATAAAAAGAATCAGCCTTTTGTAGCATTTTTTTCTCATTGTCTTACTTATAACTCACAAAATATAAAATCTAATCAAATTTATTTAAACAACATATTGACATCCTAAACTTTCACTCTAAGTAGAAAAAATTTATATATTGGAATATACAGATATTGGAATTTACAATTTGCTTCTGTAATGAGAGCAAATCTTCATACTCCCAAAAATGAACATTATCTTATTCCTCTGTACAAAGATCTTTTTTCTTCAACCTAGCCTAACATACTAGTTTTTCCATGTGGTTACAAACGAAAAATCTCTAATATTTTGTTTTCAGAATAACCGATACAATGGTATTGATAACTGTATTTAAACGGAGTTTTAATGAATAAGTATTAATTTTTTAATTTCAATTATAATGCTACTATTAAAGGGTTAGCCAGGAATGTGACATTACTGTTTTTATTTAATTTTTAAAAAATATTGCTATTAGCTTTTTTATTAGTTTGTATAGTTTTTAATCTTAATTATATATCGGTAGGATTTTGTACTATGTTTTCTAAAACTATTTCAGAAATGTAAAAAAAGTGTTTTTATTATTTATACTTAAAGAGCAGACTCAAAGCTACTCGTTATGTTAAAAAATGTTTAGTTATTTGAAACTTTTTAACAATAATACAATTCTAATTTCAGCATTTAAGGTCTTGAAATTGCCTTTGAAATCTTTTTGTCATGTTTGGTTGCATTTGTTTGGTTGCCATGGTAGGTTAACACCTCAAACGAATCTTTTACATTTTAATTTTCTTCTATTGATATATTAAACATTCTCTAAATACAGCTAAATATTAGATTAAATTTTTATATCTTTCCTCAATTACAAATGTAATTCAATAATTTTTTTCGTTCTATTGTAAGAATTGTTTAACATTCATACAATTCTAATTTTAGCATTTAAGGTCTTGAAAATGTTTTTGAAATCTTTTTGTAATATTTTTTGTTTGGTTGCCATGGCAGGTTAACACCTCAAGTGAATCTTTTGCATTCTAATTTTCTTCTAGTGATATATTAAACATTCTCTAAATATAGCTAAATATTAGCTAATTTATTGATACTTTTCCTCAATTCTCAATGTAATTCAATGTGTTTCCTTCGTGTGTGAAGAATTTTTAGTTGCAGTTAATTAGCCTTGTGATACATCAAGTGATACTTTTGTATAACTGACGACATTATCTCTTAATAGATCCATTATTAGTACAACTTTTCGTAGGGAGATATTATTACTTTTATACTGTAGTTATTTCATGTTCAATCTGATGTGTATTAAATATTTCGCCATTTTTTCCTATTTGCAGCTATTTCGTAGGGAGATATTATTACTTTTATTCTGTACTTATTTCGTAATCAGTCTGATGTTTACTAAATATTTCGCCATTTTTTCATGTTTACAGTTATTTCGTAGGGAGATATTATTACTTTTATTCTGTACTTATTTCGTGTTCAGTATAATGTGTAGTAAATATTTCGCCATTTTTTCCTATTTGCAGCTATTTCGTAGGGAGATATTATTACTTTTATTCTGTACTTATTTCGTTTTTCAGTATAATGTGTATTAAATATTTTGCCATTTTTTCCTATTTGCAGCTATTTTGTAGGGAGATATTATTACTTTTATTCTGTACTTATTTCGTGTTCAGTATAATGTGTATTAAATATTTCGCCATTTTTTCCTATTTGCAGCTATTTTGTAGGGATATATTATTACTTTTATTCTGTACTTATTTCGTATTCAGTCTGAAGTTTATTAAATATTTCACCATTTTTTCCTATTTACATCTATAATGTAATTATTTACGAGATGTTAATTTTTCGCTTTTTACAGTTATACTTCTTAAATTTCAACAGGAGTTATAGAGGAAAAAATACATGGTTTGCTGTTCATATTCGGAAGAAACAAAATTTTTCTATCTATATTCGACACATTCTACATAGTTTCTACATAGACAGCACCTATTGTAGTTTTATTACACTTATGAGTTTGTTAGATATCTATATCAGCAATCATATGCTATGATCCTTCAGATCATTATTAATTTATTCGAAACTAGTTCCAGTCCTTTAATTTCAATTATAATAATTCTCCCGGTATGATACTATATAGTCGAGTCATCATTACACTTTATGCATGGTTGTAGAGTTTAGAATTTAAATGGAATAGGAAATGTTCCCAAATGTATTCGCTATCTCATTACTACCTTCCCCTCAGTTTGGAGGTAATTTGGATTAACAGATTTAACTAACTCACTTGAATACGACAACTCTGTATCAAATTTAGAGGATTTAGCGACATTTGACTCAAACGATGTATCTTGTTTAGGTCGAACACTTTAACTTTTTGGAGGAATGGCCACTTACAGAATCTACAATTTGTAGATCATTGTGCTGAAACATGTCGACTTCTGTCTAATCTACATTAATGGAATTACGACAGAAAACTTTTAAATTTGAATTAAAAAAAACTACTTAGTCCTCTGATATCTAAAATATAAAACCATAGAAAAGAACAACTAGAGTTTTGTGTATGTATACATGCAAAACAAATATATGCAATCATCAACAAACTTCCTTTCCTAACTACCATGGTACTTAGAAAATTCAGAAAATGGGTCATCTGCACGAAATTTCATCAAATACACTTAAATGTTAATGGTCTGTAGATGTGACTAACATCATTTTTAATGCCTGATGACTTGATGTCCTCTACTTTCACATACGGAATATAAAAGACTTGTATTGCTTTTTGAAAAAAAAAATAGTTTATATATAAACAGATACAGTTGAAAAAAACACTCATTCTGAGAAAGAGCCTGTTTTTATCTTGCATAGGCCGGAAAGAAATGGATTCTCATTTGTCAACTGAAGAGAGAGGCAAACAAGAGCTCTTCTGCCTGTGAGAAGCAGAATGCTGATGAGCGAGAAATACAAAGTATGGCATCTTGCCATGTTTCTGTCCACATCAAGCACTGTAGTGCCCGGTGATTGATGAAAGAAAAATGGTCACAACCATTGGTCTCTCTTTTAATTTTTTTTACTTAGCTTTTCTTACGCACTGCCGTGTTCCTAGATTCCGCAAACAACATTTCCCTCTTGCATTTGGCGGCTTCCCTGCAATACAAATGGCTCCGTGAATCTTCAAAGAATTTTGTCCAAGTTGCTCTCGTTGATTTTTTTTCCCTTTTAAACTGAATGATTTTAATATTAAGGCAATTCTGTATGTTTTTAAATAGATGGAAAACTAAATAAAAAATACATCTGGTTCAAACATTTTACGGTTTTATACATTCATTCACAAATTTATTTAGCGTAAATAAGGATTAAAATAAAATTATGATTCGGGCTATAGCTAAGCAATGATTAAAAATGGAATAGTTAGCTAAGGCTTAAATAAAATAACGAATGCCGTATTTACTGTATTATGGTAATGTATCCATACTCCATGGTGAACTTTATGCAAATCAAATATCACCTTCACTGCTACTTCAACTGAGCGAGTACACATGTACTCAAAAACTTGAATTGGTGGTGAGGTGAACCAGAGTGTGCACGTGCTATCGAGCTGAAGCCGGCCTTACTTAAAATAAAAGGATGTTTTAATTTAATTGAAGTCAGTGTTATATAAACCACCTACGTAACCATACCACAGTATAATGGACATTAAATAAATAGAGCAAAAACTCAAGGTGCTCGATTTACGTGGAAAAGTTTTCATTACTTCATGCAATCACAAGATGTACTCATAACATGGATATGTATTGAAAAGAAGAAGTTAAAAATGTAAGTATGTTACTCATCGATATACAGTTATATATATATGTCTCATTGCTAGTATTCTATTATACAACAGTGCTAGTAATACAAATTATCAACTTTGAAAGCCAAATTTCCGACTTGCAGAACGATGTCCCTTTTTAGCCGCATATAACACTACTTGTAACTTAAATGCTGTAGCATGACTAAGCTTTTTTCCATCTCACTCCCGCTTTTTCACAACAAGCTTTTTTATATAGAATTAAGATAAATAAAGAAAATAAGTCTCTCTCGTAACACTCCCCCAAAAAGGGGGTGGTATACGATGTCTTCAGTTTTAACTCCCATGGCCGAAAACCCTTAAATGATCTAAAACGACTGACATTAATAATGAAATCATCTTTAGAATGACATTGAAAGAGTTTCATTCATTGTGTTCCGTAGTAAATGGTTTATAATCTGTAAATATATGTGTAACTTTAGGTTAACTTGTATGTGCAATTTTAGGTGAGCGTTACACGAGATACAATATTTCCCCATTTTTCTTATTAGAAGTGTTAAATGCAAGTGAATATGGTATATATATATTTTAAACATGCAAGCTATTGTGAACTGTGAATTTTCATCGGTATACAGCTGTCTATATATTTCATTGCTATTGATCTTTTTTATACAACACCGCTTTTCTTATAAAATGCTCTTTTTATAGGAGGAAGATCAATAAAGAAAAAAGTCTCTCGCGAAACACTCCCTCAAATTGGGGGTGGTATACAATGTCTTTAGTTTTAACTCTCATGGGTCCTATAGCAGCCGAAAACCCTTAAATGATCTAAAACGACCGACAAGTACTTCATTAAAAATGAAGTCATCTTTAGAATAACATTGAAAGATTTTCATTCATTTGGTTTTTTAGCAAATAGTTTACAATATGTGTAACTCCAGGTTAACTTGTATGTGTAACGTTAGGTGAGCTTTACAAGATATATAATTTTCACCATTTTTCTTATTAAAAGTGTTACATACTAGTGAATATGGTATATATATTTTAAACATGCAAGTTATTGTGAGATGTAAATTTTCCATTACGTCTAAAAACTATTATTGCATATTTTTTCGTCATACTTAACTTCGTCCTGGGTGTATAAGTGAGTAGAAGAAAGAGGTACCTCCCTGTATTTCTTTTATGTATAAAAAGTTCCCATTTGTTTAATACAGGAAAGAAGAGAAACCACACGCAGCTTACCTGATTAACTCAACAAGGAATTGAATAATTTGTATGTGTAACTTTAGGTGAGCGTTATAAGCGGGATATAATTTTCACGCCATTTTTAGAACAGGGTGTTATACGTGAGGAAATATGTTATATATATTTTAAGCAAGGCAAGTATTGTTGGATGTGAATTTTCCTTTAATCCTGGAAACCTTTATTGTGGATCTTTTTGCAATAACTTTGTCCCGCGTGTACTCAGGAGGTGGCAGCGGTTACAGCGTAGAGCTGCCTCCCTGGAGATGTTTTATGCATCCAAAATTTCCCATTTGTGTTACACATACAGGAAACAAGAGCAATCACACGCTTACTGATTGATTCAACGGGGAATCGAATCACTTGTATGCGTAACTTTAGGTGCGCAATACAAGCGAGATAATGAGTTTTCGCCATTTTTTTCTTGTTAAGAACTGGTGCGTGTTATACTCGAGTGAATATAAAATATATCTTTTAAGCATGCCACTTATTACGAGCTGTGAATTTTCCTTTAATCTTGGAAGTATTGAGGATCTATTAGCAACATCTAACTTTATTCTGGGTGCAGCGAAGGAGGTGGAATTTGTTAAGGGGAAGAGGTATCTCCATGTAGATCTTTTTTGTATAAAAAGTTCCCATTTGTGTTACACATGCAGGAAACAAGAAAAATCACACGCAGCTTACCTGATTGACTCCACCGGGAATTAAGTCATGGAACAAGCGAAAAGATCTGCAGAGCATTCAGCTTTAGCGTCAGCACCTTAAGGCGACAGTGGATATTTAGCTGAACTGTATGCTGTGGAATTTTTTAAAATCTTATTGAATTATGAACTATAACTAAGTATGGGATGCAAAAAGAGCTTCAAGCTAATAATTCTAGTCTACAAATCTAGGTGGGTTTTAGAGGAAATACTTTGTTTTTAAATGACAATAACTTTGTCATTTTTTATTTCTAATCTATACTTCGATGGATGGCAAAAAAAAAGATAACATTCACTACTTATTGTTACAAAATTTGCTTTACGAAAGTGGTTATTTTTATCTAAGTGGTTCACATTATTGATATTCTATTTATGTTTATCTGATTGTATTTTTTTTTTTATATTTTTTTATCTTTTTGACAGATTAATCCAAAGTTTAGCAATTTTGATCCAAAAATCATATGTATGTACATTTTGAAATTTATGTTTTGTTGGATAAATTGTTTAGATATTTGATAATTTTATTGATTAATTAGGCAAAAAGACACTGATCTTTTCATGGCTCTGAATCTCTATCGAAGTATTTCGTTCGGGACATGTATCTCTTTGCAAAGTAAATAGGATGATTTTCGACAAAATTTCAAGTTTCAGATTTTTATTTGTACTTTTAGAGAAATATTTCTTATTGTTTACACGAGCTTTATTGTTTTTTCATCTATAATACTTTTATATATCATAATAGGAAGTAAAGAAAGACCCTCCCTAGACGTAATCACTCTTTATCGTTAACCTTTATCGTATGTTACGACTTTTTTTTTTTAAAACCTGGAAGGTGAAAACATCTCGGTAGCAAAATATAAAAACTTAAAAATCTATGTAACCATGAGATTATATCTGCTGATTCCAAAATATCTACCCTAAATTTTGCTTTAAAAAATGAGTTGAAAGTTGAAAAAAACATTACTTGCATCTATTGATAGACAAACCGAACGCCAAACCAAAACTTGCTGGAACAAATCATTAGAATAAATTATCAAAGAGCAAACATCAAGGTTACTTTTGATTCTCTTGTATCAAAGACTCCGGAAGAGTTTCTAATAGACTATTGTGTCTTTGTACAACTGAAATAAGTGGTATCTAAACGCAGGTTTAAAACAATGAGTGAGTGGATTATGAAAAGGAGAGTAATTAGATTCGGGCAAAGTATTAGTGGTAGCTCCATTTATTTTATATTATAGGTAATTCTGGAAAAAGGGTTATCAAACAGAAGAACAAAGAGTAATTTCCTTTGTACGATGCCATTAAGTATAAATTAATATTGTCTAAATTCTACAAATTTAGAGTTTTGCTTCAAAGTAACATTGGCGATATTATAGGGTTTTTTTATAATACAGTAAAGCCCTTACGATTCTTATCTTCCTAAAATCCGAAGAATGGCTAACTAGATAGGATGCTGCAACTTGGGACTGGAATTTGTATGTTTGCATTCTATTGCTGGCTTAAGGCTTTATCACACGTCAGCACTTGCATGTTGGAGAAGTAACAGATTCCATTTAGGATCCCTTCTTCCTTTTCAGAATATGGCCATTTCTTGTGTGAGAGTAACCAATTTTCAACCGATTAAATACCGTATCACACGTCAACCTAAACCAAAATAAATCGGTTGAAAATTTTTTGCTCTGACACAAGAAATCCGCGCAGGAATATCCGGATTTCTTGTTACAATAACAAATTTTCAACTGATTCTTTAAAATATTTTTTATTCAGATTGACGTGTGGTAAAGTGAACCATGGACCTTTGACCATAAAGGCACCACAATACAAAAAAAAAAAAAAAAAACACTTTACGTTTTAATGTCAACTTTTTGGGGATTGCAAAATAACTCATATTTTTTTTTTACCGATAATAAAACATTGTACATACAATTCATGATATACATAAATATTATTTTACAGTCAATTAACCATAACTCTTCTTACACAATTCGTATGAAATTGATTCAATAGATTTTTCCCCTCTTTTACTTATTTATATGCCAGAGATGTATACCTAAAAATAATAACATGTTTTCTGTTATAACAATATAAAAAATCTTTAAAGTAACTCCGGTTCATATCAAAATGTTAATCTTACGATTTTGATCAGGAATAAAGCCTGGTTCTGGGAGGGTAGCTAAACGAATTTGCTAGCTGAAGTGAATTCTAATGGAGTTACTATTACTAAGAACATTTGTAAGGTAATCCTAAATTGTCGCGTTTACGATAGATTGAGCATGGTAAATCTGCAGAAATAATGCCATTTTTTTCTGCTTCGTTAATCCTTTACTTGTCTTTATTGTGTTCAAAGTAAAATAAATGTTAAGTATTAGGGAATATTTCCATATTCTTCTTTGTTTTTGTATTGTTGATAATAAAATGGAAAGATTACGTGATGGTAAAATATAATGTGCATTTATTTTAGGCTTAAGTAGTTGTGGAGTAAACCATAACCTTTTATCTTTAGTTTATTATATTTTATTATATCAAATTTAAGTAATAAAAGGTTAGAAATGTTAAATATTTTATTTTAATTAATTTGATGAATAATAGATATTTTTATAAATGGATAACAAGATTTCAATGTACAAATGACCCAAAATTGAGAAGTTTTGCTCTAGAGTACAGCCCTTTTAATCTAGAGAAAATATTTTCTAATTCTTACTGTTTGAAATGCTAACTATAAATTGAAATTAACAGCATGCTGAAACCTTCTCATTCTGTCTGCATCAGTAATCCTGGGAACAATACTAACTAGTTTTTGATGAACTAGTTACATATTTATACTCTCTAGGACTAAATTATCATCCATTCTGGATTCTTTATACCTTTCATTTGTCTGCAGACTCATGTACATCAACTTTCTCCTGCCATTAATCAAGACAAGATTCTTTATTGGTAACGCCGATTTAGCTCCGATTCTTCTTTTTGCTTACAATTGAAAAGCTGTCTAGCATCGAAATGAAGAGACCTAAACGTCCAGAAGCGCTTCAAGTTCTATTCATGGTCTAGCTCAATCTATCAGGGTCACTGGGGATACAATAGTAGCTGCTCATACTAATTTTCTATCCTCCTACGGTTACATTTCGTATGCCGCACACCATGCAACAAGCGCACTTCGAGTCTACTGTACCCTTTTTTCCTCACAGGAGTGCCGCTATCGCATCCTTGTTCTCGACACACTTTCAGGAGAACAATTTGGCTATTACTACTTATGCTTTCATCGATTTTCAGATTGCATGCCGAGATGGAGATTGGACGAGACTCGGGTCGCCAAGTCAAAAGAGAAGACACCTGACTTGGCGACCTTTTAACTATCCTTTGTCTTCTGAAATTCGTCTCCTGATGTGTAGCGAAGTTTTACCCCTTGCTGGGTTCGATCCATATCTGCAATATAGAAGGGGAAAGATATGAAACGCTTCTCATGTGGGTTTTTTTCGCTTCGAATACGCATCAGTAATCAAATAATGAATTATCACACGCATATCAAGAAGAAGTCTTGTTGTAAAACGATTGTGAATCTTGTGTGAGAAACGGGGTGACACTCTAGATGATTAATAGCTAAGATAACAGATGAATTATCTTAATAGCCGAATACATTTTAAGACTGTCTTTTGTAGAGGTTAGGTTGCCGAAAATAATTAGAATATATTATAGCAAGACTGAAAGGTTTTAAATGCCCAAAGTATCAAATCATAACTTTTAGAACAAACTGTCTCTTTAATATAAATTTTAAAGCTTCAGTATGTTCTGAAAAATAAACCATATAGACCCTATAAAGTTACGTGTTGTAATTTACAAAATAAATAAATAAACTCAATCTAATTCAATGAGGAAAACTTAATTCCAGTATATTTGTTTGAAATTAAATTTTTGTAAACTTTTATGTAATACTTGTGCCAAGTAATGTAAATTTATCCTCGAACAAACTGCCTGTAAATTAAGATTGGGCATTAAAACGTACTTATATACATCTTATATACTTATATAATACACTTATATATCGTATATACTAATATAATATACTTATATACTTAGTTATTTTATATACTTATATAATATACTTATATATTTACATATATTATATACTTATATAATATAGTTATGTACTTATATATCTTATATACTTATAATAAAATTACGCTTTCAGTATCTACACTAAGACTAAGTAATCAAGTTGTAACAAAATTTTACTAATAACCGAATATTAAATTATAGGCAAGAATAGTAACGGATTAAGTATATGTATACAAAATATTAAATATAAACTTTAAAATGAAATATTTCGAAGTTTTTGGCTTTTACAAGTAGTTTTAATATTCAAAAAGGGAAATATTTTTATTAAGCCTTTTCTTTAGGTCTCTAGGTTTTTAAATACATTTTCTTTTCGGCAGATTGAGAAATCTAAATATGTAAATTAAAGGTAGAGAAAAATTAGTTTTAGTATTATAAACGATAGACCACATTTTTTTCTATTATTAAAATCGATTTAAACTGCATCAGAAAGCTAAAATGAAGTTTTCTTCTTTCATGCTTCAGTTAATGGTAAAAAGCCTCCTACAATAGAATTTATTGTTTTAGCCTAGAATAAGATGTGGCTGATCGAAAAATACTATTTATATAGCTTATATAACCCAGTTATATTGGCTAATGAAGCAGTGAGTTGAAATGTCAAAATTACCTTGTTTATTAAATCCCGTTAATTCCTGTAAGACAATAAAAATGGAACGTCCGTTGGAATAATTTCTTGGACCCTTTGGAGTCATTCCCATTGGGTCACACACCTTGTATATTCTTTAAAAAAAATTGAGTAATGTTTGTTTATATATCTATTTATCTGTTTATAGATATATATATAGATATATAAGATGATTAGGTAGATTATATAAACACATGTATGAAATCGGTCTGTCTGTCTCTCTCAGTCGAACGATGGTCTAATTGTGAAGCTCCTCGGTACCGAAGTTTGCAGGTTAGAATCCCGCCGATGCCATGGATGTTAATAGCCTTCCGGAATCGGCTATAAGCAGTAGGTCCCGGTCTCATTAGCAATCCTGTACAAAAA
>CM063506.1:104388568-104411068 GCA_032207245.1 Pardosa pseudoannulata
TTAATTATATGGTAGTTATACCAATTCATCATGAAGAGACTAGTATATAGACGGATAATCTATTTTAACAAGATAAAATAGCATAAACATGGGGATTATTTTCATCCATAGTTAAAAGTAAGGAAGTCGAAAAATTTTTGGAATTAATAATTATTATCAAACCGAGGCGTATTTAATGCAGTATAATTATAGAAGTAATTAATTGAAAGTACCTCTAACATTTCATATCTTTATAACAGCTTTTGAAAAATGGCGTATGTTCAATCCAAGATGCATTTATTCTTTCTTTATAATTATATTTATGCCCCTTAAAATGTTAACTTTAATCGATATGTCCTACATTTTTATTTTTTTTCTTAGTATATGGGCTTTTACTAAAGTGTATAGTGAAACATAATGTCAAGAAGATATCAGATAACAATTGGATGTAATATCAGAATTACACCCACTTGTTTATTGCTTGTAATTCATATTTGTCAATTTTGATTTTGATTTAAACCCCTTAACGTGCACGCTCGTGTTAACTCGAGAGGGCTAAACTGACCAAACTGTGTCCACTCGAGATAATTCGAGCGACGTTGTACTTTTGTAGATATTGCGCTGTGCGTTTGCGGTAAAAGAGATAGCAAAAGGAAAAGAAAAGAGTCGTTACATGTGTAATATTTGCAATGCTGGGCTATGTGCTGCACCTTGTTTCGAAATATATCACACAAAAGAAAATTTTGATTAATTTTATAAATACTAGTATTGTTATTATTTATGCTTTAAAAGTATAAATAAGTATTTTTACTGATAATAATGTTTATTCTGAAATGGGAATTCGAAAAGAAAGATAAAAAAAAGTCGATGTGCATGTAATATTACAATATTCGACTATTTTCTGCAATGTTATCAAAATCCAAAATTGCAATAAAAATTTTGATTATTTTTGTATTTTTGTAATTTTTTTGGCAAGACAACTTTCTAAATTGTGTTTTTTACATTAAAAAATAATTTTTTTGGGACAGGTCTTTTTTGAAAAAAAATTGTGCATTAGGGGGTTAATAAAATTTACTTTAAATACACACGAGGATGCAAATGGGGAATCACTCCTGTGATTTATCCTGGGATAACGGGTAAATTGAGTAAGACCTTCGGGTTTCTCTGAACAAAAGAGATTTAATCAGTTCCCGTTATAGGAAAAAATTCTTTACTAATTCGTTTTCAATTCATTAAAATGTTTCACTAAAATAAAAAAAGACCCTAATATTCGTATTACAGATCAGATTGTAGAGAATGTAATATTAATGCAGTTGATTTTTTACAAAGCATATCCACATTTATTTTAGTTACTACATTCTTCTCTAATATTGATAAACAATTGCGTTTAATATCGGAATTACACTCAATTGTTTATTGCTTGTAATTTCTATTTATTGCATGTAATTCATATTTGTCAATTTTTATTTTTATTTTAATAAAATTTACTCTAAATACATATGAGGATGCGATTAGAGATTCACTTCTGGGATTCACCCTGGGATAACGGGTAAATTGACAACTTCGGGTTTCTCTTAACAAAAGAGATTCAGTCAGGTCCCGTTATAGGAAAAAAATTCTTTACTAATTCCTTCTCAATTCATTAAAATGTTTCACTAAAATAAAAACAACTAATATTCATATAAGCGATCAGATTATAGAGAATGTAATATTAATGCAGTTGATTTTTTACAAAGCATACCCTCATTTATTTTAGTTACTACATTCTTCTCTAATATTGAAAAACAATTTCTCGTAATATCGGAATTACACGCAATTGTTTATTGTATGTAATTTCTATTTATTGCATGTAATTCATATTTGTCAATTTTAATTTTAATTTTAATAAAATTTAATCTAAATACACATGAGGATACGATTGGAGATTTACTCCTGTGATTTACCCAGGAATAATGGGTAAATTGAGAAAGAACGCTGGGTTTCTCTTACCAAAAGAGATTTAGCCAGTTCCCGTTATAGGAACAAATACTTTACTAATTCTTTTTCAATTCATTAAAATGTTTCTCTAAAATAAAACTAATATTCATATTACAGGTCAGATTGTAGAGAATGTAATATTAATGCAGTTGATTTTTTACAAAGCATATCCTCATTTATTTTAGTTACTACATTCTTATCTAATAGCCAAAACGACAAACATGCTGCCAAAATCGGCTAATTGTAAATGATGGAGTAATAGAAACACGTTCTCTTTTCTTCATGAATACAATGCTAATGTTAATTGGTCGGCATACCACATCATTAAAACAAATAAAGTTATAAATGCACATGAATTATAAACGCACACTAATATTTAAAATAGATTTAAGTCATAAACAAATTTATTTCGTTAAAATATTTTACAGGATACAAAAGGTTCATTATATTTTTATCCAGCTAATTATTATCAATACTTTCTGTAATTTTATTTTTCTTTGGTTTGATAAGTTATTTACACAAAATAATCTCTCGAATATTAGAGATCAGAATCGAGAGAATATATATAAATCTTTTTTAATAAAGCAAATATGTAAATCTTCTTTATTTTAACTGTCATCTTCTTCTATAATGCCCAAAATGATGTAAAACCTGCCCAAAACTAAGTAATGAAAGCAGAAACATTTACCCCTTGAATATAGAACTAATGTTAATTGGCCTACCATACTATTAAAACAAATTAATTTATAAATGCACATGAATATTTTTAAACAGATGTGATATTTATATGCACTTTGTGGCAGTAATAATAAAACATGTAATATAATCATTATATATTTTTTTCCAACTAATTGCAGCTGTAACTTGCTTTTACTTTGCTTTTGTTCACCATTTACAAGAAATACATTTTAGAACCAGGACAAAATATTAACGACAATTATTATTAATTGCAAACTGATTAAAACTTAAATTATCCCCTAGTATACTATGAATGTTAATTGGCCCACCTCGCAATTAAAACAATTTGATTTATAAATGCACATGAATATTTTAAATAGATATGTGATATTTAAATATACTTTCTCAGAAATAATAATAAAACAAGTATAATAATCATTATATATTTTTATACAACTAATTGCTGTTTTAACTTACTTTGATTTTTCTTTTCTTCTGCTCGTAAGTTACAAGAAATAAGCTCTAGAAACATGACCCAAAATTAACGACAATTATTAATAACAGCCAACTGGTTAAAACTTAAATTAATCCCCAGTATAGTATAAATGTTAACTGTCCTATCTTACAATTAAAACAATCTGATTTATAAATGCGCATGAATATTTTAAATAGATATAAGTGACATTTAAATATACTTTCTCAGAAATAATAATAGAACATGTAAAATAATCGTTATAATTTTTATATAACTAATTGCTGTTTTAACTTACTTTGGTTATTTTTTTACTTTTGCTGGTAATTTACAAGAAATAATCTCTCGAACCAGGACAAAAAATTAACGACAATTATTATTATTAATGGCAAACTGATTAAAACTTAAATTATCCTCCAGTATAGTATAAATGTTAACTGGCCCACCATACAATTAAAACAATTTGATTTATAAATGCACAATAATATTTTAAATAGATATAAGTGATAAATATACTTTCTCAGAACTCATTATGTTATATGTAAAATAACTATTACATATTTTTATCCAACTAATTTCTGTTTTGACTTACTTTGATTTTTCTTTGCTTTTGCTCACAATTTATAAGAAATAAACTCTCGAACCAGGACAAAAAATTAACGACAATTATTATTAATGGAAAACTGGTTAAAACTTAAATTATCCCCCAGTATAGTAAAAATGTTAACTACCTTACAACTAAAACAATTTGATTTATAAATGTGCATGAATATTTTAAATAGATATAAGTGATATTTAAACTTTCTCAGAAATAATAATACAACATGTAAAATAATCATTATTTTTTTTATCCAACTAATTGCTGTTTTAACTGACTTTGATTTTTCTTTGCTTTTGCTCGTAATTTACAAGAAATAAACTCTTGAACCAGGACAAAAAATTAACGATAATTATTAATATCAGCAAACTGGTTAAAACTTAAATTAACTCTTGAACCAGGACAAAAAATTAACGACAATTATTAATATCAGCAAACTGGTTAAAACTTAAATTATTCCCCAGTATAGTATAAATGTTAACTGGTCTACCTTACGATTAAAACAATTTTGATTCTTTAATGCACATGAATATTTTAAATAGATATAGGGAATATTTAAATATCCTTTCTCAGAAATAATAATACAACATGTAAAATAATCATTGTATTTTTTTTATCCAACTAATTGCTGTTTTAACTTACTTTGTTTTTTCTTTGCTTTTGCTCGTAATTTACAAGAAATAAACTCTCGAAACATGACCAAAATTTAACATCAATTATTATTAACGGCAAACTGGTTAAAACTTAAATTACCAAGTACGCGAGCACTTAGCAAACTGATAGTTACTTTTGTAGCTGTGAAAGACCAAGTTCTCACTGTATGTCTATCTGCATGTATATTATTAAAGTAATAACAAGGGGAAAGCGAAATGCACCATTTTGTTTTTCGAAATGTTACTGATTGTATCGATCAATGATAAGTCATTACTTTTCTACCCATTATTCCTTTCCTCCCCTCTCCAATTACGCTTGCGCACCTTGTACAAAATATACCTGAAGGGGAAAATGTCACGTTTGTACAGCACTTAGAGCCATGCATTTATTCATATTATTCATATAGCTGATAGTCACTTTTGTACATAACGTATGCTATACGATGAAAATCCGAAGCGACCTATGAATATTTATGGCGCGTTTGAAATAATGAGACCGTTTCGTCAAGAATGCGTGTATTGATACCAGAGGTTAAGATCAAAAGTCAAAGTACTACTGTGTAAAATTTATTACGTCATATAGTAGTTTGCTGCTTTAGTTATGTACTATGCTTGTACCTAGAAAAAAATTGAAAAAGAAGTTTATAAATATAGAAAGGTATCGGATGGTATCACCTGAGATGTCAAAGCAATACTGCGTGTATTGATACCAGAGGTTAAGATCAGAAGACTACTACTATGTAAAATTTATTCCGTCATATAGTAGTTTACTGCTTTAGTTATGTACTATGCTTGTACCTAGAAAAAAATTGAAAAAGAAGTTTATAAATATAGAAAGGTATCGGATGGTATCACCTGAGATGTCAAAGCAATACTGCGTGTATTGATACCAGAGGTTAAGATCAGAAGTCCACTACTATGTAAAATTTATTCCGTCATATAGTAGTTTACTGCTTTAGTTATGTACTATGCTTGTACCAAGAAAAAAAATTGAAAAAGAAGTTTATAAATATAGAAAGGTATCGGATGGTATCACTTGAGATGTCAAATCAATACTGCGCAATACGCATTACTTTAAAGCAGAAGTGGGCAACATCCAGCCAGATTTTGAAAATATGCATATTTTGCATTTTGAATATCTTCCAATAAAGGCATAATACATATTTATGTCAATCAGGATTTTATTTGGTAAAGAATGTACAAAGAATACACAGAAGGAAAATTTAATTAAAAAATCATTTAATATGTAGTTAACCATAAGCATACCATTAAAAATACGAAGGCTGTTCGCTGAGTATTAATACTATATTAACACACTGTGCGCGGGTACAATCTGCAGCGGAATTGTACCGGGAGCGGGCGTTTTGCATATAAATTTAGTTATTCAGTTAAATCTCAATAGATCGAAAATTATTTAATTTTTAAACCAACTTTTCGCATTTTATATTGAAGTATATAAACAAATATATAAATAGAAATATATAAATAACAACCATAAGATTTTTGTAAACAAAAAATATAACTTTTAGTGGATAAATTTATAATAGTATCGTAAATATGAAAAATCAAATAGAAATAGTAGTATATAGTTTTAATTTTTTCGAATTATGGTATATATAAACATTTTTACATTATAAAAAAATGAAAGACAAGAACATTCGTCTTCGTTTTCCTGTATATACCGTTATTTCTGTACCCACAAACAAACCATGTTGTTAGACTAACACGTACTAGTGCTTGACCTGCGCTCAAGTATCAATCGCCAGAAAACGTACCAGTACGTGTCCCGTATACAATGTGTTAATACAAAATTCGAGTACCTTTCATCGTCATTATATACAGGACTTTTTTTGAAGTAACTACCATGAGACGCAATGCCTTTGTCCCAGCGTTCTCTCTACTCTTTAAATACATGAGAAAATACAGCTAAGGTACCTTATGTATTTACCCTACGTAGCTTGTTTCACACGATATGATTGTTGGTTGGGATAGAATTAATCGACCAAAATTAAAATAGATCATAAATTAATTTATCCTGAAAAAGACATTAAAAGAATCCGTTTTCGAGTTGTTCCAAAACCGTCTCCATAGTTTTTATGCCTATTTTGTTGTTTTAGAAATGGCGGAATCATAATGGTTCTTTATACTGAGAAAACAGTCAGATTTTTTTTATTAATACTGGCCTTTTTTTTTAAGGAAATACATCCCTTTTTTATATAGAATTGTCAATTTTTATTAATACAAAAATGGCACGGTGAGTTCGGACTATTTGAAGGCTTCGAATGTTCTTTATGTTGTTCTTCCTTAAAACACCCAGTATGTAGCAAGTAATATGTGACCTTACATTATCGTGGTTCAATTAGAAGCCATTATTCAGCAATGTAGGCTTCAGTTTGGTTTGCCTGTAATTCTGCGACCCTACTTAATAATTGTGGCACGGATATTGTCGTGACCGTTTAAAAGGTTAATTATTCCAAACCTTATTTTGATGTTGAGTTTAAAATGAAAACTGGCCTGAAAATTCAGTTTGGGGCCGTTTTACATTATTCAAAATTGAGAAAGATATCCTTGCATTGTAAAATAAATAATGAAACTTTCGCACTGATTATTTTTATACTCCACAACATTGTATTAGCTCCCAGAAAACGAATTCATTTGAAAATTCGAGGAGAGACGAGTTTCTGGTTTGTTTACAGTGTTCAAGATCCCCATCCTCTCGCCTTCTCAACAGTACCAATAATAAATTGCAACCATAAATCAGTACACCAGAAAGGAACACATTAAAAGCACTATTCAGTATAGCAGTTATTTTGCACAGCGATTGCTATACTAGACAATGTTTCAAACTCATAGACTGGAATATTTAGACAAATAAACACGTTAAAAGTAGTATTCAGTATAGCAGTTATTTTGCACATTGAATGCCGTATTAGGCAATATTTCAAACTGATAGACTCGAATATTTTGACAAATAAACACATTAAAAGCACTATTCAGTATAGCAATTAGTTTCACTGCGAATGGTATACTAGACAATATTTCAAACTGATACACTCGAATATTTTGACAAATAAACACGTTAAAAGCACTATTCAGTGTAGCAGTTATTTTACACAGTGAATACCATATTTGGCAATATTTCAAACTTATAGACTTGAATATTTTGACAAATAAACACATTAAAAGCGCTATTCAGTATAGCAATAAGTTTTACTACGAATGCCATACTAGGCAATATTTGAAACTGATAACCTTGAATATTTTGACAAATAAGCACATTAGAAGCAGTATTCAGTATATCAGTTATTTTTTACAGTGAATGCCATATTAGGCAATATTTCAAACTGATAGACTCGAATATTTTGGACAAATAAACACATTAAAAGCAGTATTCAACATAGCAGTTATTTTGCACAGCGAATGATATATTAGGCAATATTTGAAAATGATAAATTCGAATATTTTAACAAATTAAAGAAATGACATTGCTTGGGTCAATTAAATAGTTTGTAATATTCCAAATTTCAAAATAAAACGTCTATAACTGTTTATTTGAACCAAATTAAATAATATTTTTCAGACGGTTCACATTTTGTTTCATTTGTACGTCAAGTGACTAACAGTTCTTAAACTGCACACTTAATCTAAATATTCACACGCTTAATATTTCGAAATATATTATTTAAACTAACTTTTATGTTATAGGAAATAAGGTAAAAAGTTCAAATTCAGTATGTTTTAGTGAATTTTATTATACTAAAAATTTACCAATAAACAGTTCTCTTTCTCTGGCACATGTATGTTCAGTTGAATCAAATTATTACACAACAAATTACATGAGGATGATGTGTAATAATTACAAATGATGTAAATGATGATAAGATTACAAATGATGCAATGTGAAATGATGAAATGATTACAAATGATAGGATGATTAATGTGTAATGATTACAAATTATTACATATCAAATCATTAATACACGTCAAATTAATTTTTATTTTTATGTCATGGGGTACTAACACTCCTTAAAAGATAAGATCATAAAACATAACCTCAAAACATAAATTGGAAATTATATAATGATCTAGAAATTTTCCCTGAATGCTATTTAAAAAAAATTCTTGGTGTAAACTCTTACGAAATCTTATCTCCGAAATGAAATATGAAAAGTTGTTACGAAATCTTATCTAAGTTTGATATCTTTAGATTCTTTTTGGAATAACTGATAGACTGTTTTAGAGCTTTTTTTTATTTTTTCATTTCTTTTTAAATAATGATCCCCGTAATCGAAAACGTTGGTTGGTGTCCAAGTCGTATATTCTTTAAATATATTCCAGTCCCACGATTCGTTCCCACACTTTTTCAGTTCGAGGAATATTTATTTGTGATTATATAGAGCGGAAAGTTATTTTTAATAAGACGTTTATGCTGCTTTAATGTGCCCCTTGATACTTTGTTATAAAAAGAAAATGAATTTCAAAATAAAAATATCTACTTAAACTCTCTCTATATATATGTGTGTGAATATATATATACACACGCACGCACACACACACACACACATATATATATATATATAATATATATATATATATATATATATATATATATATATATATATATATATATATATATATATATATACACACAAAAAACTGGGGCTAGAATGTGAACAGTAAATGCATGTATGTAATGGCCACATCTAGGGTTATCGATAGAATAACCAAATACTACCTTGTAAGCGGTACTGGTCCTGTTAGTGTGTGTATATATATATATATATGTATGTGTGTATATATATACATATATATATGTATACATATATGTATATATATATATATGTATGTGTTTATATATACATATATATGTGTGTATATATATATATGTGTGTGTATATACATATATATATATATTTATATATATATATATAAATATACATATTATATATATATATATATATATATACATATGTATGTATATATATATGTATGTATATATATATATATATATATATATATATATATATATATATATATATATATATATATATATAAATATATAATTCAGAAACCAATAAAATATTCACTTATGTATAATCTATAATTAACATGTTAAAATTTCAAACAGCGCTGTTGCTCCTGACACAAGTGCCAGAATGTTGGCATGTCTGCTATGTTTAACATAGTGTAACGGAAACACAATAGGCATGTTCACTATTTATGAATTATATATTTTTTTAAAGACTGAAGATGGTGTAATGCTTAGTGTGTCTAGATTCCGGTTGTGCCGGATTCGATACCGGTAGATACCATGTCGAATTATAAGAATGTCTATCCATATACGTAAAGCACATGTAATAGATCTTCAAATTCTATTTCTGGGAGTTTTGTGGAGTAAACACTTTTATCATAAGAGTGTTTGATACTGTAGGGATGCTTCGAAGCTAAATCCAACTTCTACCCTTGCAGTGCTTCGGGTCTTTATACTAAACAGAAGCCTTATTCTTATGCCTTCCAGCTATGGGATCATGTGCTGCTGTCAAACAAGAATGATAAGCAATAACATACTATATTTAGAAGAGTAACAGTTATGTCATATACTGGAGGCACGTTGTATACTGGTGACTTTTAATACGTTGACTTACAGAATAACTCAATGTCATGTATAATGAGATTGCATAATTCTTACAGTCAACGTAATAACCATCTGACTGCTCAGCATCTTTTTTAATCCGCTTCAAAAAATTACGTAATATTTTTTTTATTACTAATTTTTAATCTACTTATATTCAACAAATTAAATATGTAGCATTTATTTCTAATATTTTTTTTTAAATATTTTTATAAAAGAAAAAAATGTTACATATAAGAAAAGATGATAAAAATAAAATTTTAGATGCAATATAAGGACAAAATTTTGAAATTAAATAGTATTCTTTGATAACAAGATAATTTGGAGAAATTTTACAATGAAATTTCTCTGACCAGCTCTGAGACTTTTCAGTCTTTCAAAGTTGATCTATGTTTTATATAAGGACAGTATTCGACCTTAGATATTAACAAGTTAAATAGTCGAGAAAATTCTACGAAAATTTTAATTAAATATGAAAATTTGAATACTTATTACTATAAATCGAAATAATATTTTCTCGAATAAAAAACTCATCCTGAAGAATTCAATGTAGATACTCTTTAAAAACAATTAAGAGCAGGAGCATTGCAGCACTTTCTTGTTGCTAAAAAATTGCTGGATTAGACAAAGAAAACCGAAAATAATGCAGATATCCTCGATATTAGGGATTCATGATACAAATACTATTATAGATTAAGTATGATCACCGCATATATTTATTCATACCAGAGCCAGAAAAAAAGGCTCATTAAATGAAGTAATTTATGAAATTTAAAACATTGTATTTGAAAAATAATTTATAAAAAAAATTTGATAATTATGCTGTATAAGAGGCTTTGAACACAGAAACCTAAATAATTTTTAACCCTAAATTTGTCAATAGGTTTTTCCAAATATTTTTTTAATTTATGTTATTTTTCCATGTCTGTATAGACATTAGGATCTCTGTAAAATAAAAAAAAATATCATTTTCCATTTTTGAGATAATTAATGTCCACTATGGCGAACACTGACAATTATGTTATATAGTAGTTATAAATATACATGTCCGGTGTAGCGACCAGACTTAGCCAAATTAAGGGTTAAACAATGAAGTAATAGATAAATAATTTTTGTTTAATAATTATAATTTTCACAGGTCCGAGGTTCGATCCCCTGGTTGTGCAAGGCTGACTCAGCCTTTCATCCCTTCAGTGGGTAGATGAACCGAGGACCAAGCGGGCTTGGGAACTAAACACGGGGGGGTTCCGCGTAAAATTGATCACCTAACCTGAACATATGCTTCTCATTCCAGGGCCTTTGTTCGCGTAAACGTAGATTGGTACAGTAGGCCCTGGCCTTCTAGAGGCTGTTGCACCGAGAAGCTTAGTTAAGTAATTATAATTTTAAACTTTTCTCAAATTCTGCATTTCAGTATAGTCACAGTTTTCTAATAGTCCAAATTTGTCTTACAAACATGGATGAATAGAATTCAGATGGAAACATCTCTACTAAACGCAATCTACAATCATTTTTTAACTTTTTTATTGACATATGAAAGATGACGTAGATGTCTCACATAATCATTGTAGAAGATAATAATTGAATAACAGCACAGAGTATTGTGTGCTTTATTTAATGGTTCCGATATCGCACCCTTCCTAATAAACTCCTTATAAATCTCCTCAGGGACACAAACAAGTTGTTTTCCTACTTTGATAACGGTTTATCACACTTTCGGCAGATAGATGCCCTACAGTGAGCCGGTAAATTTTTATTTATTTTTTTCAAAAGTGCAGTTTAAAGTAATTTTTTTTATTCTCTTTTCGGTGCATCAAGTCTGTTGCGCTTATCGCCATTTTGTTTGTTATAACTTTTTGATATCTTGTTTACCGTTGTCGAACCTACGAAGGTGATCTCTCGAAAAATGCTTACGTTGTTATGAAGTAACCAAGTTATTGTTTGCCCCATCTGTTCTCAGCCGTTATATATCTTTTAGGGGGGGGGGATACTTTTGCAATGCTAAAAACAAAATTGATATTTTGTACTTCGCATACCATCTTGACTATCTAATCAAAATGTATAGTACCACCTCATCAAAAACTAGAAATTTCTTCCATAGGCAAAAATATCTTGAATTCCATTATCGAGAGTAACCCCAAGTTCTTTTCCTTATTCGGAGGGTTAAAACAACTTTCCTCTTCATTAGTCACTAAGCAACAAAAAACTTCAATCTAGGTGCAGAATCAGAATTCAAATTTAGAAAGAGTGTTTTGTTTTTTAGCTAGGGAGCTGGGATATTTGATATCCGGCAGATTTTTTCATTTATTAATTCAGTTTTCTCTTGTATGAGGAAACTCTAAATTGTTTTTACTACACAGCATTCTTTTAAACTGCGATGATATGAATCTTGATGGGAGGATTTCAGGAACTGTATGCTATAGATTGTTACTCAATGCTGTTACTCAATCCCAGAAGACCACTATTTTAATATATTATACAATATTCGAATTGCACATTAGCATTTAATGAATTTTTCTTTGGGCATATCTATCTCGGGGAATTTCTTGGGTATTTATTACTTTTTCCTCATTTTATCTACTTGTCTCTGTGTGTGTGTATGTATTATGTTATATAGAACGAAGCTTCGAAGAGTAACATTTGTTTCAAAGTGCACATAAACATTTAATGATTTTTTCTTTGAATTTTCCTTTTTTAAAAGTACACACTTTAATCCATATTTTTCATCTCAAGTTTTGTCTGTCAACAAAATTAAGCGTGTATTAACAAAGCAAATTTTTTCAAAAAAAAAAAAAATGCTACATACTAGTATAAAGGTTTATCATGATTTAAATAAATTTGGAAATATGTAAAAAATAAGATCATCTTGAACGGGAATATCGTGTATATTTTTGCAGTAATATAAAGATCTTTGAATTTCGATAGCCCATTTTATGATAAGGAAAGTAGTGTAACAAGTAAAACCCAATTAAAGGTAACAAGTCTTATTTATTAACAAGAATAAATAATAAAGAAAGGATATTGTAGAAAACAAAAAGATAAAACTTCTCTGGAGCCGCAATAAACATATAATACAACGTTCTTCGGTGAAGTACAACTTTTGTCAACTGATAGGTTCCCGAAGAATAAAGTATCACGTTTCAGTTAATGGGAAAAACATGCAAAAGTCGAAAGTACTCATCTTATATTACAGGATTTTCTCCAATTCCAGATAAACATGAAAAGAGTATTCTGATACTAACTTTTAATACCTATTACCATTACCGGGGCATTTTATGTTACCCGTAGCGCAAATCCTTCAAAATTTTACTACCTCACCAGCAGTTGCTGCCACACAGTTTGGTCATAAAATCCTTCTTTTAGTAGTCTACCAGATTAGATTTCTCCCTTTCTCTAAATCCCCCTACTGTTACCTCGCCGTTCTTCCATCACCCATCGGCGAATACCCCTCCAGACACTTGCCCCAAATGGTATCCTTGCTTCTGCTTACCATAAAAACAAAAAAAGTCCCTCTGCTGACTCAGAGCAGACCTGCGCTATCTACTCCCCTCCTTTAGAACTCTCTTCGTATCCCTGCGAACCTGTGAATTTCCAGACCATCCTGTCCCCCGCCGAATGAATCATTGCCTTATCTTTGTGGCTGACAAAATCAGCTGATTTTCAGTGCTTTATCAGCCGATGCCTTGTCAGAAGGCTCCTGGTTGTAAACTGACCACTTACAGCCACCTGTTCCTGGCAAAGTGAGGGACGTGCCGAGACAGGTTGGCTGGTACTTTAGGGGCTAACAGAAATCTGCCCCTATTCTCGACAGGTTCAGAATATTTATGGTCCAGAACAGATTGCGTGCTGGAATACTTTTCGTGCATTTCGGCCAACAGCAGTCAATAAGAATACAGAAACTGACCATCTGGTGTGCAGTATAGTATAGTGTGCCTATCCATACTATGGTTTAGAGTAACAGTCGTCTAATGGTTGTGCATGGACCATCAGTGGTCAGTGAAAAATATTTCGTGGCCCGCAGAAAAATAGAGGATTACTTATTATAAGCTGCAACACAGCTAACATAAAGCTTCATTAACATTCAGATTAAAAAAAAAAAAAAGCTAACAGAACTTATGAGGAATTATGCTTTTTATTATTTTTTTTAAATCTTAGGCACAGTAGAACCTCGATTATCGAAGTAATTGGGACCGAACCGACTTCGGAAAATCTATAATTCATCAATAATCATCTAGTTTAATATATAGTATCGACATTGGTGTAATAACATTCAATAGTTCTGGAACTCGGCAGTATGATCTTACAAATTTCAAAATGGGGTGTGTTTTTGTTTAATACAGGGTTCTTTGAATTTGGGAACAGTACACTCATACCGAAAATTGTGCTTACGAGAAGAAATTCTAAAAAAAGGGAATTCCAAAATATTTATCTGCACTCGTATTTAGGAAAGAATGGCTTGCATACTAAAGGAATGTGGGAAAAAAAATTTACATCTGCATTTTGGTACTTAGGCACATAAATATGATTGACAGAAAAAAAATAGTTGGGATAAATTTACATGTACATTTTAAGAAATCGAAAAGAGGAGAATATAACTTTCAAGTTCTTCCAACTTAATAAATTTTCTTGCATGGATTCAATTCCTAATCCTAAACAACACTTTTCGTTTTTCTTAAAAATGCCGTTGCTTTTTTCAGTTGCAATCTTTCATACTTTTTCAAAAAATCTCATTTTTTTTTTCTTCTATTTTTGAATAAAAAAAAATGAAAGGGTAAATTGAACTAGAGAATATATTGAAGATCATTTCTTTATTTTCTTGAATTCCAGATTCAAGTTTAAAGAAATATACCTTAGGCAATTCCCTACTTCGTATGTTTTCTTCAGTTTTATTCCTAACTAATAATGTGAAAGTCAATTTTCAAATATATGTCTTTACATCTCAAGTCTTTAATAAACTATTATCTGCATATTTTTCGATGCTAGTTTGGGAAAACTAATAAAGGTCATGTCTCACTGCAGATCTAAAGCTTTGTTTATAAGGATGCTTAGTTTATATTCCGATGATTTATTCCTGAAGATTTATTTGGCTTCATAATGCTATCTACTTTAATCCTTTCTGCACGTTTTTCCCCAATGCCAGTAACTTATCACAATTAATGCTATTGTTTACTAATTAATTCTTATCAAATTTTCACTTCTGTATACTATTTATACACGAACAGTATGCACTCTAGTTTTTCATTACTCTATTTTGCTAAACAACAAATATACAAGGAACTTTGAGCAGGAATTATTTGCCTATCCTGGTATTCCATAATCTCATCATTAACATAGGTATTTTTATATTTAATTTTTTTATTAGCTCTTACTAAATGAAATTACTAAAATGACATTGACATAAAGTTCAACTGTTATGTACAAAATAATGTCAAAGATATTGATTGAAGTTTATCAGGATTAAATAATTAGCAGGTAAAATTTAAACCCAGAAATTGATATCAACTACTGCAATATAATAACCATATTATAAGATGATAAACAAAGGTAAAAAATTATAAATCTCACCAGGAGATGAATACAAGAAGATATGCATTAACTAAAGCAGTAGTAATATACAGCTGACATAAGAAAAAAAAAGTCATCAAGTAAGCAGCAATATATAGCAATTAGTGTATTAGTAAATTAGTACAATTAGTAAATTTTTGTGCCCCCTAAAATTTTCGTGCCCAGGGCACATGCCCCAAGTGCCCATGCGATAATCAGGCCCTGCATCCTCGTATATCATAACTTCGTTATTAGCACAGATGGCCCCTCTGACGCTTGAATGGGGCTTTAAATTTCTCTGAGAGAATTAAATTTTAGTCCCCGTGTAGTAAAAGGGCTGAATTCCCCTTTCAAGTAATTTGTTCCGCTGGTTATAAAAGCAAGGGGTTCGACCATTTACTTTCCCTTTACCCAGGGGGTCAATTAGGGAGCGAACGAACGGTGCTTTCGTATGTCGTTTCTTTAATTCCCGTTCACTTTATTTGAAATACTCTGAATTTATCGTGACGGAGCTTGGACCACCCTACCTTAATCACGCTGCCAACTGATTCGAACACCCTTCGCAATCAATTTGCCTAAACCTCACAGGTTGCCTCGGAGTCCAACAAAAATCATAAACATTTCATGCACAATTCCATTACGTACGAGGGAATTTTCACAATGCGGCTGAAATAGGAGAATTTTTTTTTTCTGCATCAGGGTCGGGACTGCGCCGTGAAATTGTTTAATTAACGCAAGTACGGGGAGAGGGGGGAGCATAATGGAAGAAAAGAGGGGAGGGGGGAGAAGCAGAAGAAGAGCCCCTCGAAAATCACCCCATCCGTCGCCATGACCTACGAGTGGAGTTGCACGTAGACAACTGTTTGGAGCCGAGAACGATTAGCGCTAAGAGACCATTGAAAGTAGCGCCGGTACATCTCAACTCTTTTTGATTTGTCTTCTCTCTTTTCTTCTATTTTTTTTCTTTTTTTTTTATATCTTTGTATTCCCCTTCCCTTGTCACCGCTTCATTCGTGTATTCTCTCCTTCGTTCCATTCTCACCCATTCTAATCTCTCTCAGCATACACAAACCTTCAGATGCTCAGAAAAGAAGGATAGTTTTTTTAACCCTCCTTTTCATTCGTTCACTCGAGGGCTAAGATGCTAAGGTCAAGCGGAAATTTTCTTTTTCAGTGTTTGCAGTAGAACACTTTATTTCTAAAGATGCTTATTTTTTTTATTTTTATTTTTTATTTATTTTTTTTTATTTTAAAGAAAAATTTTCTTCAAAAAATTTTTGCAGGGTGTTTAAATATATTTCGATTTTATAACGGATTTTGTCACTAGCAGAATTACACTTAAGAATAGTGAAAAAGGTTGTTTTAAATCCTAGTTTTTTTTTGTTCTTCGGTGAAGTACAACTTTTGTCAACTGATAGGTTCCCGAAGAATAAAGTATCACGTTTCAGTTAATGGGAAAAACATGCAAAAGTCGAAAGTACTCATCTTATATTACAGGATTTTCTCCAATTCCAGATAAACATGAAAAGAGTATTCTGATACTAACTTTTAATACCTATTACCATTACCGGGGCATTTTATGTTACCCGTAGCGCAAATCCTTCAAAATTTTACTACCTCACCAGCAGTGCTGCTGCCACACAGTTTGGTCATAAAATCCTTCTTTTAGTAGTCTACCAGATTAGATTTCTCCCTTTCTCTAAATCCCCCTACTGTTACCTCGCCGTTCTTCCATCACCCATCGGCGAATACCCCTCCAGACACTTGCCACAAATGGTATCCTTGCTTCTGCTTACCATAAAAACAAAAAAAGTCCCGCTGCTGACTCAGAGCAGACCTGCGCTATCTGCTCCCCTCCTTTAGAACTCTCTTCGTATCCCTGCGAACCTGTGAATTTCCAGACCATCCTGTCCCCCGCCGAATGAATCATTGCCTTATCTTTGTGGCTGACAAAATCAGCTGATTTTCAGTGCTTTATCAGCCGATGCCTTGTCAGAAGGCTCCTGGTTGTAAACTGACCACTTACAGCCACCTGTTCCTGGCAAAGTGCGGGACGTGCCGAGACAGGTTGGCTGGTACTTTAGGGGCTAACAGAAATCTGCCCCTATTCTCGAGAGGTTCAGAATATTTATGGTCCAGAACAGATTGCGTGCTGGAATACTTTTCGTGCATTTCGGCCAACAGCAGTCAATAAGAATACAGAAACTGACCATCTGGTGTGCAGTATAGTATAGTGTGCCTATCCATACTATGGTTTAGAGTAACAGTCGTCTAATGGTTGTGCATGGACCATCAGTGGTCAGTGAAAAATATTTCGTGGCCCGCAGAAAAATAGAGGATTACTTATTATAAGCTGCAACACAGCTAACATAAAGCTTCATTAACATTCAGATTAAAAAAAAAAAAAAGCTAACAGAACTTATGAGGAATTATGCTTTTTATTATTTTTTTTAAATCTTAGGCACAGTAGAACCTCGATTATCCGTTGTAACTGGGACCGAACCGACATCGGAAAATCTATAATTCATCAATAATCATCTAGTTTAATATATAGTATCGACATTGGTGTAATAACATTCAATAGTTCTGGAACTCGGCAGTATGATCTTACAAATTTCAAAATGGGGTGTGTTTTTGTTTAATACAGGGTTCTTTGAATTTGGGAACAGTACACTCATACCGAAAATTGTGCTTACGAGAAGAAATTCTAAAAAAAGGGAATTCCAAAATATTTATCTGCACTCGTATTTAGGAAAGAATGGCTTGCATACTAAAGGAATGTGGGAAAAAAAATTTACATCTGCATTTTGGTACTGAGGCACATAAATATGATTGACAGAAAAAAAATAGTTGGGATAAATTTACATGTACATTTTAAGAAATCGAAAAGAGGAGAATATAACTTTCAAGTTCTTCCAACTTAATAAATTTTCTTGCATGGATTCAATTCCTAATCCTAAACAACACTTTTCGTTTTTCTTAAAAATGCCGTTGCTTTTTTCAGTTGCAATCTTTCATACTTTTTCAAAAAATCTCATTTTTTTTTCATTCTATTTTTGAATAAAAAAAAATGAAAGGGTAAATTGAACTAGAGAATATATTGAAGATCATTTCTTTATTTTCTTGAATTCCAGATTCAAGTTTAAAGAAATATACCTTAGGCAATTCCCTACTTCGTATGTTTTCTTCAGTTTTATTCCTAACTAATAATGTGAAAGTCAATTTTCAAATATATGTCTTTACATCTCAAGTCTTTAATAAACTATTATCTGCATATTTTTCGATGCTAGTTTGGGAAAACTAATAAAGGTCATGTCTCACTGCAGATCTAAAGCTTTGTTTATAAGGATGCTTAGTTTATATTCCGATGATTTATTCCTGAAGATTTATTTGGCTTCATAATGCTATCTACTTTAATCCTTTCTGCACGTTTTTCCCCAATGCCAGTAACTTATCACAATTAATGCTATTGTTTACTAATTAATTCTTATCAAATTTTCACTTCTGTATACTATTTATACACGAACAGTATGCACTCTAGTTTTTCATTACTCTATTTTGCTAAACAACAAATATACAAGGAACTTTGAGCAGGAATTATTTGCCTATCCTGGTATTCCATAATCTCATCATTAACATAGGTATTTTTATATTTTAATTTTTATTAGCTCTTACTAAATGAAATTACTAAAATGACATTGACATAAAGTTCAACTGTTATGTACAAAATAATGTCAAAGATATTGATTGAAGTTTATCAGGATTAAATAATTAACAGGTAAAATTTAAACCCAGAAATTGATATCAACTACTGCAATATAATAACCATATTATAAGATGATAAACAAAGGTAAAAAATTATAAATTTCACCAGGAGATGAATACAAGAAGATATGCATTAACTAAAGCAGTAGTAATATACAGCTGACATAAGAAAAAAAAAGTCATCAAGTAAGCAGCAATATATAGCAATTAGTGTATTAGTAAATTAGTACAATTAGTAAATTTTTGTGCCCCCTAAAATTTTCGTGCCCAGGGCACATGCCCCAAGTGCCCATGCGATAATCAGGCCCTGCATCCTCGTATATCATAACTTCGTTATTAGCACAGATGGCCCCTCTGACGCTTGAATGGGGCTTTAAATTTCTCTGAGAGAATTAAATTTTAGTCCCCGTGTAGTAAAAGGGCTGAATTCCCCTTTCAAGTAATTTGTTCCGCTGGTTATAAAAGCAAGGGGTTCGACCATTTACTTTCCCTTTACCCAGGGGGTCAATTAGGGAGCGAACGAACGGTGCTTTCGTATGTCGTTTCTTTAATTCCCGTTCACTTTATTTGAAATACTCTGAATTTATCGTGACGGAGCTTGGACCACCCTACCTTAATCACGCTGCCAACTGATTCGAACACCCTTCGCAATCAATTTGCCTAAACCTCACAGGTTGCCTCGGAGTCCAACAAAAATCATAAACATTTCATGCACAATTCCATTACGTACGAGGGAATTTTCACAATGCGGCTGAAATAGGAGAATTTTTTTTTTCTGCATCAGGGTCGGGACTGCGCCGTGAAATTGTTTAATTAACGCAAGTACGGGGAGAGGGGGGAGCATAATGGAAGAAAAGAGGGGCGGGGGGAGAGGCAGAAGAGCCCCTCGAAAATCACCCCATCCGTCGCCATGACCTACGAGTGGAGTTGCACGTAGACAACTGTTTGGAGCCGAGAACGATTAGCGCTAAGAGACCATTGAAAGTAGCGCCGGTACATCTCAACTCTTTTTGATTTGTCTTCTCTCTCTTTTTTTTCTTTTTTTTATATCTTTGTATTCCCCTTCCCTTGTCACCGCTTCGTTCGTGTATTCTCTCCTTCGTTCCATTCTCACCCATTCTAATCTCTCTCAGCATACACAAACGTTCAGACCACAGACTAGTATGGTTCAGACATTCAGAAAAGCAGGATAGTTTTTTTAACCCTCCTTTTCATTCGTTCACTCGAGGGCTAAGATGCTAAGGTCAAGCGGAAATTTTCTTTTTCAGTGTTTGCAGTAGAACACTTTATTTCTAAAGATGCTTTTTTTTTTTTTTTTTTAATATTTTAAAGAAAAATTTTCTTCAAAAAATTTTTGCAGCGTGCTTAAATATATTTCGATTTTATAACGGATTTTGTTACTAGCAGAATTCTATGCAAGAATTATGAAAAAGGTTGTTTTAAATCCTAGCTTTTGTTTTTTAAATAAATTTCTACCTTCTCAGATATATACTTTTTTCTCGATTTAAGTTAGAGCTTTTTATAGCTGCATTTAATTTTTATTAAAGGAGCAAATATGTAATGTTGGTTAGGTATGTTTGAAACGTCATTTGAAATAAAATAGTATTCTATTTATAGACATACATATACATATGATTATATATATATATATATATAATCATATATAATATGTATGTATATATTGTTATATACATATATATATATGCATATATATACATATACATATATATTTATGCTTATATATGTGTATATATATGTATTATATATGTATATATATGTGTATATATATATTGTATATATATATATATATATATAATATATTATATATATATATATATATAAATATATATATATATATATATATACACACATATTTAAACTATAAATTATTTAAATATCGTCTGCATTATTTTCATACGTTTTATCACTAAACTTAGATATTACGTAAATAATATTCTTTTATATTTGTCTTAAATAATAGGTTAGGTTCATATGTCGATCATGAGACTTCTCGTACTGAAGCCCGTTGCTCTGACAACTGCAGCACAGGTTCGTCGGCAATGAATGATTTCAAGCGGTATTATAATAATCTCAATAAGTGCAAAATTCTGGATTTTTAATTTAAAATTTTTCCGTCGGATCAAATTGTGAATCTAAACCATTCTCGTATCAACTTAATTACATACACAAAACTTTATCCAAAATCACAAAATTTCCCAGCTGTTTCGGAGGAGTTGTATTACAAACACACGGACAAAAGAATCCCCTATATAATAATAGCCTAAATTATCTGTCCGTCTCTTCTCGAATTTTTAGCGGTTGTACCTGGAATGGATAGAGGCATCCATATTGGATTCCATATTGGAAGCCCTATTTTCCCCTGTTAAAAGCAGACGATTAAATTTATCAATTTGGCACATAATAAAAAGATAAACAAAACATTTTTTCTAGCAGTATGACGTCATTCCTTTAACCATCTCATTTAATCATTTCTAATTTTAAATTATTTAAATATCGTCTGCGTTATTTACATACGTTTTATCACTGAACTTATTAGATGTTTCGTAAATAATTTTCTTTTATATTTGGCTTAAATGATAGATTATGTACATATGTGATAATTTTAAATTTAATCATCGGTTATATTTTGTTGCGATGAAAATTTTATCACTTGTATTAACAACAAATTCTATCTACCTCCAATGTGTAGTGGAAATGAGAATTTCAATCCATTACTCCTATTAATTACTGTAGCAAAATATGTGGAAGAACTTAACGATATTTTCTAACAAACTTTGAATTATCTTTCTAAATGAATTCAACGTGATTCTAAACTGTATTCACCGTATCGGGAGACTTTAGAGGAGTATGAAGAAAAACAAATTATTGAGCGTGTACCAAATAATTCCCAGCCGCCAAAAAACAAACCATATTTTTATCTGCCTTATAGGGTACTTTACGATTCTGGAAAATTTTAAATTTTACTGATCCTGTCATATGAATTGTTATATGCTAGTTTTATATATAAAGATTTGTGTACATATACATATGTTCATATTACATATTACATATTATTACATATTATTTTATTACGTATTACATATTACATGTTATATTATTATATGTTATTTTAATACATATGTGTGTTCATGGATTATATTGATACATTTACAACTTTTAACTGAAGCATGAGTATTCCAGC
>CM063506.1:104416068-104431068 GCA_032207245.1 Pardosa pseudoannulata
AATATATATATATATATATAAATATATATATAGGGGGGATGCGAGCGGGGAAATATGTATAAACGTAATTTCTTAGTAGTGAAAATTTTGAACGTTGTATCTCTACTTATAATTTTAAGTCTAACACACAGTTCAGTTCTGCCCATTCATACATATTGCAAAATGAATTTATTCTGACTATGATCAGCCTTGTGCCAGATTATTCAAAATTCTCACAGGGTAATAAGCTAAAATAAAATAAATAAGCTAAATCGAAACCTTTCTTCTCTACATTTATTTCCTAAGCGTCTAATTCGCTCCCCTAAATAGCCTTGGGTTCAAGCCGCCGGATATGCAGCTTCAGAACCAAGGGGTCACGGGGTATATATGAATTATCCGAATTTCACGCCGACCTCCTTCTCAGAGAGAAAAGTAAAACGCTTGTTTTTTTGATTATCCAATTACATGGCAGTCTAATGAAACAGGCTGGATTTTATTATGTTAGTCTATTATTCTCCGAACAGGTATCATAACAAAGATTGAGTAAAAAGGTAAGTGGATAGGAACGACTGTATTCCTTGACATACATCATGCTTAGATAAAGGGGAAAAGCGTCGGACGGTGGTAACAATAAAAACTAATAGCAGGGATTAATAACAGAAAATGCGAGAGGGGATTAAATCCGTCGGGTCACTGCCATTTTGCGAAAATGACACGTGTTTAGCAGGTTGACTGACAATGATACTTTTAGCACTTACCTGCGGGGTCAGATTTAGCCTTATAAATGATCAGCTGCATAGAAAAGTAAAAATTTGAGCACAAATGGAACTACAACTTAAGATTTTCAATACATTTTGTGGGTTTTTTTACATGTATTATTAAAAGTCCATGAAATAACAGTGTAGGCCACTAATTGACACCAATGCGTCTAGATCACAGATTTCCAACTGGTACGGTACTGAATTCAGGGGTAAATAGAGGACGTTAAAACAGTCTAAGGGCAGCCAGGACATACTTACCTATTAAGTTAATTAATAATACACTTTAAAAATATCTTCTGTTTCATAATGATTTTATCTATTTAAAATTGTTATGATGTTAACAACTTGGTTAAACTACACTAGCAGGTAAAATTCATTGGTAAAAAAAGTTGGTAAAAACTCAAGACTTATACGGACCAGGTTAAGAATAAAAATAAAAACTTCGGTCGGTGGTAACAATAAAAACTAATAGCAGGGATTAATAACGGAAAATGCGAGAGGGGATTAAATCCGTCGGGTCACTGCCATTTTGCGAAAATGACGTGTTTAGCAGGTTGACTGACAATGATACTTTTAGCACTTACTTGCGGGGTCGAATTTGGCCTTTTAAAGGCTCAGCTGCATAGAAAAGTAAAAATTTAATCACGAAATGAACTACAACTTACGATTTTCAATACATTTTGTAGTTCTTTTTTACATATATTAGTGAAAGTCCATAAAACAACAGCCACTAATTGACACCAATGTCTCTAGATCCCAGATTTCCAACTGGTGCGGTACTGAATTCAGGGGTAAATAGAGAACGTTAAAGCAGTCTAAGGGCAGCCAGGACGTACTTACCTATTTAGTTAATTAATAATACACTTTAAAAATACCTTCTGTTTCATAATCATTTGATCTATCTATTTAAAATTGTTATGATGTTGACAACTTGGTAAAACTACACTTGGTGGTAAAATTCATTGGTAAAAAATTTGGTAAAAACTCAAGATTTATACGGACCAGGTTAAGAATAAAAATAAAAACTTCGGTCGGTGGTAACAATAAACACTAATAGCAGGGATTAATAACGGAAAATGCGAGAGGGGATTAAATCCGTCGGGTCACTGCCATTTTGCGAAAATGACACGTGTTTAGCAGGTTGACTGGCAATGATACTTTTAGCACTTACTAGCGTGGTCGGATTTAGCCTTTTCAGACTCAGCTGCATAGAAAAGTAAAAATTTGAGCACAAATGGAACTACAACTTAAGATTTTCATTACAATTTGTAGCTCTTTTTTACATATAGTAGTGAAAGTCCATAAAATAACAGTGTAGGCCACTAATTGACACCAATGCGTCTAGATCACAGATTTCCAACTGGTGCGGTACTGAATTCAGAGGTAAATAGAGGACGTTAAAGCTGTCTAAGGGCGGCCAGGACATGCTTACCTATTTAGTTAATTAATAGGACATTTTAAAAATGCCTTCTGTTTCATAAGCATTTTATCTGTGTCTATTTGAAATTGTTATGATGTTAACAAATTGGTAAATCTACACTAGCAGGTAAAATTCATTGGTAAAAAAATTGGTAAAAACTCAAGGTTTATATGGATCAGGTTAAGAATAAAAATAAAAACTTCGGTTATAGATTTGTAGGTTTAATCAAGTACTACAGTATTCTAAAGTTAAGACATCAAATTAAAAACTAAAAACATAATGCAAGAACAACACAAATTAATGATTTATTCTTGAAACCATCCTTAAAACCCCATGAGAATTTATCCCACTCATTATTTTCAATACTGTACATCAGTATTTTGTATCTCACAGAACATTTATTTCAATTCATAAATGAGAACAAATGCCCACGCCAATAAGTGCATTCAAATATTGGAATAATTTCGTATCCGAATATAAGAGTGTTTAAACTGGTAAAATATTTTTCTCAAATCAGACGTAGGGCTGATTGGAGTTACCTTAATCAAGAATAACATTCTATATACGATTATTTCTGACTCAATTGGAGAATTGAAAAATAAATAAATAAAATAAACCAACTGCTTGAAAGAGACGGATAATCATGTTATATGGGTACTAGATTCAACATTTTCTATTATTATTTCGTTAAAAAATTTCCTGTACAGTACATGAAAATATAAAAGCGTACTTAGCGAGTGTATGTGGGAGACGTATCAAACCTGATACTAGAAAATCGATGATTACAAACACCATTGCCAGAAATTTAAAATTTATATTAATACTCTTGCTATATACAGTTATTTTATATTCAGTGAGATGTCAAAATACCCGTAGTTGTCCTCGAGTTTGGCATCCTTGCAGTAGGGTGTTTTAATAGATGTCACTGGGTAAAGTTACGATATACATTCAGGTTGGGATACATTTTGTAGTACGGTATTATTTTTTAAATATAATAAAATTAAATGCATGTCCAAATATCCACAGATATATCAGCATCCTTGCAGTAGGGCATTTTAATATTATGTCATCGACATCGGGTAAAATTACAAAATACACTCTTATTGGAATTTGTTTTATGTATCCCGGCATTTTTTAAAAATATAATAAAATTAAGTGCAATACCAAATACCTTCAAAGACGTATCGACATTCTTGCAGTAGGATATTTTAATATGATGTCATCAGAACAAGTTAAGAAATACACTCCGATTGGGGTATATTTTGTAGCATGGCATTGCTTTCTGAGAATTACAAATTAAGAAATGCTCAAATACCTTGAAAGACACATCGACATTTCTGAAAAATGGTTTGAAAGATTACAGTCAAGATCAATCTATCAAAAAACAGCTGTATTCTTCAGTTATAACAGGACTTTGACAGTAATAATTTGTTTTAATAATAAACATTGATATATAATTGAGAAGCTGTTATTAGAAAATAATTTATCAATATCGCTTTTAATAAATATATTCATTCTTCAAAATATTACATGAAAAGGTAAACATCCTGTAAGCAGTTCAGAATATTCATCAACAATTTTAATTGCCTACGTTTCCTTTCGATAATCATTTTTTATGCTAATCTTTTCAATACTCTGAATTGTTTTTGCAATAATTTTATTAATAAGATTTTAGTTAACATATATGTCTTAAATGAATATTTTTCTTTTTCACCAATAATTTTCCTATACTCTGTTGTCTTTCGTAAGTAATTGAATAATACAACTTAGCTAACTTACATGTATCCGTATACCTATCTTTTATGATTTTATTATGAATATTTTTTATGATCTGCACAGTTTTTGTAATTTTTGAATAATACATTTTTAATTAACCTGTATAGCTTAACATACATATCTCTTCAATATAGGTTAAAATATTATACAACTGAACGATATTTTTAAGTAAATGTATTCACTAAAACCAACGAATTTATTTCAGAAATAATTTATCAATATCGCTTTTAATAAATATATTCATTTTTCAAAATATTACATGAAATGGTAAATGTTCTGTAAGCAGTTCAGAATATTCATCAACAATTTTAATTGCCTATGCTCCCTTTCGATAATCATTTTTTAAGCTAACTTTTTCAATACTCTGAATTGTTTTTGCAATAATTTTATTAATAAGATTTTAGTTAACATATATGTCTTAAATGAATATTTTTCTCTTTCACCAATAATTTTCCTATACTCTGTTGTCTTTGGTAAGTAATTGAATAATACAACTTAGCTAACATACATGTATCTGTATCTTTAATGATTTTATTATGAATATTTTTTATGATCTGCACAGTTTTTGTAATTATATGAATGATACATTTTTAATTAACCTGTATAGCTTAACATACATATCTCTTCAATATAGGTTAAAATATTATCAACTGAACGATATTTTTAAGTAAATGTATTCACTAAAACCAACGAATTTATTTAAAATAATTTATCAATATCGCTTTTAATAAATATATTCATTCTTCAAAATATTGCATGAAATGGTAAATGCCCTGTAAGTAGTTCAGCATATTCTCTGACAATTTTAATTGTCTTCGCTTCCTTTCGATAATCCTTTTTTACGCTAACCTTTTCAATACTCTGAATTGTTTTTGCAATAATTTTATTAATAAGTTTTAGTTAACATATATGTCTTAAAAGAACATTCTTCTTTTACAAAAATAATTTTCTCATACTCTGTTGTTTTTTGTAAGTATTTGAATAATACAGCTTAGCTAACTTATATATATAAGTATACATATCTTTTTTACTCTAAACTATTTTTTATGATCTGCACAGTTTTTGTAACTATTTGAATAATACATTTTTATTTAACGTGTATAGCTTAACATACATATCTGTTCAACACAGGTTAAAATATTATACAACTGAACGATATTCACTAAAACCAACGAATTTATTTCAGAAATAAAGTCTTCTGTGTAAAAGTAATGTTTGCCTCTGCACTTATGAAAACTGTTTTTTTTCAGTCTATAGTATCTTTTCTAGTTAAATATTAGTTTTTTACTGGTATGTCTTTGAGAACATACAGTTGGCTTAAAATCATACAATGTTACTTTAACTGTTTAGTATCTTCAACGAGGAAATGTCAACTATGTCAATATTATCTTAGACAGTTAACATGTACTTTATCCAGACAACTCTTCAGTACTATTTTCAGGCTTTAGTATGGCTTTAGAAGAATTTGTTATTGCTTTTACTCTAATATTATATTGCCTATCATAATGGAAAATTTTATATTTATAAAATAGTTTATAAAATAACATTTTAAACTATTTTCTAACCAGTGTTGGAAGTTAACCAACCTACTTGTGTAGAATTAGAAAACTAGAATCACCAAATTGTACATGCGGAATGGTAGGCAACCCTCAGCTTTACATGCAAGTAAGATGTAATCTCGTTCCGATGTTTATTAAAAAAACATTAAAACGATACACAGATCGAATACTTTAAAAGAATAGATAATAATCGCAATCACATTAAAAAGTTAAAGGAAATTTCTAATATATTAAATTCAAACTGCTATTTTATACAAATTAAATTTTGAAATGAATAAAAATATTTAATAAACATATTGTCTGCTTGAACATTTCGCAATTGTACAGGGAGCAGGCGTTTTGCGTGTAAATTCAGTTATTCAGTTAAATCTTAATAGATCGAAAATTATTTAATTTTTTAACCAACTTTTCGTATTTTGTATTGAAATATATAAACAAATATATAAATAGAAGTATATGAATAACAACCATAAAATTTTTGTAAACAAAAAATATATATTTTAGTGGATAAATTTATAATAGTATCGTAAATAGGAAAAATCAAATAGAAATAGTAGTATAGTGTTTTATTTTTTCGAATTATGTTATATATAAATTATAACGTCTCGCACATCCCCGGCTGCACTTTCTGATGTCTGCACGCCTCGTTCTATACCTGCTCTCCTATTGTTACTGGAGCAGGTATCTTGGGTTCGATTAAAGCCTATATGGCCGACAATTAATCACAGCAGCGACAAAACTCTTGACTAAACATTTATTATTGAGAAGATTTGTCAAAACATATGTACACTCCAAATCATACCCAAAACAGGGCTCAAATAAGACCGAGGACAAAACCAAATAGTGCAGAGCGGAAAAACCTCTCTCGGTCTCAGCTCCTTTCAGAAGAACGTCCGTTCTCTGTCGATCCGAGGGGGTATCTGTCCTCTCCTCTCCTCTTCGCGAAGGGTGGGGTGGAGTCCCCCCCCAGTCAAACTTTCTCCTCCACGGAAAAAAATGTCCTTTTCTGCAGCTGGCGAGAGCGGGGGTGACATCCATCGCCCCCTCCTGTTGAACCTCCCTCCGGAACAGGGTTTGCCAACCCTCTCTCGGGGTGTCCGTCTCCGGTCGCCGAAACAAAAAACCAGGGGCCCATGTAACACCAACTCGAGTCTTGAGTCTAGTATTACATAAATATTTTTACATTATAAAGGAATGAAAAGAGCAATCATAAAACTAATAATGTAAAAACTAGTTATTATTTGTCTAAATTTTTCCAGAATCTATGTAGTAGACAAGAACATTCGGCTTCGTTTTCCTGTATATACCGTTATTTTTGTACCCACAAATAAACCATGTTGTTACACTAACCCGTACTAGTACGTGACCAGCGCTCAAGTATCAATCATCAGAAAACGTACTAGTACGTGTCTCGCATACAATGTGTTAAACTGCTGGAATTCTCAGAATAATATTTTTTAAAATAAATTTATTCAATTTAAGGTACATTTTAACCCTCCATACTTTTTGCGTATATTCTGTGTTATTTTTTCAATTTCATTTCTTGCTCTTATTTTCTCTCTTTTATAACATTGGATATTAACGGTATTTGTGTTTCCCAAGGAGCAGTTACATTTTGAACAGTAAAATGAGTCCTCTATAAAATAGTGATTTAATCCTACATATATATTGTTTTCCGGGTTTTTCCTAGGAAATCCCTTATAATATGATCCCCGGAGGATTGAAATGTCTTCATTAAAACTACTCTTTAAACTTCAATTATAAAACATCGTAGGAAATCAAGTAGGAGAAAGGAAATACGCCACCCACTTAAAAAGAAATCTGGTGAATCATGACTTAGGCCAATGGATACTAAAGGAAAATTGAGAATTATCCTTAGTTTGATTTTAATTTATGTTGCCACACAAGCATGTCACTTAAATCGAGTATGTATTAAGGTAAAATAGCTTTTTTTTTCGTTATAGGTCAAAATTGATACAGTTTAACAATTATGGTTAAAGAACAATGAAACATTTTTCACTATACCTCTTATCGTACTTAAGACACTTGGTACCTTAACTACTTAAAACTTACTACTTAAAATATCCACTAAAACAGCTTAGGTTTTATTAGATGCATTATTTAAAAAAAGTTATGTTCTTTTTCGAATGATTTTTATACAAGTTTTATAATAATGTTTTAACTTTGAATAAATTAATTGGTTTTTGCCATTTTATGTAGTATATTTTTAAAAATATACTACGCAAATAAATTAGTTTTGTCTTTTTAAGTAGTATATTTTTGTAACCAAAAGAAAAAATGAAATTCACTTACATGCAACATAGCTTTTTAAAATATGAATACAAGAAACTCAATTTTTATATTGAATTAAGAAAAGTAATTAATATTAAGTAACTAATTAAAAAATACTTAATATAATATAAAGTAATTTTACATTATATTAAGTAATAAGTAAAAGATCTGTTTTATTTTGTAAATCTTAAAGTTTAAATGTATCTGACCTATTAAAATTTCTAGACTAAAAACTGTTAAGAAATAAATAAAATGTTACAAATAAAATGTAATTACAGTATTAATATAATTTAGGTCCACAGAATAAAAGAGAAAATTAGCTTCTATTTCATATAAAAAAATTAGTTTTTTATTTACAAATTTCAAAAGCTTATTTTGCGGGTAGATAGATTTCTAATTTTTGACTTGGTAATAAAAATTTTATAAGATTAAAACTGAAATTTCCTTTGGAGTATTTCTATCAGACGGTAAGGAAACGCAAGCAGGTGCAGAATCTCTCAGTAGAATCGTCATTGAAAAATTTTCTTATTGTTCGATCTAAATTTATTTATTTAGAAAAACTTTAATCTGTGTTTTCCGAGGACTGCCATTTGTTATTAGCGATTGTACCGCGCTTCTATCGATTCCCCCCTGGGGTGACTGGTGATGACAGGCCCGGGCCAAATGGCCTGGCGGTCCGCCAGTCGTTCTTTTGTACTTCGGATGTATCGGCAGGCGTCTGTCATTGCAGAAGGCATATTCCGATGAGAAAGCGGATTCGAATCTTTTATCCCCTTTTTAATACCAGCTTGCTCCTTTCAGAATCATAACGTCTGTTTGGAAAGCAATGAAATTTTTCGTCAAATGAATAACGTCTTATGTGTTCTTTATAAACGGCCCAAGCTGCTGGAACATCTGATGAGATGTCATGTCCATTCGTGGAGTTTCAAAAAGGAAGCGAAATATCATGAAAGAATTTTATTTAAGATGACCACAGATTCCGAAAACAAACTTTTATTGCTTTTAAGGGAACACAAGGCTTTGAAAATGACGGAAATCTACCAAAAATGTAAAAAAAAAAAAAAAGAAAAGAAAAAGAAAATATTTGTTCAAAATCAAGCAAGAATTAGAATCTGAATTTGATTTAAAATGAATTTCTAAAGCCGACAAAGTATTTTGAAGGGTGTATAGGCTTATAATGCTGCTAATATTGAAATGAACAGCTAAAGAAAAAATTTATTTAAAATTTAAACTTTTAGGAATATTTTGTAACTTCAGGATCCTAATTATTTTCTCTTTTTATTAACAAGTGCCCTTTAGAGATACACTACCGGAGCAGCTGGCTGGTAACTGTTGTGCAATAATAACCATGGCCAAGAAACAGTCAAAAGGACTACAGCGTCGTTTGTATTTTTTATCTGAACCAGTTTCTTAGGCAATGAATATAAGGATAGATGATAATTATGCTTTTGATCCATAATAGAAAAACTACAGCCTGGGGTTAATCGAAAGATGCAGATGTTTAATGTAGCCATTTAATTTTTCAATCAAATAAGAATTTGAAATAAGAACCATATGTCCTTAATGGGTACCTGGAAACTCAGAATTTACATATGTAAATAAAATTAAAGATGTATTTGAAATAGAAAAGAAATATATTTCATTGCAATTCTGTACATGTATTTTAGGAATTTAATAAGTGCATTATTATCTTTGGGCATTTATTGCATTGCAGGTTGTACGTGAGCTACACTATTCGAATAAGTAATGTGACAGGAAAACTAAAAGGGGAAGTATCATGTGTGGTTTAAGTTGTAATTTCTTTAGTCTGTATGATATATAGTTATTTTCGTAGTCTAGCCATACACTTACTTAATGCTTCTGTATGTTGAATAGTATTTGCTGTTTTATGTAAATTTAAATATGTTACGCAAATTGTTTCATTTGGTTGTAATTGCTACGGTTAGTATTTCGTTACCTAACTGCTCATTTGATCAGCATCTATTAGTATAGCAATTTCTGTAACAATTTTCATATGCTACAGATATATTTCTATATCTATTGCTTAGAGCTGAACTCGAAATCTCATTCTGGATTATGTCAGAATGAATAGGGTACTACAGTAGACTCCGCTTAATGTGATCGCGGTTAATGTTATCAATCGCTTATTCTTATCGAAATCACTTGGTCCTGATTTTTCCTATTCATTTGTATGTTAAAATTATCATTTGACCCCCATCTATTATTATAGCAATTTCTGTAGCAATGCTATAGATATATATATCTATATCTATTGCTTGTAGCTGAACTCGAAATCTCATGCTGGGCTATGTCAGAATGAATAGGGTACTACAGTAGACTCCGCTTAATGTGATCGCGGTTAATGTTATCAATCGCTTATTCTTATCGAAATCACTTGGTCCTGATTTTTCCTATTCATTTGTATGTTAAGATTATCATTTGATCACCATCTATTATTGTAGCAATTTCTGTAGCAATGCTGTAGATATATATCTATATCTATTGCTTATAGCTGAACTCGAAATCTCATGCTGGACTGTGTCAGAATGAATAGGATACTACAGTGGACTCCGCTTAATGTGATCTCGGTTAATGTTATCGATCGCTTATTGTTATCGAAATCACTTGGTCCAGATTTTCTCTATTCATTGGTATGTTAAAATGATCGCTCTATGTGATCGTTACATCGGTTAATGTTATCAGTTTTCGAACCTCATTTTAACTGTCAAAGGAATATTCACAGTGTCTTCAGAAGGAACCCATTCTTTTCTTTCCCTTCGCTGTTGTTTGGTTTTGGTTTTGGAGCGCTACGGTCTACTTTTTGCAACACGAGGGCTAAAGAGACCGGGACCTACTGCTTAAAGCTGATTCCGAACGGTTAAGAACATCCATGCCATAGTAGGATTCGAACCCACAAACTCGGGTTTCGAAGGCCAGCACCCTAACCATTCGGCCATCGTTCGGCTCGCTGTTGTTTGAATTTCAGAGAATTCTCCCTTTCCACTTAGGGAAATGAGAATGAACAAACGAGAGGGGTATTACACCTTCCTGGAATTTTTCAGAAATACGCACACCCTGCCGGTGGTCAATGGTTGTCAGATAAGGAGAAGGCAACACATGCTTATCGAAATTGAGAAGGAGCGTATTCACATTTTATGCCTTGCTCGCTTACATGCAGCAGCCCAACGATGGCCGGATTGTTAGGGTGCTGTCCTTCGGTACCTTAGTTTGTGGGTTCGAATCCCACTGTGGTATGGATGTTCGTAGCCGTTTGGAATCGGTTTTAAGCAGTGGGTCCCGGTCTCATTAGCCCTTGTGTTGCAAAAAGTAGACCGGAGCTCTCGAAGCTAAACCAAACCGCTTACATGCAGCTTGTCGATATGGAAGACTGAAAGAAAAAGGATTTAACATTAAAGCAAAATATCGATATTTTAAATCGTTAAGACAGGCTAATTATGATTACGAAAAATTTATCAACGAGTTTCTTAAAAAAATTGTAGACAGTGAACAACTGATCAATTTTTTTTTAAATTATGCATACAATTCTTATGTTTTAAAGTATAATATAAGTACATAAATATAAGGTGCGTTTTTCCATTTTGTTTTGAAATTTAGTACGTGTGAATTAAATGGGGGGTAAATTTATCTAATTTTGCATATCGTTTATTGTGATCAATCGGTTATTGTTCTCAAAATCATGGTGTCCCAAAGTGATCGCATTAAGCGGAGTCCCCTGTACATTTCGAAGTTCATGGTTTCGAATCCCACTGCTGGCATGAATGGAAGTAGCCATTTGGAGTCTATTTTTAGTAGTTCATGGGTTCGAAATCAGCTGCTTGTATGGGTGTTCGTAGCCGTTTGGAATCGGCTTTTAGTAGTAGGCCTCGCTCTCCTTAGCCATTCTCTAGCAAAATAGTCGACTTCAGCGCTTGAAACTAACCACTTCTCTGATTACATAGATCATTAGAGTTCTTAGGAAGTACTCTGGAAACCTTTGCTTTAGAAGTTATTAAGTACTTTCACTAAAAAATGTTGCATTATGAAGAAAGAAAAAAACACTTCACAAATACAAATAACTTTAAATTTTCCGATCTGCATAGAGTTTATATTATACTATGTGTCTACCTCTCTTATTTACATGATGTATTAATCTTCTGTGCCAAATTAAAAAGTGGGTTAGGAATGGCGTCAATCCATCCATATATCCCAAGGGTGGGCAACATTGTAATTTCGGTCACACTTCCTGAACATGAACGTTGAAAAATTCCGCCAGCAAACAATTTATGTGTATCATCTCTATCTATATTTTCCCTTCACGAACATTTTGTTACGTATTTCTAAACGATACAAGACCAGGAAAGTGGAATCTTAGCCTGATTTATGGGTGCTTCATTTATTTCCTTTTTAAAAAAGTGGGTTCTACAGAGTGACAAACAGGAAGCTCAGTGGAGACGACAGATTTTTCCTGCACCCTCTTTCGTTTTTTTCTTTTTCGTCTTGGTCGCTCGGATTGTGAAATACAACTCGTTTCGGGGGTGAGTCTGATGTAATATTCTTCTACGAACTGAAAGATGCATTTCAAAATATGTCGTACAGATAACTTACGACGCTTTTCAACCATTAACGCCGTCAAAATAAAGCGACAAACGTACTTGCTTCGGTAGTAAACAGGAAACTTATGGAAATTAGATTCGAGTCTGAAAAAGTGAGATAATGGAGTTGGTATTGAGGCAATGAAGCTAAACAATTTTCATATGCTGCAGATATAGGTTCCTATTTGCAAATAATTATTCAAGATAAACAGGAGGTTACTACACATTTAAGACTTTTTAAACTGTCAGTCGTTTAAGTATTACATCAATTAATTAAAACCTTATTTAGATATGACTTAAATTTTAGTTATAATTTGCTACAGTATGATATCGCTATTAAAATACACACTGCCTTCATTTATTTTATAATTTTACATCAAGAAATATTAATTAAAGGAGAGCTACTGAGGCAATGAAGCTAAAACATTTCATATGTTACAGATTTATGTTTCTATTAGTAAATAATTATTCAAGATAAACTGGATGTTACCACATATTTAGGACTATTAAAACTGTCAAAAGTATATGTATTGCATCAATTCATTAGAACCTAGTTTAGATATGACTCCGTTTTTAATTATAATTTGCTACAGTATGATATCGTTATTAAAATACATAGTGTCATCATTTATTTTATTATTTTACATCAAGAAATATGAATTAAAGAAGAGGTACTGAGGCAATGAAGGTAAACAATTTTCATATGCTACAAATATATGCTCCTATTTGTATACAATTATTCAAGATGAACTGTGGATATCACATATTTAAGACTTTTAAAATTGTCAGACATATACATGCTATATAAATTCAATAGAACCTTATTTACATATGACTCAATTTTTAATTATAATTTACTACTGTATATCTATATCAAAATACATAGTAACATAATCTATTTTATAATTTTACATACAAAAATATTTATTAAAGAAGAAAGTAAATCATCTTTATATAAATTATATAATGTAAAATTAAATGGAGTAGGATTACGAGCATAGATATTGCGTGTTATGCTAGCCTCCTAGCTCAGAGCACTCTTGTTCAAAATCAAAATGCAGTGTTTTTTCTGTATATGAAAATTAATTTCGTTAATACATCATACCTTAATATATAATATACCTCTATAATCAGGACCTGTCTAAGATAAGTTTGTGCTCGAAGCATTATCTAGTTTTTTTGCCCTCCTTCTCAATTTATAAGGCTAAGTTAATACCATATGCGCATTAATATAAAAATTATAGCTCTAAATAAGGAAATGAATTCACTTTAAAATAATAGGGGGGCTTTTACCTTTATTAACATTGACCACTGCAAATTTGTAGATTTTGTTGACCATTTTGTCATGGGAGCAACATACAGGCACCTATTCTTGCTCCCAATGAAGGGATAGCACAAATAAATGCATCGAAGCCTTACTCGGGAATCGAAGCTAAGCTCATCAGGGAGCTAAATAAACCTCTTTAGAAACAATCTTTATATTAGAAAATAAATCGCTATATAAATAACATCTATATTAGGAAATAAATTCAATTTTTCTCAAAATGTAGGATCTTTTGCCTTTGTTATTATTGGCCACTGCAAATCCGCCGATTTTGCTGATCAATTTATTATGGGAGCATTATACAGATGCCCAATATTGCTACCTCTGAAAGGACAGCGCACATTCTTGCAAGTGTTATTCAGGAACTGACGCTAAGCTCATCAGGTGGGAGCTCGATACGGTTACTTCTACATAATAAGGGTGGTAGATTTAAATATTATTTTCTTTCTATTTTCTTGATTATTTACAAACATAATGTTTTTTTATTGAATGAGAATTTAAATAAGCACAAAAGCAAATATAATAAATTAAAATACATTAATTGAATAATGGCAAAAGTATTAATATATCAGCAAAATTATCATCTATCTCCTTCCTTTGGAACCGAAGCTAAGCCCATCAGTTGGGAGCTCAATACTGTAACCTCTATATAATACGGGCGGTAGATTTAAATATTATTTTCTTTCTATTTTCTTGATTATTTACAAACATAATATTTTTTTATTGGATGAGAATTTAAGCACAAAAGCAAATATAGTAAATATAAATAGATTAATTGATTAATGGAAAAAGTATTAAAATATCAGCAAAATTATTATATATCACCTCCATCTTTAGATATATTTGTGAATGGAAAAAGAATCTAGTACAAATGGGAATGAAAATATTGCAATTACTACTTTATATATTATATTTCCTTCTTATTTTTCATCTTAAATAAATTTTAAAAACTGTATAAATTTTCATGCCTCCTAAATTTTTTTTTACCGAGGGCATGAGCCCTAGGTGCCCGTGCTTTAATCAGAACAAATAAATCAATTAATAAAAATATATTAATTGATTAATGGCAAAAGTATTAAAATATCAGCAAAATTATAATCTATCACCTCAATGTTTAGATATATTTGTGAAGGGAAAAATAACCTAGTACAAAAGGGAAAATATTGCAATTACTACTTTTTATGTTGTATTTCATCCTTACTTTTCATCTTAAATAAAAAATACTGTAAAAAGTTTCTCGCCTCCTAAAATTTTTTTACCCAGGACATATGCCCTAGGTGCCGGTGCTATAATCAGG
>CM063506.1:104436068-104438568 GCA_032207245.1 Pardosa pseudoannulata
ATGGCTTGATAATAGTGAATGCTATTAAAGCAAGTGCCCCGCATTTGAAATAGGCTTTTCATTCCTTCAGGGGGTACACAAATTGTGGACTAAGCATCTTGGGAACTGAACACTCGAGGTTCAGCGTAAGGTTATGCTTCACACCCCAGGGCACTTGGTCTCGAAAACGAAGATTAGCACCATAGGCCCTGGCCCCAAGTTGGTCTGTAGCGCCAAGAATTTTAGTTATATATGTAATGTTGTGATCCAGAGTTAAGGTGAATGGAAAACAATCTACATGATAATAATAATTTTATTAAATCAACGTTTCTTCTAAAAGCAAAACCTGCGCCATTTTCATCGTTCGTGGCTGAGCTATGCGTGGAAAAGGTGTTGACTGCTCCATGTTCAGGCGTTGACTGTTCTTATCTGTTTGCAGTCTCATCAAAATCTTCAAAAATGCTTCCGCCTGACCGGATGATCCCAAAGGCTTACGCGATCGTGTATCTTTTTCATTTATTTTATTATTATAAAAGATTTCCCTTTTTAAAATCGTTTTTAACTCACGTAATTTACAACTACCCCTTTTTAGACCTGACACACACACATAATATATATATATAATATATATATATAAATATATATATGAAATTTCATGCACAATCGTGTGCATTATGATTCACTAAATTTGTTAGATATTTGACACAAAAATGCTATAATTAAAAAAGTAGATAGAACTTTAAAAATTGAAATTTTATTTATAAGTCAAATTTTAATAAATCATGCAGTTTGTAAAATTATGCTTGAAAATGTATTCATATTTCAGTGTTTAAAAAATGCAACACAGTAAATACCACAATTTCGTGAGGGGACTGGAGCCCTTTGAGATTCTCCCTCCTGACTAAAGTTTTGGGGGGATATCTTCCGAAGTGAGATGACACTTGTTGGAGAGCCCATATGTGCTTCGGAAAGAGAGAGGGAAAGAGAGAAAAAAAAAAAAAAGACTAATAGGAGGAAAAATTTACCGTGCTTCCAGATACGCTATCTTTTTTCACCCTCCCCCCTTTTAGTGTCTTTCTTCTCGGGGCAAATTGACAATGAATATTAGACAGCTGAGATGCATATGAATGAAACTGCAGTATCCGGTTGAACGCATTGTCGGTCGTTGAAAGCAAGGCTTGTAATTTTTCCCATTTTTTCTTTTACTAGTAATTCAGTAAATGAAAATTTGTACGTATGTTTGAATATATTTTTATCTGTAATTTAGGGGTAATGCAGCAATTCTCTAACTGAGCTGTGCGTGATAACAATTGTTGAACTTAAGCGGCTATTTACTGTGAGATGTTTAACTGTAATTAGCCGAACTCTGGCCGATTGGTTAGGGCGCTGATCGTCTGTACCGGAGTTCATGGGTTCGAATCCCACTATGGCATGGATGTTCGTAGCCGTTCGGAATCGGCTTTAAGCAGTAGGTCCCGGTCTCATTAGCCCTCGTGTGCAAAACAGTAGACCGTTGCGCTCCACACCAAAACAAACAAAAAAAAGTTAACTGTAATTATGCTCAAATGTACAATATATATATATATAATATATATATATATAGTAAATTATATTATATATATATATAAATATATACATACATACATCATACAAACATACATACATACATACATACATATATATATATATATATATGTTAAATATATATATATATATATATATATATATATATATATATGTTTTACATATATATATATATATATATATATACATATACATATACATATATATATATACATATATATATATAATATACATATATATACATATATATATATATATATATATATATATAAATATATACATATATATATATATATACATATACATATATATATATATATATATATACATATATATACATATATATATATATATATATATATACAAATATTAGTAAATTATATATATATATATATCATATATATTTATATATATATATATATACATATACAAATATATAAAATATATATATATATACATAAATATATATATATATATACATATATATATATATAAATATTAATAACAGATATATATATTATAAAATACATATATATATACATATATATAAAAACATATAATATATATATATATATAATTATATACAATATATATATAATATATATATATATATATATACATAAATAAAAAAATATATATATACATATATAAAAAAAGAAAAATACAATATATATATATATATATATATATATATATATAATATATATCTATATATAAATACATATATATATATATATATATATAATAATATATATTTTATATATATATATATATATATATATATATATAAATATTATATAATATATATTTATAGTATATCAAAAATATATATAAATATATATATATATATACATATATATATATATATTATATATATACATATAAATATATATATATATATACATATATATATATATATATATACATATATATATAT
>CM063506.1:104448568-104452423 GCA_032207245.1 Pardosa pseudoannulata
GCCACTTTTAAATGCTTTGATTTCGTTGCTTTTGATTATACCGCATTATTACATTGCCGCCTGATATGACCGCCTCTCTGTACCATAGCAAGACTTGGCACTTTTTGTACCCAAGAGAAAGTGTATTGATTTTCTACTATGTTACGTTCAAATGTTGCACATATTATAGGAAGATTAGTAGTTTCCTTACAAGTTGAATTTAACTTAAACACTATGTAGTTCTCATTGAATTTTCAAACAGGAAGTATATATATTAGAATTAGTCTGAGTATTTTATTAGAATTAATCTTAAAGTATACATTACACATACATGGGCATATACATTTATACCAGAGAGAGAAACTACAGACTTATGTATGTAACTGTAATTACTAATTGATATCCATTAATATGCATGAAGAACGGCTAGACAGGGAATCTGACTGGAAGTCGTTGAGGAATATTTCACGGGGTGTGGTTCTCATCAAGACTTTGCATTTCTATAATGTGTCGATGATCCTCCGACATCTGGAAAGAGACAGTCGACCGAGCGAACATCCTATGGACCACTCCCCTTCTCTCTTTGTCCGGGGAACATTAACAGCAGCCGAAAATGAATTTGGCCTACGTGCTCCTCATACCAAAGCAGGCTGTGACATCACTCGCCATCGATGAAACCACCTAAAACAATAAAAAAGGAGAGAAAGATACTAATTTTAGCTGTCCGAACCCAAAAGACTGTAATGAGAGTTGCCTGTCAGACGTCTCGTGGAAGACTACTTGAGGTCGTTTTAATATGTCTTATCATTTGCATTTTATAATGGTACTTGTCAAATCTTCCTAGACGGTATGTTCTTAAAGAAATATTTAACGGGAATCTAAAACTGATGCTAAAATGTCTTCATTAAAAATGCATGTTAAATGGAAAATGGTGATTAGTTAAAAGATAGTCTGAAGGGATAAAAATGAAATGTACAACAGGTGTAGAAATAAAAAAAAACACTATTAAAGTTCCTGAAAGCAACTATTTCATGCTGATGATGCCGCTCCCTTTTAATGTATTCTAACGATCAAATATGTAAATTACATTCATTAAAAGTTATAAATCACGTCCCCATTGCTTTTACCTTTTTCTTAAATATTTACGAGATTTGTTGCCTGTGAAACATGTCATAGGATTTTAGAATACTTCAGTTCAAACTACTTTTAAACGTTATCTTAATCAGTTCAGTCAGTTTTATTATTACTGTGAATAAATTATATATTCATATTTGTTCATCATTCACCTTTTGATAGATTTTGTACCTTAACTTGAATGAGGGTATCAATTACCGTATCTACAAAACTTGAAAAAAATTCTATGGTTCATTTTAATAATTTTAATGATCTTAATAACAGTAAATTGTAGTAAATTGGGTTATTTTCCCATTAATCTAATTCATTTACTTTATAAAATCATTATTAGATATTCAATTACATAATGAAATACCCACGCTATGCATACTGCGGTTAATTATATTTTCATTACTTATGATAGACTAAATAATGCCATATTTCTGAAAAAATCATTTATTAAAAAGATATTTTTGCACTGTAATAAAATTTTGTGTCTCACAGTTTCTACTTGCAAAGCGCAATTGTAGTAAAAATTTAGTATTTATTTTTATTGACTTAAATTCTTTCTAAACATTCTATACAAAGAGAAAATTTAAAATCTGTATATTTGATTTTTAAAAAATATTTACGTTCATATATTCATTTCCATGATCTTTTTCTAAACAAATGAAAACTCTAAATGGCTTTTAGTTCATGTTTGTTTATATTGAAATTTTCTGCATTAAATTTTCAGACTTTTTATATTTAACCATTTTTCTGTCACGTACATCACATATATACACATAAAGTTTTATGTGCTTGTATATCACATGGTATACACAGTGATATAAAATATATAAAAGATTTAAGATAGAATATAGTTCATTGTGCATACAGGGCATAAACAAGTGTATAAAGCATTAGATATCTATATCATACCTTATGTGTAGGACTGGCAAATTAAATTCAAGGTCACATTTATATACAAATGTCCTATAATGCATAGAACAAAATAGTACGGAAATTAGCTATAAGTCGCTTATTTCTTTTTTTATAAAAAATATAGCAGAAACCGTCAAAATATATATATATAATATATATATTATAATAATATAATGTATGTATGTATATGTATGCATATGTATATGTATAAATAAATTTTATATATGTATATATATGTATATATGTTATATATAAATGTATATATATATTATAATGTATATAAATATATATTTATATATACATATATATATATATTAAATACATATATATATATATATATATATATATAAATATATATATATATATATATATATATAATATAAAATAAAATATAATTTAGAGATATTTAAAATTAATGTTTAAAATATTCATTCAGAACAAAAAATATCAATATTCGAAAATGTTTTTAACATTTTAAAGAAACTAAAAAATTAAAAAATTTTATTTGAATGAAATAAATTAATAACAGGATTTAATTTTCTGAATATGCCTAAATTCGATTTTGAAATACTAAGCAGTTGAAATTATTTAGTTAATACATTAAATAAAAGCTTTTTGAAAATGTACCATGTATTCTTTATTTCATGTATGTCAAAAAAGCTTACTTTAAAATTTATTTTGAAATAAAAATATAAATGTATAGTTCGAGAATAGTTTAAATACAATAACTTCAAATCAGATAACATTTCACAGTGATAGTTAATGCAATTTCTAATGATATCGAGCATGGTTATTTAAAATAGACAATGTTTTCAGTCATGGTGATCGTGACAGTCTGTCACATATCATAACGATCTAAACATAAAAACAACAAAAAAATGGTATGCTGAAAATTATGGGTTAATTAAACTTTGAGAAGGAAAATAAATCTTTTTACATAAGAATTTATAAAATTAAACAAAGAGAAAGATTCCAAAATTTTTTTATGTTTTGAATATAGAAAATAATCCTCTATCCCATCTCCACATGAAGAATTTAGTAAAAAAAATCTATTCATGCTATTTTCATATTAATATTATTTCATATAAATTATCCCAGTTATAAAAATTCCCAATGTAATACGCTAATGTGATCGTGGTTAATTTTATCAAACGCTTATTGTTATCGAAAACATTTGGTCCCGATTTTCTCTATTTATTTGTATGTTAAAATTATCGCTTTATGATCGTTACATGGGTTAATGGGATCAGTTTTCGAACCCCATTTTAACTGGCAAAGGAATATTAAACAAAGTATCAGAAGGAACCCATTCTTTCTTTCCCTTCGCTGTTGTTTGAATTTTCAAGAATTATCCTCTTCAACCTAGGGAAATGGGGAATAAACAAAGGAGTGGGGTTTAACCCGTTCCTGGAATTTTCAGAAATACGCACACTCTGCTGGTGGTCAATGGTTGTCAGATAAGCAGACGACAACACATTATTATCGGAATTGAGAAGAGCGCAATCAGTTAGCGTATTCACATTCAGAAGGAACTCATTTTTTTTTTCATCGCTGTTGTTTGAATTTTCCAGAATTCTCCTCTTCAACCTAGAGAAATTAAATGAACAAAGAGTAGGAATTACAGTTCTTGAATTTTTTCAGAAATATGAACATGCTGGTGGTGAATGGTTTTCAGATAAGCAGAAGGCAACACATTATTATCGGAACTGAGAAGGAGCGTATTCACATTTTATGCTTGATCGCTTACATAGCTAGTCGATATAAGCTAGATATGAAATGATTTAACATTAAAACAAAAGATCGAAATTTAAATCGTTATGACAGGTTGATTATGATTAA
>CM063506.1:104452523-104455023 GCA_032207245.1 Pardosa pseudoannulata
AATTATCCAGTTTTTTTTTTTCTACTGCAGCCTGGAAATTTTGTGACTCACTGCATAATTTCGCCATTTTATTTTAAAACATCACATGAAGGAAGACGTTGCCTGTTGTTCCACATAGCATGAAGTCGTTTCCAACATACTTGCTCCATAACAATGTGACCTGTTAGCTAATTTAAATATTTAGGATCAGAAGTTAATATTCTCAACAATTTAATGCCTGAGATCCGTATTAGAGTCACAGATGCTAACCTTTGTTTTTTCGGACTAAAAAAATACTTGAAGTCTAACTTCACTAGCAGAAAAACAAAGATCCAAATTTACAAAAGCTTAATCAGACCCATTCTTACTTATTCTGCTGAGACCTGGGCAATGACAGAAAAAGTAAAAAATATCATCTCTGTTTTTGAAAGAAAAAATTTGAGAAGTATTTTTGGTGGCATAAAAAATAATAATATCTGGAGAAAACGAAATAACTCTGATCTCTATAGATCCAAATTTACAAAAGCTTAATCAGACCCATTCTTACTTATTCTGCTGAGACCTGGGCAATGACAGAAAAAGTAAAAAATATCATCTCTGTTTTTGAAAGAAAAAATTTGAGAAGTATTTTTGGTGGCATAAAAAATAATAATATCTGGAGAAAACGAAATAACTCTGAACACTATAGATCCAAATTTACAAAAGCTTAATCAGACCCATTCTTACTTATTCTGCTGAGACCTGGCCAATGACAGAAAAAGTAAAAAATATCATCTCTGTTTTTGAAAGAAAAATTTTCAGAAGTGTTTTTGGTTACATAAAACATAATAATATCTGGAGAAAACGAAATAACTCTGAACTCTATAGATCCAAATTTACAAAAGCTTAATCAGACCCATTCTTACTTATTCTGCTGAGACCTGGCCAATGACAGAAAAAGTAAAAAATATCATCTCTGTTTTTGAAAGAAAAATTTTCAGAAGTATTTTAGGTGCCGTAAAACATAATAATATCTGAAGAAGAAGAACTAACTCTGATCTCTATAGATCCAAATTTACAAAAGCTTAATCAGACCCATTCTTACTTATACTGCTAAGACCTGGGCAATGACAGAAAAAGTAAAAAATATAATCTCGAGAATATTTTTGGTGGTATAAAGCATAATAATATCTGGAGAAGAAGACTAACTCTGAACTGTATAAATATTTTAAAGATCTATATATAGTACATTATATAAGGATTCAGAGAATTAAATGGGCAGGATACCATTCAGAATGGATGAAGATCCTGTGAGAAAAAGATCTTCTGGACAATTTGGCACAAAAAAGAGGGAGACCTAAATTTAGGTGGCTCGACTGTTTGGAATCCGACTTAAGAGATTTTAAAAATTACTAACTGGATGCCCATTGCCATCCAGGGCGGTCTGACCATTGAAGAAGAAGAATGAGATATGATAGAGAACGAAAACATTGTCATTAATGTCACAATCATTATCTTAAGCCACTTTACGACAGCTCTGATGCTGTAGTCATCTGACACAGTTTCTTGATGAACATCGTTTCGGACTCAAAAAATACTTGAAGTCTAACTTCACTAGCAGAAAAATGAAGAACCAAATTTACAAAATCTTAATATTCTCACTTATTCTGCTAAGACCTGGGCAATGACAGAAAAAGTAAATAACATTTCTGTTTTTGAAAAAAAATTTTGAGAAGTATTTTTCGTGGTATAAAACATAATAATATCTGGAGAAGAAGAACTAACTCTGAACTCTATAAATCTTTTAAAGATCTAAATATATAGTACAATATATAAGGGTTCAGATAATTAAATGGGCAGGACACTTTTGCAGAATGGATGAAGATCGTGTAGCAAAAAAGAACTTCTCGGCTAGACCATTTGGCACCTGAAAAAAGAGAGACCTAAATTTAGGTGGCTCGACTGTTTGGAATCAGACTTAAGACTATTAAAAAATTACTAACTGGATATTCCATGGCCAGGGATAGAAATTTGGAATTCGATTGAGGAAGGCAAGAGCCCACTGGATTGTCACCATTGAAGAAGAAGAAGAAGAATGTGATATGATAGAGAAAGAAAACAATGTCATTAATGTAGCAGTCATTGCTATCGTAAGCCACTTTACGACAGCTCTGATGCTGTTGTCATCTGACACAGGTTCTTTATGAAGATCCCTGTAATTATTTTACTTTTTCTTTGATTTTCGTACATAAATTCATTACGGTAGATTAATGTGGATATCCTATTAAACAGAAGCCAGTTTAGATCGAACCTATTTTATATCCATTCGAATGCTAATTAAGTTTGATTTGTTTTCTTCGTTTGCTATATCTCAAATTGTTGAGTTCACCAGCAAGTTACCATAACATTAATAAAGATCAGCTAAAATTTAACTGTTAAAGAAAGATGTGATATTTGATTGTATCATCATTTAAGAACTAGTATAATGCTGTAATGACGGATCAGTAAAATTTTTAATTTTACAGAATTGTAAAGTACCCTA
>CM063506.1:104465023-104487523 GCA_032207245.1 Pardosa pseudoannulata
CATCTCGTTACAAAATATTTAAAATATCCTTATGTTATGAAAACTGTATAATACGTTGTAAACTATATTCGCACCAATGAAAAATTCATCGACAAACCAAAAATCTCCTTGAAAATTACATACATACGTATATATATACATATATATATATATATATATATATATATATATATATATATATAATATATATATATATATATATATATATATATATATATAACAAGTGGCACATTACATTAAATGACTATAAAATAATAAACCTTGTTTTAACTATCACATTATCGAAAAAGGTCTCACCCTCTCTGTTTTAGGTAGTCAGCTATACCTTCTTATAAGTGGACCATTTCATTTAAATGAAATATTATTTATGTAACAATAAATAAAGCCATTCCTTGCATTCCAATCGATCGCTCTAGTTAGAAGTTCGAAATGCTAACCGCTGTATAATATGAGCGGACTTAATGCAAATGAAACTCCGAAATTTAGTTAATATCTCGCTGTGCTTAGTGAAGAAATCGAGGTTCCCCAGGGCACCGAGGTGAACAATTTTAGAATCACTGTCACATGAATGATTTCAATAACTTTCTTTTCAAGCGTTTTGAACCAGAAAATTCAATAATATAGTGGGATTTGTATGCCTTTCGAAATATATTTTAGTTGTTCTAGGTATAAAGTTTCAGAGTCTTTCATCAAAGATAACATTCTATTTTATAAAATATACCCCAAAGAGTTACTCCGAGGGCTTCTAAGCATATCAATCACGCTATAAAGCAAAAAATAGTTGCTTGGTGACATCCGTAGAACATTAATGCTCTGTCAACAATGGACACGCACCCGTAGCTCGCGAAAGGATTTAAGAAATATTGAGGGGATTAAGGAAGATGCGCGGGTGTGGTTTTAGAGGGGGGATATTCGGTCGGCCGCACGTTCCATTCAGAATAAGAATGTCGTTTCATTGTCTATGCGCATAAATGTTTAAGTATGTATTACAATGAGCGATCAAGAGTGGAAGCGAAGGCAGCACTTTGGCACTAAAACTCATATGCATAAAGAGAGATTTACGACAGAAAATCGAGTGTGTCTCTCACATCAAGTGGCGTAATTATGAGCGTTGTGCGATCTATATTGATAGTATCTCAATTTGTAAGCTGGAGTCAAAACGAAGTTAGACAATCAATCAGTTTTTGCTGTCGTTTAAAATGCCATTAATTTGATCGAAAAGAAGCTGTACCGTAGTCGGGCTGTCAAACGTGAAACGAAAGAAAAAGAGATGGTAGCGTACGTGTAAACACACACACAGTACAGGAAAATGAAAGAAATAAATCACGAAGTTTTTACAGTGATTAAAGATGACATAAGAAACAGCCTATGGCTTAGGCCACTCTCTAAAGAAAACTAGACTCTCCCTCTATAGTTTGTCTTACTCTAAATTTCTCTAGATTTACAGTTCTTAATTTGGGTACCACGGCGCCAAGGCATTCTGGTGTACCTCGAACATAAGCCAGGAGTGCCTCGGTAATACAAATATTCGACCAAATATTTTGAGATTATCAAATAAGGCAGGAAGATACTTAAAAGTTAACGTTGTTAATTACTTAAAAGTTTTAAAATTGTTAATCTTTACTTAAAAGTCTTAAAATATTGATACTTAAAAGTTAAAGTTAATTGTCTTCCTTTGCCGATGCATACTGTTGGATAGTGCTAAGATTTGTATTTATTTCCAAAGGATACCAACCTGCTACTAACGTGGTTCTCAAACTGCTTTGCGCGGTACCCTGATGTGCCCCGGCTGTAGGTCAATACTACTGCGACGAAAAAATTTGAGAACTACTGCTCTAGATTATTTACTGCACAGAACTTGATTGGTTTAGTTAGGTTTTTCTTGGGTGGAATCTTATGTGGTATCGGTTCCGTTTTTATTGAGTTTTCGGAGTCGGGTATCAAGCATCTCTAAATGAACAAATTTCACTCTGTCAAAAAATGGACGAGAAAATGGAAAATTTATGTAAGTGGAATCAAATGCTATATATTGTCTGTGGTTCTTCTCCAAAAGTCGTTTATAAGTATCTAGATGTCTAGAAGGAAGGAAGGTTTCAAGAACCAACCAGTCATACTTTTCGTACCGGCCGCGACATGCAATTTCAGAACAGTGGCGTAGAGGATTTGTCGCATCTAAAGATAAATGCAATTCTTATCTTCAGAATCCCACTTGAATTGTCAACTAATGTGATTTCACATCTGAAAATCAGAAACTGACAAGGCTAAATACATACCGGAATAGGTCTATTGTTATTATTTAATTTTCTTATCCATATTCAGCCTTGAATCTTTAAAATAATCTAAAAGGCTAGGCATATTTCTTTCATTTCCGCACTCGTATCCTACCTACTGACTTATTAAAGAGAAAACATTCAAACCCACAGATTTTTCCTGTACATGGAGAGATAGGTCGACTAGTAGACCCGACGATTCAAATTACGGAAAACTACTTTAGGATATTAATTAGCTGTTGAATTAGTAAGTAACAGATGTACTCTTTGAGTAAGGCTCCTAGATTATATACAAATTTTGTATTTTTTAATTATTTTAATAGCAAAATGTAGCCCAGCAAATTAAGGTACAGTTTTTTAATATGTAAAATAGTTTCATTCAGTCACCAGTTCAATTTTTAGTCACATATATACAGCTAGCCTGAAGCAATTTACTGGTTTCCCTCACAAGTAACACAAGCGGGACCAATAAGGCGGCTATCTTGAGTTTCCACGTAGTCTTGGTTGTCAATTAGAGAAGCCATCGGTCCTTCGCCTTACCCGGAACCCGGTCTCGGAAGAAAATCAACGAACCAGTACATGTATCACCAAAGTCATTTGTATAAACAAAAGTTATTCATCTGTGTGCAATCTCATTTAACTTTGTTATGCTCTTCTTTCTACCAGACTCAGACTAGGGTTAGAGATGGAATATGTCTTTGGGATGTTGATGACAAAAATGGCCTGCATGCTTTTTATTATTGCAAATACATTTATCCTTTCTATTATTGTTGCAGGCGTTTACTTCTTTCTTTTACAAAAGAAAGGTGCCTGCTATTGTAATTCTTATTTGAGGGATAACGACTTAAAATTTACTGCTCAAATCGATTGGTTAAAGTATTTATACCATAACGGACACAAACTCATAAACTTGTTTCTCCATTTTTACCTTTTTTTCTTTATTGCCCTAAAACTAGGTTTTTAATTTTTCATTTTGAACAACACTACAAAACAACCACAGAAAGGGGTTTGGTTTCAAACCCTTTCTAAGAACCAACAGACTGAAAAAATCCACAATTTTAAAATTTTTTACATCAAGATATCAAGATCTGCTTAGTCACTTGTATTATATATTGACACTCCTATTAAAGTTTTGCCAAATCATAATGTAATACGATCTTGTATTATACCATAATTCGACACAGTGGCTGACGTGTTATGTACAATAATTTATCTGTCTACGACACTTTCTTCTAAAACCCCACTCATGCGAGAAATATGTGCATGCCACTTCAAGCAGTCAATCCAGTTTATAATAAAATAAGCAAAACGGACTTAACCAATCATATGGTTTTATCAAGAAAAACATTACATAAAATAACACTCTAGCTGGTTCAACTAACACCTACCTTCAGAAAAATAAAAAGTAAAAAATATATATGATGTTATCTCGGCTTAATCACTTGTATCATATTTCAGCACATCTATTATATTTTTGCCTAATCCTGATATAACACGATCTTATATTATACCAAAACGTGACAAAATGGCTGACATGTCACTTACAAAAATTTATCCATGTGCGACATTTTTCTCAATCCTCACTCATACTAGATGTATGTGTACTTCCACTTCAAGTACTAATTTCAGATTAGATTAACACAAGTAATATGGACATTAACCAATCGTATCGTTTTATATTTATCAAGAAAAAAATTACATAATATAACACTATAGCGGGTTTCAACTAACACGTACCTTGAGAAAATAAAAAGTAAAAGATATGTATGATGTCTTCTTGGCTTATTCACTTGTATCATATTTCGGCACATCTATTATATTTTTACCTAATCCTGATATAACACGATCTTGTATTATACCATAAAGGGACAAAATGGCTGACATGTTACTTACAAAAATTATCAGTGTGCGACATTTTCTAAATCTCCACTCATACTAGAAATATTTGCACTTCCACTGCAAGTATTTATTTCAGATTAGATTAACACAAGTAATATGGACATTAACCAACCATATCGTTTTATATTTATCAAGAAAAAAAAATTACATAAAATAACACTATAGCAGGTTTCAACTAACACGTACCTTGAGAAAAAAAGCAAAAAATATATATGATGTTTTCTCGGCTTACTAACTTGCATCATATTTCGGCACATCTAATACATTTTTGCCTAATCCTGATATAACACGATCTTCTATTATATCATAAGGTTAAAATGGCTGACATGTTACGTACAAAAATTTATCTGTGTGTAACATTTTTCTAAATCCTCTCTCAAATTAGAAGTATGTGCACTTCAAGTACTTATTTCAGATTAGATTAACACAAGTAATATGGACATTAACCAATTATATGGTCTTTTAAGTAGCAAAAAATATTAAATAAAATAACACTATAGTGGTTCGAGCCAACACGTGCCTTGGAGAAAATTAAAGATAAAAAATATGTATTATGTAGCATCCTGGAGTTTAATAATGTAACGAAAAAAAGTGTTATATAGTAACACTTTAGATCATATTTATTACATTCTCGAAGAAAATGTTAATCTTTCTCATCCCCAAAGCCTTTACTATACATTACTTCCCGCAAACGTGTCTGAAAAATGTTATTAAACGAACGCATACCTTGTGATATGTTGCAATATTGCATTAGAGCCAAAAATCTTTTATTCTTGCTGAAAGCAAAACACTTCTTTGAAATTAAAAATAAGCGCTCTATAACGTTCTACAAATTCCAGACAGACACTGTCTCGTTTTTATTCTTCTTCGACCTAGCTACACAGTAAATAATCCCGAGCGTTTTATTCCTTTAATAATTAACATAATTATCCGCTTTATCTTTACTTGTGCTTATGTCTTAATTTTTTTTTAAATGAAGAAAAATTCAACTTTGTAGCTTTCTGTTGAATGGTGGATACCTTTTTTAAATAAAAGTCTGCAAATATAGGAGAATAAAAAAATTGTTTTTAAACGTGTAACAGAAATATTACTCTATGGTTTTAGATATTATAAAGAGGAATATAATAGGAGAATATATTGACATTCAATAATCTATTGTTTAAAATTTTTATAGAATCTCAACTTTTGGTAAGGATTGAAAACACTTTAAAAAATATAATTCTGCTAGGAATGATTTATTAATATTGTTATAAATATCTTTTATATTATCTGAATTAATATCTTCGTCTAATCTATATTGTTTTAAATATCTGACATGGTCATCTTTTTATATTTTTATATTTAATTTGTACTTTACATCTGTCTAGGTCTAAATATTGTAATTAATTTTTCCTACACGTTACCAATTTGCAATTGAGCTGAAATTCTGTATACTAATGTATCTGCAATAACAATAGATCCTAAGAATACATTATTACAGATAAATTAATTGATTTTAATAAGCATCGATTTTCAGTAGTTATTGTCCATGTTCTTAAGCTTTTACCGCATGCATCGGGGTCGGGGGTAATATGCTGAAGCTTTACGGTGGTAACTCGATTTCGATTTCACGTATATCAAAGTATATTTTTTTATAATTTATAATTTTCTTTTTGTAACAAAGAAATTCCAAATTACACTTTAATATCAAAACTAAAACAACTATTTATTTTTTAAATGTAAGTTACGCGTATTTTCCAAATGGAATTATGAAACCTTCCGCTGCAACATTGTACTCGGTACAGAAAGGTAAGAAACAGTCCATCTCAATAAGTCTCCGCTATCTGATCCAAGACAATGAATATCCCTTTTCTCTTCAACAGTTTCTTTCAACAGAGTTAAGCCGCCTAATTGGAGGTCTTCTCCGTTTTGTAGTTCCCATAATTTTGGTGCTCCACAATAGTACAGAGTCCTTCTATTCCATGTTCCAATAATCATATCCATTTACTTGCCAAGTTTTGTGCCTATATTCCACCGGGTTTTATTTTCCTCTGATTTCTAAACAGAATTGTTTCAGAAGGTGAGGTATTCAACCTCATACTCAAACACCAAGAAGGAGGACCAATCCTCTGTTATAAATGGAAGGTAAGACACCGCCCATCTCAATAAGTCTCCACCATCTTATCCAAGACAATATCCCTCTATTTTCTCTTCAGCAGAATCTTCAACAGAGTTAAACCGCCTAATTGGTGGTCTTCCCCGTTTTGTAGTACCCATAGTTTTGGTGTTTCACACCACTACAGAGTCCTTGCATTCCCTGTTCCAATAATCATATCCATTTTCTTTCCAAGTTTTGTTCCTATATTCCACCGGGCTTTATTTTACTTTGATTTCTAAACATAATTGTTTCACAAGGTTAGGTATTCAACCTCACACTCAAACCCCAAGGAGGACCAATTCCCTGATATAAACAGAAGGTAAGAAACTGCCAATCTCAATAAGTCTCCGCCATCTGATCCAAGAGAATACCCTTCCATTTTCTCTTCAACAGGCTCTTTCAGCAGAGTTGAGCCGCCTAATTGAAGTTCTTCCCCGTTTTGTAGCTCCCATAGATTTGGTGCTCCACACCAGTACAGAGATCTTGTATTCCATGTTCCAGTAATCATATCCCTTTTTTTTTTTGCCAAGTTTTGTTCCTATATTTCCCCGGAATTTATTTTCCTCTGATTTCTAAACAGAATTATTTCACAAGGTGAGGTTTTCAACCTCACACTCAAATCCCAAGAAGGTGGACCAATCCCCTGATATAAAAGGAAGGTAGGAAACAGCCCATCCTAATAAGTCTCCTCCATCTGATCCATGACAATACCCTTCCTTTTCCTCTTCAACATAGTCTTAGACAGTCTCTTTCAACAGAGTTAAGCCACCTAATTGGTGGTCTTCCCCATTTTGTAGTTCCCATAGTTTTGGTGCTTCACACTAGTACAGAGTCCTTGTTCTAATAATCATATCCATTTATTTACCAAGTTTTATTCCTATATTCCACCGGGCTTTATTTTCCTCTGATTTCTAAACAGAATTGTTTTACAAGGTGAGGTATTCAACCTCACACTCAAACTTCAAAAAGAAGGGCTAAACCCCTGATATAAACCCTGAAGGCAGAGTTCCCATTTTAGTGGCCTTTTACGACATGCATGAGTTACATTAGGACTATTCTTTCAAACTCGGTCACTACACTGGTAAAACTGCCCAATAAATTAGTTAAGATTGTTTCTTCAGAGTAGGACCTAATAATTACTCAAAGAATTGAAATCTTACAAAAAGAAATATTAGGGTAAAATAAATGTTGATTTCGGATACAATTGAGATATAAGGAATCTACTTTTTAACAAGTTAATTGTAAAATAGCCAACTTATAAAGTCATTAAAAAACTAACTAAAGTGTATGTAATACTAAAGAGTATTCAAAGAATTAAATTCTTACAAAAAGAAATATTAGGATAAAATAAATGTTGATTTTGAAAACAATTGATGTATAAGCAATCTATTTTATAACAAGTTAATTTTAAAACAACTAACTTATAAAGTCATTAAAAATCCATTTTAATATCTTTAAAGAATACATTAATATTTGAATTTTATAACTTAAATAAAATATTAGGAAATGTAATAATAGCCTTTAACAGGAAAATTTAAGCTCCAAGAAGAAATACAAAACAATTGGATCTTACAAGCTAATTTTACTTTCCATTAAGTCACTGATTTTCAGTTATTTGTAAATATGCCAAATATAGGTAACATATTACACTGACACTGACCAAGACATTCCACTTTCATTACATACATGCTGACCTTTGTACTATAATATTCATACGCATTATTTTTCTAATTAGCCTGCTTTAATGTTATTACGAGACGCAGCTAACTGGCGTCCATATCTTTAATGACAGTTAAATTGTGCGTGAAAATGATACTCCCTGACCATTTATCTCGGCGCATGCCAAATATATACCCTTATGTAGGTATTCATATTTAGAAACACTTTAAAGAATACATTAATGTTTGAATTTTATAACTTAACTAAAATATTAGAAAATGTAAGAATAGCCTTTAACAGGAAAATTTAAGCTCCAAGGGGAAACACAAAACAATTGGATCTTACACACTAATTTTACTTTCCTTCAAGTCACTGATTTTCAATTATTTGTAAATATGCCAAATATAGGAAACATATTACACTGACATTGACCAAGACATTCTACTTTCATTACATACATGCTGACCTTTGTACTGTAATATTCATAAGCATTATTTTTCTAATTAGCCTGCTTTAATGTTATTACGAGACGCAGCTAACTGGCGTCCATATCTTTAATGACAGTTAAATTGTGCGTGAAAATGATACTCCCTGACCATTTATCTCGGCGCATGCCAAATATATACACTTATGTAGGCATACATATTTAGAAACACTTCCTTGGGAATACCAGTTAAAGAGACCTCTAAAATTAGACGTGAAGTATATAAACTGGCATGCTTTCGTTGCGATACAAAGTTCACCGAAGGAAAAACATAAAACAATTTGCGTGATCGATTATACAATAATAAACCGAGCCTGCTTCTGACATTACCGAATCAAAAGTGCAATTACTCATGAACTCAAAAGCACGCGTGCTTTTCTTTCAAATACCCAATTTAAAAACATTTATTATTTTTTTTCCTCGGAGAAAGGGGTGGAGCCTCTTAAATTTGATTTTATTGCCCGTCTGTCTCATTAATATTGTGTAAATATGCATTTAGAATCGCTGGGTTCCATCCCCTTCGTGACATAGTTCCAAGATTTTTCGCCCAAATTTCATGATTCACGAACCGTTATTTAAAGGGGTGTCAGTTTTAAATTACAGATCTGTAAAACGCCATCCTATATCATCGAGGTTGTGTTAGGTGGTATTTAACGGGCTTTGGCACTTAGTGATTACATCCTGAATCCCATCCCACAAAATCATCAGGTTTAAACCGGTCATCCATTGCTGTTTTAAGAAACGTTTGTGTAAATAGTTGCAACCTAAATTAAACTCCTTAGTAAGAAATAGGATCGATTTGTAGAGCTACGGTAAATATTTTTTTAACTAGCATATATCCCGTCATATGACGGGATTAGTAAAACTTTTTAATTTTCCATAATTGTAAAGTACGGTATGAGGATGGTAAAAGAAATGGTTTATTTTTTGGCTGATAATTATTTGTACAAGCGCAATAATTTGTTTATCTTCATACTACTCTCCCGATAGTGTGAATTCAGTTAGAATCACGTTGAATTCCTTTAGTCAAACAGTAATCTAAATTAAATTCTGTAGCAAGAAATAGGTTCGATTTGTAGAGCTACGGTAAATATATTTTAGCTGTCATATAACCCGTCGAATGACGGGATTCGTAAAACTTTTTGGTTTAGAACGCTACGGTACGCTATGGTAAAAGAAAAGGTTTGTTTTTTGGCTGATAATATCTGGGACCTCAATAATTTGGCTTATAAGCCGATTCCCGATACGGCTACGAATGCAGTTAAAATCACGTTGAATTCCTTTAGTCAAACCGTAATATAAATTAAACTCTGTATTAAGAAATAGGTTCGATTTGCAGAGCTAAGGTAAATATATTTTAACTAGTATATAGCCCGCCATATGACAGAATTAGTAAAATTTTTAATTTGCCAGAATTGTGAAGTACGTTATGAAGCAGGTAAAAGAAATGGTTTGTTTTTTGGCTGATAATTATCTGGCACACGAACAATAATTTGTTATCTTCATACTACTCTCCCGATAGTTTGAATGCAGTTAGAATCACGTTGAATTCCTTTAGTCAAACCGTAATCTAAATTAAACTCTGTAGTAAGAAATAGGTTCGATATGTAGAGCTACGGTAAATATTTTTTTAACTAGCATATAGCCCATCATATGACGGGATTAGTAAAATTATACAGGTTAGTTTAATTTTCCAGAATTGTAAAGTACGCTATGAGGATGGTAAAAGGTTTGTTTTTTGGCTGATAATTATCTGGTACACGCTCAATAATTTGTTTATCTTCATACTACTCTCCCGATAGTGTGAATACAGTTAAAATCACGCTGAATTTCTTTAGTCAAACCGTAATCTAAATTAAACTCTGTAGTAAGAAATAGGTTCGATATGTAGAGCTACGGTAAATATTTTTTTAACTAGCATATAGCCCATCATATGACGGGATTAGTAAAATTATACAGGTTAGTTTAATTTTCCAGAATTGTAAAGTACGCTATGAGGATGGTAAAAGGTTTGTTTTTTGGCTGATAATTATCTGGTACACGCTCAATAATTTGTTTATCTTCATACTACTCTCCCGAGAGTGTGAATGCAGTTAGAATCACGTTGATTTCCTTTAGTCAAACCGTAATCTAAATTACACTGTGTAGTAAGAAATAGGGTCGATTTGTAGAGCTACGGTAAATATTTTTTAACTAGTATATAGCCCATCATATGACGGAATTAGTAAAATTATACGGGTGAGTTTAATTTTCTAGAATTGTAAAGTACGCTATGAGGCAAGTAAAAGAAATGGTTTGTTTTTTGGCTGATAATTATCTGATACACGCTCAATAATTTGTTTATCTTCATACTACTCTCTCGATAGTGTGAATGCAGTTAGAATGACGTTGAATTCCTTTTGTCAAACCGTAATCTAACTTAAACTCTGTAGTAAGAAATAGGTTCGATTTGTAAAGCTACGGTAAATGTTATTTTAACTATCATATAGCTCGTCATATGACGGAATCAGCAAAATTTTTAATTTTCCAGAATTGTAAAGTACGCTATGAGGCAGGTAAAAAAAAATGGTTTGTTTTTTGGCTGATAATTACCTGATACACGCTCAATAATTTGTTTATCTTCATACCACTCTCCCGATAGTGTGAATGCAGTTAGAATCACTTTGAATTCCTTTAGTCAAACCGTAATCTAAATTAAACTCTGTAGTAAGAAGTAGGTTCGATTTGTAGAGCTACGGTAAATATTTTTTTCAACTAGCATATAGCCCTTCATATGACAGGATTAGTAAAATTTTTAATTTTCCAGAATTATAAAGCACGCTATGAGGCAGGTAACAAATGGTTTGTTTTTTGGCTGATAATTATCAGGTACACTCTCAATAATTTGTTTATCTTCATACTCCTCTCCTGATAGTGTGAATGCAGTTAGAATCACGTTTAATTCCTTTAGTCAAGCCGAATGGTTTTGAATAAAAAACAAATATACAAACGAACGAACTTCTTAATTTTCAAAGATATATAACTTACATAATAGACATTTATTATTCCGAGAAATAGACTCCTAGACTTTTATGGAAAGAATAAGGTGATAAAATTTTCATTGCAACATAAAATAATCAATGATTTAATTTAAAACTATCACATATATACCTAATCTCTTATTTAAGCCAAATATAAAAGAAAATTATTTACGTAACATCTAAGATTAGGGATAAAACGTATGAGAATGTAAAGGGCAATTTTTAAGAATTGCTTTCAGAATTTATTTCTAGATTTACGCAGTTGAGAATTTAAAATTTTAGCCAAATGATGGCTGAACAGATAGGACGCTGGTAGCCCGAGTTCGTAGGTTAAAGTCCTGCTATTGCTGTGGATGTCAGGAATCAGCGTCAAGAAATAAACAATATGGTGTTAAATTTAGTAACCATCGTGTTAAAAAATGTACTTAGAAAAGATGATGTCACCCATAAACAAGCTGACTTATAATTTATCTTTTTAAGAGTTATATAAACTTATCTTTTATTAAAAAATATTTTCTTGCACTAGTCTTATACTAGACCAATAAATGTTTAATATTATGGGTTAGTTCCAGAGACATATCATTTTTGATTAATTCAAGGACTTTCTCATCTTTTATAAAAATAATCAAATTACGCATTTTATTGTGGCACCATAGAATTATTCGGACTTTTTATTCTAAAGTTAACACATTGTGTGCGGATACATTTCGATGGGGAATTGTACCGGGAGCTGAAGTTTTGCCCGTAAATTTAGTTATTCAGTTAAATCTCAATAGATCGAAAATTATTTAATTTTTTTACCAACATTTCGTATTTTATATTGAAATATATAAGCGTATATATAAATAGACAAATAAGCAAATATATATACATAAATACAAATATATATATATATATATTATATATATATATATATATATATATATATATATATATATATATATATATAATATCATTTTCGCAAGGGTAAATAAAAAGTTAATTTTAAATCTATATTGAATTTTTTAACCAACCATCTCGTTCTGTGGTTCCGCATCAACGGATGTAAAAACTAGTTTTTATCTGTCTAAATTTTCCAGAATCTATGTAGTAGACGAGAACATTCGGCTTCGATTTCCTATATATACCTTTATTTTTGTACCCACAAACAAACCATGTTGTTACACTAACCCGTACTAGTACGTGTCCCGCGCTCACGTATCAATCCTCAGAAAACGTACTAGTACGTGTCCCGCATACAATGAGTTAATATTCGTGTGTACCACGAAATCAATCCTCAGAAAACGTACTAGTACGTGTCCCGCATACAATGAGTTAATATTCGTGTATACCACGAAATCAATCCTCAGAAAACGTACTAGTACGTGTCCCGCATACAATGAGTTAATATTCGTGTGTACCACGAAATCAATCCTCAGAAAACGTACTAGTACGTGTCCCGCATACAATGAGTTAATATTCGTGTATACCAGTAAAACTTAGAAAAGAAAAATTATGTTTGAAAGAAAATTAAACGAATTAACATTATATCCTACCTAATAAAAAAAGAGATGATACCTATAAACAAATCAACCATTGAATTTACTTTTAGAGTATTTTTAGACTAATTATTTTTTTGCACTAGTTTTACATCGCCCATAAAGGGAACAAGTAATGTGTTAGTTTCTGAGGCATGTCATTAATGATTAATACAACATTTTTTAATAACATAATCAAATTACATATTTCTTTGTGGCATCATCTAATCATTCGGATGATTTTATTCAGGGCAATGTTTGTATTCGTATATACCCGCAGAACCTAAAAGAAGAAAATATAATGATCAAACAGAATCTGAACCTCGAATTATCCGTGCTAATTAAAGCTCGGGTGGGAACAAAAAACCGGTTCGGAAAGTTGGTCCAAGAATGAGTGAGGATATCGTAAAAAATGATCTATGCAGAGGATATAAATAAACTACATTTGGCGATTTAAATGAGATTATGTTCCTAAGCACACATTGTATATGTTGATGTGTGTGTCTGTCGTGAACATAAATAGATGTGTGTACGTAAATACTTTGACTGATCAAAATTATCTGGACATGTTAGACTTTGCAATTTCTTCAAATTTTTAAACAAATACTTGGTAAATTGTTCTTGTAAGAAAGCTTCAAAGCCGATATTTGTGACGCTATCATGAATAATCTAATATTTATTTTCTATATGATTGTAATTTATTTATTGTATTTCTAAAATTAGTTTAATTTTTATAATATTTAAATCTCTTTAGAATATCTGATATAATTTGTTTATTAAATTCAGTGTCTCACTACAAATTTCTGTTCATGCTGATGAAATTGGTTTTTATGATATATATATATATATATATATATATATATCTATATATATATATATATATATATATATATATATATATATATATATATATATATATATATATATATATATATATATATATATATGTGGGAAAATAGCTAAGATCTTTCATATGTGTATATTTAAGTGTGAAGCCCAGTGGCGTTAAGGGAGCACTCCCACGACACAGGTCCGAGGTTCGATCCACGGGCTGGGCAAGGTTGACTCAGTGTTTCATCCCTTCAGTGGGCAGACAAACTAAGGATCAAGCATGCTTGGGAACTAAACTCTGGAGTTCCATGTGTTGACCACCTAACCAGGACATATGCTTTACAACCCATTACTGGGTGACAAGGACCCAAGGGCTTACCTTTGTAGATTTTGCTCCTTACCGGGTTTGACAAAATTAAAATCGGAACATGACGGAATTCTTGTAGGTCAGCACAGCTTTATAGCTGTTAGGGTAGCTGTCATGGCGTACTGGTCTTCTGTTTGTTGCTGCTGTAAATCTTCAGATGAGTCAGCGTAAGAATTAACTTACACCCCAGGGTCCTTGGTCTCAAAAACGGAAATTGACACCGTAGGCCTTGGTCCTCAAGTTTAGTGTTTCTCAACGTGGGGCATATGGTTTTTCAGGTAGGATAATCCCACTATGGCATGGATCGTAGCCGTTCGGAATCGGCTTTAAGCTAGGTCCCGGCTATTATGATGTATAGCACTCCAAACAAAACCAATCAAGTTCGGCATGCGCCAAGGAGTTAAGTTTAATATCTAAGTGTAAACTCATTAACGAGGAATCAGACTTAAATTTGGCACTGTGAGGAATAAAATAAGATAATATAAAGCAGTGTTTCTCAACGTGGGACATATGGTTTTTCAGGTAGGATAATTAAATATCGTAACCCTTTCAAGCTAGCTATTATGATGTATGTACAACTTGAGCATGGTCGTTTAATGCGCGTTTGTAAATAAGATAAACTAGTTATAAAAATAGTTGCATTTAATTGCTCAGCAGCACAGAATCGTTAACACCAATATAGAATAGCTCGTCATCGTGTTTTGATCAACTGTGGTCGTTGTCAGCAGCCCACGAAAATCGGTTTGGGTCATTATGCAGAAACCAGAGGGTATGTCACGTGTAAACAGGTGCATTGGAAAATCGTTATAAATCTGATATTTTTACCGCGTTTGGTAGTGAATTTGGTATATTGTGACACATTTGTGATTTATGATGTGTAAAATGGTTGAGTTGCAAACTGTATTAATCCATCCTGTATTTATCTATTAACTGTATCTATTAACCTGTTAAACTGTTAACAGCGTTAAACTGTATCTATTAACCCTGTATCTATTAACTGTATTTTTAAAGGTCTATTTAGGTAGCCTGCATTCGATACTTACTTTCAAGGCCGTAGGCAGGGGGAGGGATTTGGGAGACTTGTCCCCCAAAGAAATTTTGAAAGACCATTTTGTAGATAGACAATGTCCCACGTTTGTGTATGTGTTTGATATCTGCCTAGCTGTTCATGAACATAAACAGTTATTTTCTTAAAAAAACAGCTCAGACCATAAAAGTCTTCCCTTTCCGCTAGCCGGAAATGCATCACTGTATTTTCGACACTGTATTTCGGAAATACAGTGCTTTCCCTTTCATCAATTGAAGTACCATTCACAAATAAAGATGTCTTTCTCCCTTGGTCCCCCTCCGAAAATAATTTCTGGCTACGGCCCTGCTTACTTTCCTTTTATAGCACTTGAATTTAAAAAAAATCTGCTTTTTATTACCTCAGAATTTTAATTTATCTGTTTATCATTTAAAACCTACTTAATTTTTAATTAAAAAAATTATATTAAAAGAGCTTAAAACATAGCGCAGCTTGTCGAGGCAGTATCAATATAAGTGTGGTCTGGCTGGATTGAATTTCCTGTAACTCTATTTCTTATTCACCATGGGGGGGCATTAGATATTTACAATTCACTCAGTGGTGCACGGTCGAAAAGACGTTGAGAAGCATTAATCTAAAGAACGATTTTAATTTTTAGATACTGATTATTTCATTATAAACTATTTATAAAAAAAACTGTTAAGTAATTCAGCTTATAGATGTTAGAGCAGCGATATGTGCCTTATCAAATTATCACACTTGTTTTAAAAACTGAAAAAGGTACGTTTCCATATTGCATGTTCTAAGATACATCTAGATCGGATATTACCATTTTCTCTCTAAGTTAAAAAAAAATTTATTTTAATTGATTGTTATGCTGAAGTGAGCAGTTCACTCAAGTAAGATTTAGCTGTAGCTTTTAACTACAGATTGTTTTATTTCAAACGATTTAAAAAAAATATTTGTTATTGCCCTCCAGGTTTTAGAATTTGGAACCCTTAACCCGTTGAATGTGGTATCAGTGAAAGTTTCATTAACCAGTGCAACTCGTTGAAAAAGTTTTTGTACTTAAGACAATCTATTTTTGTGGTAACAGTTTTGTTCATAAATCCGTAATAGTAAATTTCGCCATTTAATTTTTACTTTTAAGGAGTTTTATTTCCAATTCATTTTATTATAAGACTTAAATTTTTACTGAGCAGAAATACAAAAGATATATCTGTGAAAAAATTATATGATAATACAGACTAGCATTATACAGCCTTTTTAGAGTAACAGATGCAGGAAATTTTAAAGCTTTGACACTGCTTCAAAGGCATGATACAGTATTTTTCAAGCGAAGTCAATTCGGTAATTTTTTTTAATCATCAGAAACACGATTGAAGCTTTAGGCTATAGAAGTAAATTTGTATATGTTACTATAATATATAAAAGTATTAATATTAATATTTATATTTATAATATTATTTTCAGCTTCCTTAGTCTATATTTGTATCTAATATTTTCCTCGATGTTAAAACCATTTGAATTTTTGTTGGTTAAGATTAAAATTTTAGATAATTTTAGACATTATGTTAGATTAAATTAAAATATTATATTTATTTTTATCATAAAAGAGTATATACTTATAAGATCATATTTAAAGGTGAATAAACGAATTTACTAAAGTGAATAAACGAATTATTACTTCGATTGAAATATTTTTCATAATGCATTTTCCGAGTTCTCCAGTGTTTTTTTTCTTCAGCAGGAAACTTCTTAAAGAACATCTTAAAGAATTTTTAATATCTTGGTTCCTAAAATAACAAAAAAAACCAATTTAAGCGGATTCCACTATATATGCTTTATTAGAGCATTGGATAAGCTAAAAACAAGACTCAAAAAATGGAATAGTTTAAATTTACTATCTTAAATAAATACAGTATACAGTAAGAGCTTTAAATACAGTAACAGTTGCAGGAAATTTTAAAGCTTTGACACTCTGCTTCAAAGGCATGATACAGTATTTTTCAAGCGAAGTCAATTCGGTTATTTTTTTTGAACCATCAGAAATACGGATGAAGCTTGTAGGCTATAGAAGTAAATTTGTATATGTTAATATAATATATAAAAATATGAATATTAATATTAATATTTATAATATTATTTTCAGCTTCCTTAGTCTATATTTGTACCTAATATTTTCCTTGATGTTAAAACCATTTGAATTGTTCTTGGTTAAGATTAAAATTTTAGATAATTTTAGACATTATTATGTTAGATTAAATTAAAATATTATATTTATTTTTATCATAAAAGAGTATATACTTATAAGAACATATTTAAAGGTGAATAAACGAATTATTACTAAAGATAGTAAAGTGAATAAACGAATTATTATTTAGACTGAAAAATTTTTCATAATACATTTTCTGAGTTCTCCAATGTTTTTTACTTCAGCTAGAAACTTCTTAAAGAACATCTTAAAGAAGTTTTAATCTCTTGGTTCTTTAGAAAAAAAGAGCGGGTTCCACTATATATGATTTATCAGAGATTGAATCCACTAAAAACAAGACGCAAAAATGGAATGGTTGGAATTTACGCTCTAAAATAACCTACTTCTGAATAAACTTTAAAAAAATATTCTAAAATGCACTTGGATTTATCCATTTCGTTCTTTTAGGATTTTTTGTAGATTTGCAGTTTCTTATAAAAAAACCCCAAACGTTTTATTTTAACTTTAGAAAAAACATATACTATACTATAGGCCAATGTGCAAATGAATCCCTATTCTACATATTCGCAAAATTTAAAGTGCAATAAAGCCAGATTGTATTTTATTTTCTTTAGTGTTGAGAATGGCATCGGAAGATTACAGACCATTGGTTTTAGAACTCTCAACACATTGTATCAAGCGAGTTGAAGACTTTCCTTTATTCTTTCTTCTTTTGTTGTGAAACATTCCTTTTTATTTTATATTAGTTCATTTTCCTCGTATTTATCTCAACCAGAGTTGTTGATTATGTATATAATAATTGTCTGACTTTATACTCGAGAGAACAACAAGAAAACAAGAATTTACAAATAGATAGAACTGTAACAATACTGAAAAAAATGAAAGAATTAATATAAAACCTCATACAACTTGCGGAGTTCGTGGGTTCGAGTCCCACTGTGGCATGGATGTTCGGAGCCGTTCGGAATCGGCTTTAAGCGGGATGTCCCAGTCTCATTAGCCCTCGTGTTGCAAAAGAGTAGACCGTAGCACTCCAAACCAAACCAAACCAAACCTCATACAACTTGATTATTTTTGCAAGTGAGTACATGAAACTGATCTTTATTTTGCCATCTCTATATATATTCAGAATGCAGAACTGCCTATTTCTGCAAAAATTCAATTTAAATAAAAACATAAGGATTGACGATATAAGGGGTTACAAAGAGATTTTATTGTTACAACCTTTTAGAGATGCATGGGAAATATCAAGAAGGTATGTCGAACTGAAATATAAGCTTTACAGCGATTTTCCGTATTGTGGATTAGATTATTCAGACGTTCTTGTGGTAATCAAGTGCATTCAATATGAATTGCACCTGGAAGCTCCTGGAAAACACTATGTAGGGATTGACAAGATACAAACCGAGTCCTCGTACGTCCCACACATGTTATATCAAATTAAAATCTAGAGAATTGTGGCCTACTTCATTCGCTACATTTTCACCCTCAAGATAATCAGTCACTAAAGCAGCAAAACAAGGACGCGTATTATCATCCATTAGAAGGAAGTTATTACCAATTGTTCCCCTAAAAATCTTGACAAAAAGATCAAGAACTTGATTTATGTATATTTAATGATTTACAATTGTACTGGAAAAATATATAGGTCAGTGTGGCTATACAAAACACTGTAAGTTCATACCATGATTCCACCCAATTTTCTATACAACGATTTTCTATATTGAGGACTAGTTCTTCGGGATAATAAAGTATTTTTAATATGAGTTGCACATGGAAGCACCTGGAGTAGGAATTATCAAGATGCAAATCGAGTCGTCATATGTCCCACACATGTTCTATCAAATTTAAATCTAGAGAAATGTGGGTTACTTCATTTGCTAGATTTTTACCCTTAAGATAATGAATCCTAAAGCAGCAAGACAGGGTCACGTATTATCATCCATTAGAAGGAAGTCATTGCCCATTGTTCCCCTAACAATCTTGACATGAAAATCATTTTTCTGATCTATGTATATTTATAATAGCACTGGAAAAATATGTAGATCAGTGCGGCTATACAAAACACTGTAAGTTCATACCATGATTCCACCCAATTTGTATCGATGGCTCTTTCACATATTTTTGTATGCTTATTGGTGTGTTTTCCTCTCTTCATATTGTAACACGTTTGGGATAACTCCTTAAACAAAATAAGGATTCAACGGTGAAGAGAACTCAGTTCCAGTTCGTGATGTTCTAATCACGATGATATCTGCAAAATAGCGCATTTCACTATCGGAGTTAAAGGAATACAAATCATGGGGATCCTTGCTTAAAATCGTCTCTTATGCAGCCCAATACTCGAAGTAAATCTGGATAGTTGAGTTCCTGTTCCTGCAGCAAGATTCCCTTGTAATCTGAACTAACGCAAATTGCTTGTTTCTTTTAAGATTCATTGCCAATTAACAGGCCTGATAGTCTGTTATGGTACCTTTTCGACCATGACCTCGTTGTTCCGGAACATTACAAATGTCTTTATATCGTTTCCAGAGTCTTGACATGACGCTGTTGGCTATTTGTAAGTCTTTCAGACACCTGTTACGTCTGTCTTGCTTCCAGTATCTATCTCACGACATTTCCCACAATCCTTTAGATGTGTTTTGAACGAAATATTCTACCTACTACAAACGAAATTTTATTCAACTGCTACACAATCCTTGAAATTAAGCTTCAAACTACCTACTTATACTTCTTTTCCTACTTTCCGAAAGAACGGAAAAAAATTTGCATATTTTTCTGTAATGCTGTTGAACTTCACTGGAATACGTGATAACGTTGACATTGAGTTACTAACTAATCGCTTTTCAACGAAGTTAATAGAATTAACACAAATCACCTTTTCGTGGTTGTTTCTTCAATTTTTCTAGACAGTGTATCAAAAAAAATTATAAAATTAATCCATAAATTGAGTATTTAACAAACATGATTTTAAATTTAAATAAAATGGCGACATCTGACTGCTTAATATGGCACTTGTAGATTAAACAGCTTCTTTGAGGACCTTTCAGAAATATAAGTAAGCACAGGAAACTTGCCATGTATAAAATGAGTCATTTTTAAATGTTGCATAAACTTACTATGTTGTTGATTGTGATCCGTACATCATTTCTGTGTATCTGGTTCGATGCAAAAAGCTAAATCCAAACCAATCATTCATCCAACTTTTGATCATACTGCATTATCATTTAAAATATTTTAGCGATGATTGAAAAATAATTAACCTAAAATCCAAATGTGCCTTTGAGGCATTCAGCTTACCTACAACTTGCCTCCAGCTGGGTAAGGTGTTAATCATTTAGTAGCAGTATTATTTGTTTTTATTACCGGGCTCATTACATCCAGTTTAATGTGTAAACACTATACCGGCTTAATCTCGTTGCAGGTACTTAAAATGCAAAATGCTTCATCGACACTTTCATCAAGGTAACTGATTAAAAACGCTATTAATTATCTAGAAAAATAAGGCAGCTGAAATCTTTGTTGAAATGACATAAACAATATTTTGACCAGATATTATTTTTCTTATATCTATTCCGATTATCTTTATGGGCCGAAAAAGTTTATTTATCATAAGCTTTCATTGGGGAACGACGAGTACTTGCAGTTAGTTTGTGATTTATTCATGTATGTCACTAAACAACCCTGTTAGATTTCTAATCTATTACCTACATAATAGCTGATTCTTGGAGTAGAAAAATTCTCCCAGCTTTCTAGCGAAATATGAAATCTAAAATTTATATTTCCATCACATATATCTAGGTTATTATTCATCATATTTTCTTTTAGACGAGGAAATTTGAAATCATCCCGTGAATAAATTTTCCATTGACAGTGGATGGCAGCACACCCTTCCCTTCCAAACGCCAGAAATTGTACCACTTATGTCCTGCGAGTTTGACATGCCTGTGTATTAGATTTAGTGTGATATATATTAACATCGAATTTAACTTTCGAGTAAGAAAATAGCCTCTAATGTAACCGCAAAATAACTGCTAAGACCAAATAAGCAGTCGAGCATGTAAGTTTAACATAGATATATTGCATTAAAAGTATAATAATTTTAGATGGAGTTATAAAGAGGCATTAACCAGAACAAAATGTTAACGTTGTTTTCTAAGGAACGTCAAAGATAATCATCTATAGGTTACCGAATGTAACTCCCTCTTCTGACTGTAAGTCATATATATACACACACACACACACACACACACATATATATATATATATATATATATATATATATATATATATATATATATATATATATATATATATATATATATATATATATATATATATATATATATATATATATATATATATATATATATATATATATATATATATATATATATAATGAGACGAACTTCCCGATGGGTGGTTACAGTTATGGTCATAAAAATGATACCATTTCAGCTAAAAACCTTTATTAAGATAACGTTGAAAGACGGGGTCCCACTTTATCATAGGGACAGGACAAACTGAAGGGTCAGCTAGAATGAAGTTCTATGTACAAAACACGTAACACCTGGGTCAACATCTGTGGGAAAATATCTCTAGAAAAATCTGTCTCCGACAGCGTGCATCTCCTTTTTATTTGGAAATTTCCTAAATTGTCCGCTAGGGCCATGCAAGATTATAATTGGTCATACCCCTTCTCTGAAGGCGTAAACTGTAGCCCTAATGGTCAATTTGGGTCAAGGGTTAAAAAGGGGAATGCAAAATGACACTGGAAATTTTAGCCCTTGATTTAAGTTTTGAAAAGACTTGAGAATTTTCCTTACACACACACACACACACACACACACACACATATATATATATATATATATTATATATATATATATATATATATATATATATATATATATATATATATATATATATATATATATATATATATATATATACTATATATATATATATATATATATATATATGTGTGTGTGTGTGTGTGTGTGTGTGTACTAATAAATAAAAGTATCCTTGTGTAGGTTTCTCATCAGGTTTTTGGAAAGTTTTACGTAGAACT
>CM063506.1:104492523-104497523 GCA_032207245.1 Pardosa pseudoannulata
TGAGTTTTGGTTCTAGTCATCGGATTCGATGGTAAAGAAGTTTACTAAAAATGATCTTAAAAATTAATTATATCCTATGAATGCTTAATACAATCAAATTTAAAATTCAGATCTCGGCATTGAAATGTGTTGTATCTTTTCAATTTTATATGCCGTTCATATTAGTAATTACATAACAAATGTATATGTATTGTATGTGTATTACAAATGTATGCGCATCCTTGAAGAGTTTATTTTTTAAAGATTTAATATTTAAGGATGTAAGGTGTTCTGCGGATTGCAGAAAAATAGAAAAAAATAAAAAAAATAGACATTATTAAGGAAAGTCGGTAATGAGCGTATAATTAACGCGAGGTTGTAACCATCTCGTGTAATTATGCTTTTTTGGTTCTAATCATCGGAATTGAGGGTGATGAAATTTCAGTGTTTTTTAACGGTTAGCAAGTGTTTATGTTAATTAACAACAGATACCAATATAATTGCAATCAAGGTAAAATGGAACCTAAAAATAGATTATATTTTAGCAATGCTTAGTATAATAACATAAAAAACCAAACTTCGATATTTACCTTGTATCTTCGACATTGTATCACTTCAATTTTGTAGACATGTTTGTGTTTCGTATCATACTTGCATACATATTACAAATTCATACATATCCTAAATAAGATAATTCTTTAAAGATTTAATATTTACTGACATAAGAAGACAAGAAATCTTAAATCATGAGTTTTGGTTCTTGTCATCGCATTCGATGGTGAAGAAGTTTACCAAAATGGATCTTAAAAATCTGTTGGATATTAAAATCTGTTCTATCTTTTCAATTTTATATGCTGTTCATATTAGTAATTACATAATAAATGTATACACATTGAATGTGTATTAAAAATGTATGCGTATCCTCGAAGATATTATTTCTTAAAGATTTAATATTTAAGGACTTAGGGAGACAAGGAGCCTCAAACCTTGAATTTTGGCTCTAATGATCTAGCTATAATGTATACACATGATAAATATATACGTATCCTAGGTAAGATTTTTAAGAACTTTAAATATTTAATCACTTAAAGATTATAGCAGCTTCAAATCTTGAGTTTTGGCTGCAATCGTCATAACCCAGGGGCATGAATTCTTAATATTTTAAACAATACATTACAGAGACTAGGATGAATGCTATCAAATTAAAATATCACCAAAAGATAGATTTATTTTATGGACACGGGAAATTCAATGAAAATATCACAGCTTAATAATTAACCTCTTAAAGCATTTGCCGGTGTCTGGCAAGGGCGAAATTCAAAATAAACATGTAATCAAACCGTTCACACTTCGCATAACAATTTTTTAATAACTTTTACATTCTTTTTAGCTCCCTAGTCACCCACCACAACTAAGACTGCAAAAAATAACTCTCTAAACTTATATATTCCTTCTTCTGTAAAAAAAAAGTCTATAATTTTTTAACAGTTTTTCGGGGGTTAAAACTGTTTTATCTTTTATGTGTCTGGTTCATACAATTAATTTCTTTGGAAATGTATACTTATACTAAATAAAAAAATTCTTAAAGATTTAATATTCCCTGTCAAGAAGACAGGCTACCTTAAATTTCAAAATTTTGGCTCCAATTATTATAACTGTGGATATGAATTTTTGTGCATTAACCCTCTAAGCGTTTCGCACGTACAGTTCCGCCAAACCGATGATGTCTTCAAAGCGGTTGTCACGTACAATTTTCGACCTACAAAAACGTTCCGAAAATGGATGTAATGTACAGTACTGCCAGCGTTTACCCTCAGGGAGTTTTGAGTTAATAGAGTCAGGTCGATTGTTTAGGAACTGTACCCTTCTTTGACTGACATTTATTGAGGGATGCACCCCTACTCCCTGAGAAACAAAGAAGGTGATAGCTTTTCATGGCTCTGTAAATCTCTAATTCGAAGTATTTCGTTTGCGGTAACAGATGTATCTCTAATTGCACCACTTAAATATCTTGGATGACATTCGTAAAAAAATATAAATCATTCTCTTAATAATTTTATTTGTACTTTTATAATCCATTATTTCTTATCGGATAATCTTCCAGACTTGACGAACTTTATGTGTATTAAAAACTAGCAATATATAATGTAGATGACAAAGGGTGAAGTAAAAAATCATAGAACACTTTGGTCGCTGACACAATAAACCTTTAGCTTATTTTTTGGAGACTTTTTTCCTCGGTGTGTTCCACTCGGAGGGTTAAGATACAGAAACCAATATGATCACTATTAAAGTAAAGTGGGTCTGTTCTATGAACCTACAGAGTAATGAAATATAAAACAATCAAAGGGTTGCACATCCAGTTATGTATATCGTTTATATTAATACATTCTTTATGGTCCGCCGTAGCTCAGTCGGCAAAGGCAATGCTCACGTAACTGGAGGGTTGCGGGTTTGGATCCTGAGCCGGCCTAAGATCCTTCGTGTTCGTTAAAGGTGACTGAGGTACGTAAAGTATGTTCGACGTCACAATGTCCTCCAAGTTCTCAATCAATACCTCTGGGGGTGGCAGTCCAAGTCTATGGGTCTTCTGCTTGGTCCCTGCTTTAAAATGACGAGGACCCACTTGAGCACTTGACACCGTTTTAGAGAGCGGTGTTCGTTAAAACGAAATGCTCCTCCTTTTTGCTTTAACCCTCAGAGTGGAGCACGCAGAGGAAAAAAAGTCTCCAAAAATACACGAAAGTTTTATTGTGTCAGTGACCAAAGTGTTCTATGATTTTTTAATTCGCCCTTTGTCGACTAGATCGGAATACGGGAAACCCACCCTCGTTATTGTCCCTTTACTTCCGGTTATAAATAGATATATAAATAGACATTATAAATTGTTAATTTTTAATACACGTAAAGCTCGTCTAGTCTCGAAGATCATTCCTTAAGAAATAATGGATTCTAAAAGTACGAATAAAAAGATTTTTTAAGGGAATTATTTATATTCTTTTACGAAAGTCATCCAAGATATTTAAGTGGTGCAATTAGAGATACCTGTATTACCGCAAACAAAATACTTCGAAATAGAGATTGACAAAGCCGTGAGAAGCTATCAGCGTCTTTGTGCCTCAGGGAGTAGGGGTGCATCCCTCAATAAATGTCAGTCAAAGAGGGGTGCAGTTCCTAAACAGTCGACCTGACCCTCCTATCTCAAAACTCCATGGGGGAAATCACTGGCAGAAATGTACAATACATCCATTTTCGGAACGTTTTTGGAGGTCGAAACTTGTACGTGACAACCGGCGGAATTGTACGTGCGAACCGCTTAGAGGGTTAATGCGAGTAGCTTATGGCTCAATCGTGCTTGGTTTGACTATGTGGCAACAATACTAACAAATTCTTTATAAATGCATATGCTAATTTTGTAAAATGTTAAAGACTTAATATTTCATTATCTAATCTTTTGCTTGTTTTGTGCATATGATGTATATACTTAATGCTTTATCCGCTTAATGCCTTAAAAATAATCTCAGTATAATTTAAACCAATTTATATAAAAAACATAAAATGAGCCAATTAATGTACACTAATACTTTTAGACTACCCAAATACATACCTTTAAATATATCTATACTATATAACATAAAATGGACTTACACCATTTTCAAAGAAAACGGTTTAAATCTACAATAAAAGAATTTTTGATTAAAACAAAAAATATTTACATAAAATCTTAATCATCTATTAAAGTTCCTCTCTTTTTTGTAAAAAAAATAAAGGTTAAGTGTATTGTAAACTATATTATATTTTTAAAATTTGAATAGTCAAATTTTACATTCAGAATTTTTAGAATATTGTACTACTTATATTAATATAATAAAGCTTTTTGCTTGCATGCGGAAGATGTTAGAATAGAAACCAAGATACCGAAAAAGGTCGAATGTTAATACTAAAACATTTAGGGTCATGCCTGGGTGCATCTTCAAGCAATTTTTGACAAATTCGATTTACTTTATTACTAATTTCCTGTTTAAGGGATTTTTGCAGGTTTTTCCCGTACCTTCTTCTATAGATATCAGACAGGTAATTGTACACTTACAATCTACTTCTCGTCTTGAAGCTCAGAAAAGAACTTCCAAGATAATCTCTACAGGAAATGTTTAAGACATTTCCCCAATTTAAAAAAATAAACTTCTCAAATATAGTCTATTTTTAGTCTAAGTAGGGAGATTTCATTTTTAAATTTTAACTGTGGTAAAAATAATCTTGAGAATATTTTGAAATGTATATAAAATGAGATTTTTTTTAAAGAAAAATATTTTTTTTTCCTTTGAACGTTAAACAGTTTTAAAAACATAGTTAGATTTTTGTTGAAAGTACAAATATAATGTTTTTCATGATTGAAAATATGCATTTGCTATATAATAATATAACACGGCATTAATATTATATACAGTAAAACCTCTAAATAGTACACATTGGGGATCCAATGAATTTAGCTTATATTTAGAACATCTTAATGGAAAATTCTAACATATAGTCATGTAATAGAAAACAGTAAAATAAATTTTATCTTCTATAAATTGCTTAACACAAATTTATTATATATTCTAATAAAATTGCGTTAATTATTTTAATATATAAATGTAAAAATTTAGTATTTAAATTAAATTATTTTAAATGAAAACCTTATCTACATTTATCAACTTTAAAACATTACTTTGCATTGTCTGTTGCAATTGTTCTCGTATGTTTGTATTTTAATATAATTTATTTATCTATATAACCATTTAAATTTTTAAGAAGCTTTCTTTAAAAGAAAAGGAATTAATAACAGTGTTTATTGTTTTGTAGCATTCATTGAAAGTATTAAAACTTGAGGAGTATTATGGGATATATAATAGGATATAATACAATTTATTTCAGATTTACAAAATTGTGATTTACATTTAAACATAAACTGTTTAGAATGCTAACTTGCCTCATTTTGTCATAAACAACCACTGAAGATTCTTCTACATACTTAAAAT
>CM063506.1:104502523-104510023 GCA_032207245.1 Pardosa pseudoannulata
ATTTCTTTTTTCCGACAGTTCTTTTAAAAATTATACAAAGCATTTAAAATACCTGAAGTACTTATACCAATATTTTGTTGATTATTAAGTTGCTTTAGTCAATAGTAAAAGTATAATATCTATTTGTTGCTGAGGTGTTAACGAGAAACATTTATCCAGATTTATTTAATCATAAATAACGTAAATAACGAATATTTCATTGTAATACAGAATTGTTTGTACAGTAAGATGAGCACTATGATAAAAAATTTATACTTTCACGCTATGGGTTTCATTAAACCTATGCCTTTAGTTTGGTTTGTTTTAGAGAGCTAAAATTATAATTATTTTAAAAGTTATAAATTATTAACTATTTCAAAAGTGCCCTTACTAAAACCGCATGACTGTCATTCTTTTAAAAAATAAAAGGGTAATTTTTGTTTATAAGGTACTTTATAGACCTTAGAATAAAACTTAGATCTTATAAGCATATACGGAATATATAAGCAGCAGTGTAATAATATTAGTGAATATATATTTTACCTGTACGAAGGTCTTTAACAGTCTTATTAAAGTACCGTATAGACAGAGGTTTTGGGAAGTACATTAATTTAAACTAAATTTTATATAACTTCCTAAATAGTCTATTGATGTATATATTCTGTAAATTTTGAAGGGTTGTGACTGTTAGAAATGCCTTTGGAATGTTTCAAATATTCATAAAATGAAAAAAAAAATATTTTAAAATTTTTATTACTAATAATTAATCAGTTTATACCGGAGGTTGAAATACTACTATTTATGTATGAAATTTACATTTACTCGCTATAAAAAATGCTTCAGAAATTATTTCATTCTACAAAAAAAATTTTATCTTTTTATTCAAATCACTTGCCACATCCAAACTGAAAAAATAATCAAATCCAATAGTTATTTTGTTCATAATTTATATAATTCGATGTTGCCTTAGAGTGGTTGTTAATATTATTGAATGATTGATTGAATGATAATCGAACAAGCTTTTCACATGTAATATAACATCACATTTTTCACATTAATGTGAAATTCCATCACATAAATTCCCTTAAACAGCAGGTTCCATAAAACTCCCACAGAACTACAACGCCAAAATACAACACAAAAAATAAATGTGTTAAATTGTAATTTCTTACTATATTATAAGTTAATGATTATTATTATATATCATTATACTAGTTATGATATATTATTCATAATAAGTAACATTATAATATAATATGGCATGATATGATAATGATATATATATATATATATATATATATATATATATATATATATATATATATATATATATCATTATAATGTGATATGATATGATAGTATCATTATAATGGTTTATTATTATCATTATTATAGTTATTATTATATATCAATATAATAGTTAATGATTATTATTATTATTATTATTATATTATTATTATATATAAATTATATTATTATATAATGATTCATCATCAGCATTGGCACGACAGCCCTTTGTGGACCTGGGCCTTCCTTAGAAGCTTTTTCCAATCTGCCCTTCTCCCAGCAATTGATCTCCAGTTCTTTACCTTTAAGATGGCAAAATCTTCATCCACACAGTCTTTCCACCGTTTCTTAGGCCTTCCTTTTGGTCTTTTATTGGAAGGGAGTGCATTAAAACCCCTCAAAGTTGTTCGTTCTGGGCTCATTCTCATTACATGTCCTGCCCATCTCATTCTATTCAGCTTTATAGATTTGATAACATCATCACTGTTAAAGATCTTATATAATTCAAAATTATATCTTTTTCTCCAGTTGTTATTTTTAAAGACAGCACCAAAGATGGTTCGCAGGATCTTCCTTTCGAAGGTTGCCAACATCCTCTCTTCTTTTCTTGTTAGGGTTTAAGTCTCCGAGGCATAAGTCAAAACTGACTTGATCAATACCTTATACAGTAATATCTTTGTGTTTCTTTTTATCAAGTAGGATTTCAGTAGTGATCTTAAACCAAAAAAAAACAGCGATTGGCTGCAGAAATTGTTTTTCTAATTTCAGGATTTATGTCATTTTGGCAGTTTATTTCTGATCCTAGGTAGGTAAAATTTTTTACAGATTCAAATTTAAAAGAATCTATTTCAAAGAATTTGGGGATGGTTTCTATCTTACCACAATATATATATTTTGTTTTCTCCACATTCACTCTAAGATTCATTTTTCTAGCTGATCTCTCCAGTGCCAAGAAACTTTCACCCAGTGCTGTCTCAGATCTTGCCATAGTGTCCACGTCATCGGCATATGCCAAAATATGTACTGATTTACTAAATTTATATAATGATTATTATTATATATTATATTTATGTTTATTGGTTATAAGTTAAAAGATAATAAAAATTCTTCTTTCTTCTCATTGTTAGCTCTGTTTTAAAATTCAAGGAGAAAGAAATATAGAGTTTTTCCCAAGCAGAATGTCCACTGTCCACTTAAACTTTGTAGACTTATCAGCTCTATCGGTTTCCTTTAGATGGCTCTAGACTTTAGATGTCTTTCTTCCAATTGGATTTGCTTCTGACAGAAAATGAGTTAATTAATCTTTAAAGACAGATGGATTTAAATTAATCTTTACGCTTTCTCGATATGTAAATCGTAAAATTTAAAATAGTTATTTCTTTAAGACTAAACAGTGTGAAAAGGTTTAACGATGTGAAAGCGTTATGGTTGATCATTATGACATGGTATCTGTATAAACCATTTTGTAGTCGAATACCAAATCTTATAAGAGACTTATCTCTTATTTTTGGGTAAAATGTCATTGCAAAGAAGATACAAATGAGATGTCATTGAATGGAACCGTGAATGCGTAGTGTTATTCTTGGGCACATTGAATGCATTCAGTACATTAAACTGAGCCACTCAAGACGGTGTAGTTGTTACGATGTTGTGCTATTATTGTGGGTTGGTAGGTAACCAAAAGTAACTCTGCATAAGTGGAGTAAGTGCACAACTGTGCAGAATCCTGTTCTAGAAATATCGGGATTGAATAATATTAGAATCAGTAGAGGAAGAATCAGACTGCCCCGAATGAAAAAAAAGTATGATATATATAATACTGCCACATTTAAAACGAAGTGTGTCCGAGCTCCATGGCACAATGGTTAAAGTCGTGGGCTACAAGCCGAAAGGTCCCGGGTTCGATCCTAAGTCAGGATCAATTTATTTTCGTAATTTTATGTTCGATTTGTTAAGTAGTCAAGAAGACTTCTAAATTACGCAAATTTTCTGTTCCATTAAAATACATCTAGAATGTTCTGTTGCCTTATAAAAGCCTCTGTTAAAAACTTGTGAGATTTTTTTTATTTCTTAAATGACGTTCATTATTCTTAAACCTTTATTGTTATACAGTCGCATCCTGTGCAATATATAATTGCAATTAAATTATAAAAATTTAATTTTTAATACTAAATTTTCTTTATTATCAGAATGCGAGGTTTTTTTATCGAGCTTTAATTATTTAAACTGTTATTAAAGTAGTTTACTCTTTACGTGTTTATCTACACAATTGCAATAATTTATCTAATTATAGTGCAAGACACTTTCCTCATTATAGCCTAATGATTTCTTAAACAAAAGTAGAGTTTCAATACTATCAGACAAATGGTGAATAGTAAAAAATTTGGTAATCATTTTAATTAGTGATTTTTAAGAAATTTCAAAATATTGTAAAATTCAAACAACATGTTAGTTTATCATTTGGTTCATAATAGTAGATATTAATAATGGGATTTTCTTATGCTTTTTATTTTACAGTTATTAAAATTTTGGAATATGATTATGTTGGCTCACTAAATTTTTCCTTTTGTTTTTTTGGCTTGATAAAGAAAATGATCGCTTATTCCGGACCTAGGATATAATTCTTTATCAGTCATTTTTTTTATAAATGCGAGGCACTTGCCTTTATTAGCATTTTACCATACAATCCGTCGATTTGTTACCCTTATTATGGGAGAACTATTTAGGTAGAGCAACATCGCTCCCTATGAAGGGATAACACACAAATACAGTGTTCCCTCACCATTGCGAGCTTCATATTTTGTGTCTTTAGTGCTTCGAGGGTTTTTCCAAAATATTCTTCAAAAAATGAAAATGAATAAATACAACTATGCCGGCAGCTACATTGCGGAAAAGAGAGTTGTTTCATGTTGATGTGCGAGAGAGAAGAATCCCTGCATGTCACACAAAGAGAGTTGACTCAGAATGCGTAAAACGGGTTGTGACGGGTAAAGGCACGTGATTGGTTTTCGGTGCAACATCGACCCATGAGAGTACGAGTGCATTTATTCCTGTGAGTTAATTGTCTGCTCATCATTGCAATCTCACCTAGCATCTTCTCTTGTTGTATCTCGTCAGTCTTGTCCATGATGTTAACAAGACATTAATGACAATATGGTTCGAGCTTCCTAGTTCAGCAATCGCGTTGACGGGCTTATGTCATTGTACAGGGGAATTTTGAAGAAAAAGAAAAAAAAAAGACAACAACTACCCATCACCATGTTTCTCTCCAGGTGAAGCCCCCAGATCTACCGTCAGTGCCTCCAGCAGAAGACTCTCCGAATAAACCTAAAGCTTCTACGAGTCAAGTGAGAGCTCCTCTGCCATCAACACAAGACTCTTCACCTCTCTCAGAAAGCAATGATGATTAATGTTTATTACTGTATAAGGTTTTGTAATTAACCTTAATAATTAGTACTGGCGCGTTTAAGTAAATACCTACACTGTTGTAATTTTTGTCTTAAATGTGTAAAGTATAAATACTGTTCACATATTTAAAACATTCGTGTACCAGCATACATGAAAATTCCTTGGGACAAATCCTACTTCACGGTTTTTCAGCTTTTTCGCGGTTTTTCAGGAAGGTTCTGGTCCCCATTAACTGCGAAAAATGAGGGATCACTGTACATCCAAGCCTTATTTAGGAATCGAACCTAAACCCAAACTCATCGGTTGGAAGCATAATACGAGAACCACTATATAATCTGTTAGGAATATTTCTCATCATAGGGATGATTAAAACTGGGGATATGTTTTATGGGATTAATGATGACTTCCTACAAACACAAAGGTGTGCTGTGTCTGTGAAATACAAACATTTGAATCCTTGTTGTAGAGAGAATGGATAGTCACAATACTAAAGACACCCGACCCTGTGTGTGTTTATGTATATACAGTGTTCTTTCGCCACTTCGAACTTCATGTTTTGCGGCTTCAGTCCTTCAGGCTTTTTCCTAAATATTCATCAAAAAATCAAAATAAAAAAATACAACCATGTCGACAGCCACATTGAGGAAAGGAGCCTTGTTTCATGGTGATGCTCGAGAGAGAAGATTCCCTGCATGTCAAATAAAGATGAGCTGACTCAGAGAACTTACCACGGGCTCTCATAAAAGCGCGTGATTGGTTTCCGGTGAGACATCGACTAATGAGAGAAAAAAACAAAGACAACTACCCATCAACATGTTTCTGTCCAAGATAAAGCCCCGGCTCTACCGTCAACGCCTCCAGCAGAAGAGTCTCCGAGTGAACCTAAAACTTCTACGAGTCAAGTGAGAGCCTCTACTCTGCCATCAACAAGACTCTTCACCTCTCTCAGAAAGCAATGATGATTAGTGTTTATTACTGTATAAGGTTTTGTAATTATCCTTAACAATGAGTACTGACACGTTTAAGTAAATACCTACACTGTTGTAATTTTTGTCTTAAATGTGTAAAGTATAAATACTGTTTACATATTTAAAACATTCGTGTACCCGCATACACGAAAATTCCTAGGGGCAAATCCTACTTCGCGGTTTTTCAGCTTTCGCGGAAGGTTCTGGTCCCCATTAACCGCGAAAAACGAGGGATCACTGTACATCCAAGCTTTATTTGGGAATCGAACCTAAACCCAAACCCATCGGTTGGAAGCATAATACGAGAACCTCTATATAATCTGTTAAGAAAATTTCTCATCATAGGGAGGATTAAAACTGGGGATATATCTTATGGGATTAACGATGACTTCCTACAAACAAAAAGATATGTTGTGTCTGTGAAATACAAATATTTGAATCCTCGTTTTAAAGAGAATGGATAATCAAAATATTGAAGACACCCGACCCTGTGTCTGTTTATGTATAGTAAAATCCCATATGTGACCGCAGTGCGTTTCATCAAATGTTGAACTTAGTAGAGTGCTGATGTAAAGTTCTCTGACCGATATTCTTTTCGTAAACAACAGGTGCTCCATCGCATTTTTCTCTCACACTTACTCTGATGAAATTTCACTCGCGTGTTGACTTGAATCTCCGAAGTATGACTCATCTCGTGTTCTTACAAGCTCAATAAACGAAGCGGAATTGTTGAATACCGCATTTTTATGCAAGATAGCATTGTAGACATGACGCATCAGCATTTTACAGGTGGCGGGGAGTAGATCACTCCCTTTTGGCGCGTGCTGTTCTTGCATCATACAGTTTCCAGATAAAGTATATTCATGGGTACGCACCGGTATGAGCGTACCTGTTTTTAAATTTTTTCAATTATTAACCCTTGAGCTCACGCACCCGGAAATAGAGCTTTAGTTTACTCTCCGAGTCGATTTTGCCCTTTATTTAAAATTACTAGTAACACTAACTAACCTTGTTCTGTTAATTTCAGATATTTAAAGTAAAAATTTATGCCCTTTTTAATTATTTGACAATTAAAAGCATTAACAAATATTTTTACACGAATAACTTTGCATAATTTTTAAACAGCGTATCAATTTTTTACGCGCATATGAAATAAATTAGATCAAACCAAAACCCTACACTATAATCAATTCTCAATTTTAGAAAGTTCAAAAACAGGATATTTCAGTTTAGTCTTTTATGAAGTATTATCTACGTATCATAACATGTTTAGAATGCTATTCTGTTATTTTGCTAAAAGAATTTTACACAATATTAAAACAGATATTATTACTCGCACCGAAAATTAACTAGTCGAGCCCATAAATATAACGTCGAAAACATAGAGTACATGTCATCATAGAAAGTCGAACTCCTTTATTTTAACATTACTACTGTTTGCCACAGTTGATAACAAGTAACAACAAATACACCTTTGCCAGTGGGTAGCAACAAATAATACATAATCATACTAGTATACATGGTAGATGATTATATACTTTTCAAAGCACTAACATATAGCCAGTCATATGACGGGATCAGTACAATTTTTAATTTTCCAGAATTGTAAAGTACCCTATGAGTCGTTGATTGTAAAGTACCCTTTGTTTGTTTTTTGTCTGAGAATTATCTGGTACACTCTCAATACTTTTTTTTATCTTCATACTCCTGTAAAGTATCCCAATACTGTGAATGCAGCTTAGAATCACGTTGAATTCAATTAGTCAAACCGTGTGGTTATGTATAAAAAACAAACACAAAAACTAACAAACTCCTTAATTTTCAAAGACATATAACTTAAACGCTAAATATATATTAG
>CM063506.1:104515023-104525023 GCA_032207245.1 Pardosa pseudoannulata
AGGAGTTACAAAGTAGCTAAAGTAATTCTTTTTACTTCCTTTAAGAAGCATATTTAGAATTGTAATAAAAATATTTCAGATTCGAGATTTAAGAAGAATTACTCATTTTGACAGTAGCAATTCATAAAAATTTTCTCCCTTTGGAGGATTAGTTAATTTTTATTTTAAATATCTCGCTCAATTTTTGTTCCAGATAAGCGAAACATTTTGTGTTAAAGTGATTTCTTTGTGACTTTGAGTTACAAAGTAATCCAAGTAATTCTTTTTACTTCCTTTAAGAAGCATATTTAGAATTGTAATAAAAATATTTCAGCGTTGAGATTTAGGAAGAAATACTCATTTTGACAATAGAAATTCAAAAAATTTTCTCCCTTGGGAGGATTATTTAATTTTAAATTTAAATATTTTGGTCAATTTTTGTTCCAGATAAGTGAAACTTTCGGTTTTACGGTTCTTACGATAAGTATAAATTTTTACTAAACATAATAATAGTTAATTTGAAAACTTATAAATACAGTGGAGTCCATTTAATGTGATCGCGGTTAATGTTATCAATCGCTTATTATTATCGAAATCACTTGGTCCCGATTTTCTCTATTTATTTGTATGTTAAAATAATCGCTTTATGGGATCGTGACATATTAACAATGTATTCAGAAGGAACCCATTATTTTCTTTCTCTTCCTAGAATTCTCCTCTTCAACCTAGGGAAACAAAGGGGAATGAACAGAGGAGTGGGATATTACACGTTCTTGGAATTTTTCAAAAAAGCTCACACCCTGCTGGTGGTCAATGGTTGACAGATAAGAAGGCAACATATTATTATCAGAACTAAGAAGGAGAGTATTCACCTTTTATGCCTTGCTCGCTTACATGCAGCTTGTAGATGTGAAGCCAGAAAGTGAAATGATTTAACATTAAAACAAAAGATCGAAATTTCAAATCATTATAACAGGTTGATTATGATCACGAACAATTTATCAATGAGCTTCTTAGAAAAAATCGTAGACAGTCAACAATTGATCAATTTTTTAATTATGTATACAACTCTTATGTTTTAAATGATAATATACAGTATAGAAATATAAGGTGTGTTTTTTCATTTTGTTTTGAAATTTAGTACGTGTGAATTAAAGGGGGTACATTTATCTAACTTTGCATATTGTTTATTGTTATCAATCGGTTATTGTTATCAAAATCACGGCGACCCAAACTGATCACATTAAGCGGAGACCACTGTATTTGCATTTTATGATTTTTTGCAAATTTGAATTTTTTGAATTTGAAAGTAATATAAATTAAATGTTTATCTTAATTGAAAGTTTTTAAAAATCGTATATGTCTTCGACCAACGTTTGTGGAAAAAACGCCAACTAAGAACTTAATTATACACCCTCATCATTCATAGAACTTAACATCACCACAGTTGAGTTTGTTTTTAAATTACTATTCTTACCGTTAGGAAGCATTATATTGATGTATGATAATCATATATATTAATTATTAATTATATATACTGATGTATTTGTAAACGGACATAAGTCAAAAATCTGTGTTTTTTGCTGACCGTAATGGTAAAATTATATAAACAGTCTTTCATCATTTAATAAAAGTTTACCTAATTGACTTAAAAACGCTTATCAGATCACAGTTTTTAAACTTTTCACTCTTCTTAGATACCTTCGCATTTCCCACTGATTCATCCAGATCATCAATATTAAATAAAAGCATTAAATAAAATAGCTTATATCAATTTAATAATTTTTTATTAAATAATAGCCCTGAATCACGTTTCCCCCACCTATAAAATTTGCTAAAACTGTTAGTTATGCAATTGTTTCTGTTACGCTTACTAAACAATTTTTCATAATTTTCTCAAATATTTTTGACTTAAATAATTTTCGAAATTAAAGTCCTGTATATTTGAAATTCGTACTTATATGAAAAATCTGGCCTCTTAGCATATGCTTAAATTCTTAGATAAAAAAAACATTTTTTTACAATTTAAATTTTGGTCTTTATGAATAAATATTATTTATTTACTGCTTTCTAGAAAAAATTCTGATTGGTTTAATTTGGAGCATTATGATCTTTTTTGTTATACGAGAAATAATGAACTTTTTACTTAGTGTTTAAAGTCCTAAACAAGAAGGGCTACGAATTACGAACGGCTACGAACATCTACCTATGCGAGAAGCGGGTTTCGATTCCTAGAAGTCCGGTACCGAAGAGCAGCACCCTACCATTCGGCCATCGTCTGTGGAAAATTCGTAATTCAATGTTGCAAAATTTATATATTTCTCCTCCCCCCCCCAAAAAAAAATACTTTGAAAGTTTTTTAGTGGTGACAGAAATTTTACATTTTCACTTTATCATGAAACTTTCAAAGATTTATTTATTTTTGCGTATACCATATTATAAATAATATTTAAAGCAAAAATGAGTAACATAATATTAATTTTTTTTGCACTGAAAAAGTAAATCTTTGACAGTTACAATTTAAACTGCACTTCTTTTTAAACACAATTCTGAATTGAAAGACATTTATGAAGCAATGAAGTACATTCTTTTTATATATATATATATATATATATGTATACATACATACATACATATACACACACACACACACACACACACACACACACACACACATATATATATATATATATATATATATATAATATGGATTTTTGCTTCATTACAAAGTGCGGTTCCGGGCGATTTCCGCATCCCTGCAGTCGTGAAACCTCTCAGTGAGATTGCTTAAATATTCGTTTGTGCCGACCACTCAACTGTTATTTGAATTCATGTGGGTGATGTAACCCACACGTTAAAACTCTATATTTAGATATGGAGCCAGAAGGATTTCTACTAGCGAACATTCGAGACAATTTGCTAGTGTTCCATGAGAAGAATTACAGGGAAAATAGAATCGTAAACCGAAAGTGCGGAAAATATCATTATATACACACACACACACACACACACACACACACACATATATATATATATATATATATATATATATATTGTGTGTTGTATATATATATATATATGTGTGTGTGTATGTGTATATATATATATATATGTGTGTGTATATGTATATATATATATATGTGTGTGTGTATGTATATATATATATATATATATATATATATATATATATATATATATATATATATATATATATATATATATATATATATATATGTGTGTGTGTGTGTATGTATATATATATATATATATATATATATAGAGAGAGAGAGAGAGAGAGAGAGAGAGATAAATATAGATATAGGCATAAATATACATACACATGCATATGTATATAGAGATAGATAGATATAGATACAGGTATATACATATATACATATATATATACATATGTGTCTGCATGTGTACTATTTCAAATGCGGGGTACTTGCTTTAATAGCTTATATGTATATGTATGCTTATATGTAAATGTACATGTATATGTATAAAAAAATAAACTTATGTCAAAAGTTTGGTCAATTTAGCAGACTCAGTCTAAAATTAACCAAAATAAATGAACTGATAGTGCTATTAAAAAAGAGAGACCTTCGATACTTCTATAAAATTATGTCTCCATTGTGTAAGAACTTCTTTTCTTTATGCGTTAGCTATTTTAACTACTTTACTGAGATGATAAAATATGATCTAACAGAGTTGAAGAGGAGATAATGACGGGCATCCTACACACAAGCTGCAATCACCCCTTTTATTTAATTAAAACTAATTACTAGTTGCAAAATCGTTTGCACCTGTTTTTCGCCATCCCGATATTAAGCACATGTGCAGCGCCCGGCCGGTAAAAATCAGCAAAGCGTGTTATTGGACCCGCTCCGAACACGGGTAGCAACAGGGCTCTCTTTCTTTTTAATTCTTATTTCGTTCGCTTTATTATTTTGTTTCTCCTCTACCCCTCGTCTGACAGGTTTGCTTCCCCCCTCCTTTTACCTTATCAGTGTCGTTCATAATGACAATGTGCAGTTTCTCAAACAATAGCAGACTTCGCAAAGATTCGATTATAAGCCTGTCTCCGGGAAATGCCTAAATCACTATCTTGCCCACGGCGGCCATATTGTTGCTGAGATGTGAGATTGATTAGAGCGTAATTTTCTATTCACGTACATCGCGTATCGATATATTGTAATATATATCGATATATTGTATAAAGGAAATTGCAAAGATTGCAAGAACTGTGTATGTACGACATACATTTTTAATGGTAAGTGGTTCAAAATTCAATAAAAATGTATACCGTACAAAAATTTAAAAAAAAAATAGTAATTGGCAATGACTTCTTTCAAAATCGATCATTCTTTTTAAAATAGAGAAGAATAAGAAGAGAACAATAGGTCATAAGCGGGTGTTGAAGTTCTTAAGTTATTACTTTGCAGACAAAAGAAAAAGCTGAAAAAGCAGAACTAAAAAAGATATCAATAAAACAAAAAGTTTCAGTTTTAGATATTCCCTATCAGCGTATCAGTTTCGATACAGGTTTCTTTCTTTTCCTACATCCTATATATGTTATATGTTAAAGATTGGGAAAGATCTTGAACTGATTTATTCATATTGAGATACAAATAAATTAATAAAGTGCCTTCCTAGTGTGTAGCATCCAAGTTGCACTTAAGAAAGGAAATTAAGCTGTTAAAAATATGTTATGTTGCCAGCAAAGATGTTAACAATGGTTCATTTGGATATATTCATAACAGATTTCAAATTCAATATGTTGTATGAATTCAAATGTACATTAGCAATAACAAAGTATAACATAAGTACAGTATGTTAAAGACTGCGAAAGATCTTGGACTGATGTATACATATTTAGATACTAATAACATAATAAAGTACCTTCCTAGTATGTAAAATACAAGTTACACTTAAGAAAGGGAACTAAGATGTTAAAAATATGTTACGCTGACATCAAATATGTTAACAATGGCTTTTTTTGACATATTCACAACAGATTTCAAATTTTAATATGCTGAATGAATTCAAAACTATATTAGCAATAACAAAATATAACAGAAGTACAGAGACTGACATCTACGGCAGAAACTGAATTGCAATAGTATCTGATATACAGTTAAAAATCCGATGGGAATGGTAAAATGTAATAAAAGTAGATTTCAAGTTTAATAACTGACCCGTAATATAAAGATTCAATCAAAATGAGCTAGAATATAGATATCCTTGCCAGAAACTGCACCTGCTGTAGTACGCTGCATACAGTCAAAACTACATTAGCAGTAACAAAAGAGTACAGAAATCAGAAATTGACGTTCATAGCTGAAACAGTATTGTAGTAGTATACAATACGCATTTCAAACTACAATAGCAATTGCAAAAGGTAACAGAAGTAGATAGGCAGCTGAAAATCTACAGCTGAAACTGCTCTAAAACCGGTACACAATATATATTTAAAACTATGATAACAATAACAGAAAACAATAGAATAGCCGAGACTTCACAATTAAAACTGCATTGCAATAGTAAGTAATATACAATCAAAACTACATTAGCAATAGTAAAAGATAACATAAGTACGGAGACTGACTTTACCTCATGTTTTTACACAGAGATTCTCAACCATTTTCACTCACGGAGCAGATTTGAAAACATTAATTCAACAAGGAGGACTAAATTTTGTTGTATTTATACTAAATTCTGTAAGTAGTAAATACAATATAAAACAGCACTCGCTATACAAAGTACTTTTTTCATTTCAACTTGAAGTATATTATACTTCACTGTTTATTTATTTTTCTGTCCTAATTTTTCATTGCAGATAGGACACACATACAGGAAAAAAAATAAAGAAGGAATTCGAAAATAAATGTCGGGCAAAATAGTGCACATTCATAATTCGTTACTTTATTGCATTTGTTACAAAGTTTTACTTTGTTTCGCAAACAGAAAATAAATGAAAGGTCGTAATATTCAAATTTTTTATCCCATTCTGAAAAATATTCTTAATTTTAAACTTTAAAACATACTTAATAAATATAGTTTTAATTTTAAATGTCCTGTTTGGAATAGCAATAAATAAAATGACTCAATTTGTGATTTCGGAATTCGAGACGAGACAACTCAACTTCATTTTTTTCTAACTATACTTTCTATTCCATTCATTTTGATCCTACGTGTCGCATCCGTAATAACTCTAAGTAGGACATCAAATCTCTTTAAATAGATATTCAAATCCTTTTAATTCTTTAAAGTAATTGTTTGTGGAACTTTCCAATGTTCGTTATTTTTGTGTGGTGCTAGTTCAGTGTGGATTAAATTTGGGAAGAGTTAAGGGTATGTAACCCTCAACCCTTTACTCTTTTGATTAGTTTTGAGCTAATTCGATATGGAGATAATTCTATTCTAACGATCCACAATACTTCTATTTCTTGAAGAAATAGGAATCGTTTGATGGAGCACTAAATATTCCACAGAGCTTAGTTTAGAAATCTCCGCTCTAATGCTAGTCAAAATACATAAATATGATTAGATCTTAATTTATTAATTAAAATAATAAATTAATAAACCACTTAAGATGAAAACCTTTGTTTCAGCAATGATTATGAAGCCGACTGTAGCGCTCCAAACCAAACCAATGATTATTAACTTAAATAACTTGTATACAACTTCAACTATACCAGCTACTATCCACTGAAGAAAGTCTATTAATAGCGTTAACAAAAAACAAAATTGTTACAGCAATTATTATTAAGTAGACTGCAGCGCTCCAAACCAAACCAATGGTTATTAACTTAAATAACTTGTATACAACTTCAACTTTACCAGCTACTATCCACTGAAGAAAGTCTATTAATATCGTTAAAAAACTAAAATAAGTTCTTATAAAGTAAGCATTCAAAATTTTGTATTAAAAAATGAAAGACTATCGCAGTTTTCAAGTCAGTTACAATAGTTTATAGTTTCTTTATCCTGGGCAAAATAAAGTAAAAGATAAAATATTTTGTATTAGGTACGATTTTAAGGAATGAAAACCACAATTAAAGTAATTAAATTCTAATAAATCTTGAAGAAACTTAATTTCTCTGCATAACACATTGAAAATAAAAAATATAAGAAAAAAATCTGGGTAAACGCTTAAAGTTGTGTGTCATCTTAATTATTTAAAACAATGAAATAACTTGAAATAAGTTAAATTCTTCTTTCAGGTGAGAGAAAACCAGACTAAAAAGTGCATTAAGCAGACAAAAATGCATCTCTAACAGCTGCAACTTTTCATGAAAAGATGTTTATAAACGTTTTTGAGTAAATAGCTTTTAACTCCCATCTGTTATTATGATAAAAGTTTCCTAAAGTGCAGATAGAATTATTTATAAGGTAATCTCACAGGATGAGTTGACAACAGTACTCCCTTGGCCAAGCCCTCTAGTACTGGAGTAACTATTACTTGATATGTAAAAACTATGCAAATGAGTTGGCATGACATAATTTATAAGGTAAAACAACGCTTGTTATTAATATAGCTTTTTTCTTTAAAAAAAATTGTGGTAGATAAAAATGAAAATATTCTAAAATCTGAATTCTATGAAATAGGTTTTCGTGTCACTAGATTTTAATGTCACTGGATCATAACCAGTTATAATTGGTTAACAAGAAATAACTGTTTATTTTTTAAAATATCAAAACTATTCGCTTCGGTTTTTTAGATTCTAGGTAAAACGCAAAAGAAATATATATCTTACACACTCAGAAAAAGGGTGTGTAATAATGAACTTCGAACTAATTCTTCGTTATCTACGATTCTCAGCACAAGCAGTGTGATTGGAACTGAAAGTGATTTCGAAACCGAAAGGGAAACCTCCGTTATGCAAATAGCACAGAGAGCCATCTAGTGATAAGAATTATAACTACGGGAAATTCCCAGTGATGCTTTTATTTGTAGAGAGGTATAGTCAGTGTATCTAAGAGAGAAACTTTATAGGGCTAAGAAGGAATATGTGAAAGACAACAGAAAGCCCTGGTGATTGATTGCCGTTGTGCTTTTCAGCCGTACTGAATGTTATTTATGCTGCAGGAAATTGAGCAATCTTGAGATCAACTAAAATTGATAAAAAGAAAAATGAAGGGCTTGGAACAAGACGAAAGCGTGACTTGATTTTTAAGATATTAATACGCTGTGAGCATTGGAGTGGTTCCTTTATCCCTCATACTTTTGTTTGAAATAAAGGAATTTTATATTTTTTATTGTCATTTTGAGATATCACTCAAATGTTGAGCGATATTTTTCAATTGCATTAAAACTTTTCTTTTGCCCCTTTTTTATAACAAAGGACTTCATATATTTATGATAAGTCATGTTCAAATAGAAAGCATGTGATGGTTCCTTTATTCCTCATACTTTTGTTTGAAATAAAGAAATTTTATATTTTTCTCTGCCATTTTGAGATATCACTCAATTATAGTATATATAGTATAGTGTTATAATATTTTAAGATATTAATACGCTGTGAGCATTGGAGTGGTTCCTTTATTCCTCATAATTTTGTTCGAAATAAAGAAATTTTATATTTTTCTCTGCCATTTTAAAATATCCCTCAATAGCGATATTTTTCAATTTCATTAAAACTTTTAACACTTTTTTTATAACAAAGGACTTCATATATTTATGATAAGTCATGTTCAAATAGAAAGCATGTGATGGTTCCTTTATTCCTCATAATTTTGTTTGAAATAAAGAAATTTTATATTTTCCTCTGCCATTTTGAGATATCCCTCAATAGCGATATTTTTCAATTTCATTAAAACTTTTCTTTTAACACATTTTTTATATAAAGGACTTATCATATATTTATAATAAGTGTCATGTTCAAATTGAAAGCATTGCGATGGTTCCTTTATTCCTCATACTTTTGTTTGAAATAAAGAAATTTTATATTTTTCTCTGCCATTTTGAGATATCACTCAAATATTTAGCGATATTTTTCACTTGCATTAAAACTTTTCTTTTAACACATTTTTTATAACAAAGGACTTCATATATTTATAATAAGTCATGTTCAAATTGAAAGCATGTGATGGTTCCTTCATTCCTCATACTTTTGTTTGAAATAAAGAAATTTTATATTTTTCTCTGCCATTTTGAGATATCACTCAAATGTTTAGAGAGTTATAGTATATATATAGTATATATAGTTTAGTGTTATAATATTTTAAGATTTTAATACGCTGTGAGCATTGGAATGGTTCCTTTATTCCTCATACTTTTGTTTGAAATAAAGAAATTTTATATTTTTCTCTGCCATTTTGAGATATCCCTCAATAGCGATATTTTTCAATTTCATTAAAACTTTTCTTTTAACACATTTTTTATAACAAAGGACTTCATATATTTATAATAAGTCATGTTCAAATTGAAAGCATGTGATGGTTCCTTCATTCCTCATACTTTTGTTTGAAATAAAGAAATTTTATATTTTTCTCTGCCATTTTGAGATATCACTCAAATATTTAGCGATATTTTTCACTTGCATTAAAACTTTTCTTTTAACACATTTTTTATAACAAAGGACTTCATATATTTATAATAAGTCATGTTCAAATTGAAAGCATGTGATGGTTCCTTCATTCCCCGTACTTTTGTTTGAAATAAATAAATTTTATATTTTTCTCTGCCATTTTGAGATATCACTCAAATGTTTAGTGATTTTTCAATTTCATTATATATATATATATATATATATATAACAAAGGATATAGTTTAGTGTTATAATATTTTAAGATTTTAATACGCTGTGAGCATTGGAGTGGTTCCTTTATCCCTCATACTTTTGTTTGAAATAAAGGAAATCTATATTTTTTATTGTCATTTTGAGATATCACTCAAATGTTGAGCGATATTTTTCAATTACATTAAAACTTTTCTTTTGCCCCTTTTTTATAACAAAGGACTTCATATATTTATGATAAGTCATGTTCAAATAGAAAGCATGTGATGGTTCCTTTA
>CM063506.1:104532523-104550023 GCA_032207245.1 Pardosa pseudoannulata
ATGTATCCATACTCCATGGTGAACTTTATGCAAATCAAATATCACCTTCACTGCTACTTCAACTGAGCGAGTACACATGTCCTAAGAAACATGAATTGGTGGTGAGGTGAACCAGAGTGTGCACGTACTATCGAGCTGAAGCCGGCCTTACTTAAAATAAAATGTTTTATTTTAATTGGAGTTAGTTTATATAAACCATACCATATTGGTGACCGAACGTGAGTGACAACTGAATTATTTTGCATTTGCTAGCAAAATGACTGAAACGGCTGCAGTGAAAATTCCTGTATTTATTCCTACTGACCCAGCATTGTGGTTTTTACTATGATTGAATCCACTTTCCAACTTGCAGTGCCAAAGCCGATAACAGTCTCAAGAACGAAATATAATTACTGCGTTTCACATCTACCGCTGGAAATAGTCATGACAGTCCGAGATATTATACTTTCACCGGATAGTGCTGATCCCTACAAAAATTTGAAGGATGAAATTGTACTACGTTGTGGGGAAATGAAATCTCAAGAAATTCGTCGATTGTTAGCTGGCGAACAACTTGGGGATAGAAAGCCATAGGAGCTTCTTCGTTTTATGCAGCGGCGAGCAAAAAAACCAAAATGTGCCCGACTCTCTTTTACTTAAATTATTTCTACAACAGTTACCGTCAAATGCCCAATTTATTTTAACATCTGTACAAGATCTTAAGCCTAATAAAGCTGCAGAAATAGCCGACAAAGTTTTGGATATTTCCCCTCCCCAAGTAAGGGTTTCTTCTAATACTTCGAATACAAACTCCGAACTTTTGAAAGAATTTAAACTTTTAAGGGAAGAAGTAGCTAATTTGAGACGCTCAAGAAGTCTTTCAAGGTCTCGATATCGATTTAATTTTCTGCACAAAAGCAAAAGTGTTAAACGTAGCTTATGTTGGTATCATAACAAATTCAATACTAAGGCCAAAAAGTGTGTACCACCGTGCAGCTTTACTACGGAAAACGACAATGGCAAGGAGTAATGGCGACATCCGCCTCGCCTCTCACCTCTCGTCGCCTGTTTATACACGGTAAGAAAAATAATTTAAGATTTCTAGTCGATACTGGTAGCGACTGTTCTCTAATACCTGCAAACAAAACAGATAAAATGAATACTCCAATTCAAACTTTAGTCGCTGCTAATGGTACACTAATGTATATAAATGCAAGCTGTTATCACTTGATCTTGGCTTAAGAAATCAATTTGTTTATCCTTTCTATGTATGTAATGTCTCCACACCCATTATAGGTGCTGATTTTTTGCATTACTTTAATTTGAAGCCAAACTTAAGGAAAGGTTATTTATTTGATAATGTTACTAATATAAATTCTCATGGTGTTGTACATAGTTGTATTATATACTCTATCAAATGTGTAGTGAATGATATATTTTCTAAAATTTTAAATCAATACCCCAATATTATTAAATCTCCCTTACCAAACCAAAAAGTAAAACATTCGGTCTTGCATCATATTGATACTTTCGGCCCTCCTGTATATGCTAAACCGCGTCGCGTTGAACCCGACCACTTAAAAGTAGCAAAAATGGAGTTTCAGCATATGTTGGATTTAGGACACATACGCCCATCTAACAGTAATTATGCTTCGCCACTACATATGGTTCCTAAAAAGAACAGCGATGACTGGCGTCCTGTGGGTGATTTCAGAGCCCTTAATGCTCACACTAAAACGGATAAATACCCCATTCCCAATATCGTTGATTTCACTAGTGAACTGCACGGAACCACAATATTTTCTCGCATCGATTTAGTCAAAGCTTTTCATCAGTTCCCTATTGGCCCAGAAGATATTCATAAAACTGCAATATGTACGTCCTTTGAACTTTTCGAAAGTACTTGAATGCAATTTGGGTTATGTAACGCTTCGAGTACGTTCAAAGATTTATTGATGAAGTGACTCGAAATTTAAAAGGCGTTTTTACTTTCATTGATGACATTTTAGTTGCATCAAAACCCCCCGAAGAATACATTGAACATCTCAAAGCTCTATTTTCTAGACTTGATCATTATGGCCTTACAATACAAAACCATACCACAATTTTTTGACTTTACTCCGATTAAAAAAACCTAACTAAAATAACACTCAAAGCATATCACTTTTACTTAGATATATGTAGACATATATCCATTATGTATGCATTGAACCTCCAGAATGAAAATATTCTAAAGTATAAATGAGTTATAGCCAATCGAGTAATTTAGAGCAAAAATTCGAGAAAAATATAATGAAGTTGCTAACATATATGCCCATAATTCATCTCAAAATAAATATATAATACTGAGGTTCACTGCATGCATAACATCATTAAAAACACAGTTAAATTCTAATTAAATTCTAAAAATTATTTTAGCAGTTTTGACTGTTGAGGTGTGGGGGTGTAGCAAAAATCAGTGTTCCAGAAATTCAATTTAAAGATTTTATGAGATAAATTCATTAAGTGTTTTATAATTTGATAAACATTCAGAATTATGCTGGAATAATTTATTTAGAGGCTATAATACGCTATTTACGACGTTTTTCATGCTAATACTCAAAGTTGAGCACTTTAACTGCTCACTCCCGGTGATGATTAAACAGCTGTATCATGACTTCTAATGACTCTAGAAACAAGCTGAAAACTGTTTTCGAAAGCTAAAGGACTGATATTTAAAATAAACGAATAAAATTGTTTTCGATACGCTTCACGAAAATCGCTATATGAACGTAGTCGGTTACCTTAATAACGTTGGCTTTGTTATGAAAAATACAAGCATTTTTTGACTTTTGACACTCCTAACTATTAATACTCAATGCATCACTTTCAGATAAATGTAGACCTATATCCATTATGTATGCAGTCCTTCAGGAAAATTCTGTATAAATGAGTTATAGCCAATCGAGTAATTTAGAGCGAAAATTCGAGAAAAATATAATGAAGTTGCTAACATATATGCCCATAATTCATCTCAAAATAAATATATAATACTGAGGTTCACTGCATGCATAACATCATTAAAAACATACAGTTAAATTCTAATTAAATTCTAAAAATTATTTTAGCATTTTTGACTGTTGAGGTGTGGGGGTGTAGCAAAAATCAGTGTTCCAGAAATTCAATTTAAAGATTTTATTCGATAAATTCATTAAGTGTTTTATAATTTGATAAACATTCAGAAATATGCTGTAGTAATTTATTTATTTAGAAGCTATAATACACTATTTATGACGTTTTTCATACTAATACTCAAAGTTGAGCACTTTAACTGTTCACTTCCGGTGATGATTAAACAGCTGTATCATGACTTCTAATGGCTCTAGAAACAAGCTGAAAACTGTTTTCGAAAGCTAAAGGACTGATATTTAAAATAAACGAATAAAATTGTTTTCGATATTTTTCACGAAAATCGATATTTAAATATAGTCGGTTACCTTAATAACGTTGGCTTTGTTATGACATTATCACTATAGTCTTTGCATTCCTTTTCCCAACAATTTCCAGTATTGAACCTCATGCTTTAATTTTTCTCCATCTTCCCTCGCAGGACGTACGTGAGCTGCCCTTGCTACACGTACGTCTTTTCCGGGCATACACGGACCTGCACGGCACGTTTCAAGTCTTACCCATCTGTTGCACAGATGTTCCAGCGGCACAGAGGAAAACGATCGTGTGACATGCTCTAGAGCGTGAATCACGTGTCCCCATCGCATTTTTCACGATACAACGTACGGTACTAAGGAAGAGCCTTTTCGCTGCACCGCTTATTTTTATTTATTTTAAAGGAGCCGGTAGAGTGAAGTACTTTACTGCCCTTTCTTTTATCCGGCGTCATTGTTTTTGCAAGTAATGCCTTGTTGCTTAACTTGCGAAGTGAAGAATAACGTATTCCAAATCTACCATGCTGTCCAATGCTGTTAGAAGGAGCTTCCAGAGCCCATATTAATGGAATATAATACCTTGTTACCGCATTTTTTTTATTAAGCCCTATATTAGACCAACAATTGAATAATATAATGAAGTCATTAAACTTCTAGAAATAATGAGAATATTGTAGAAATATAGCCATTCTCATTTAATCTCTCTCTAAGGGAGACGGAGAGGATACATAGATAAATAGGTAGATGATACAGAGACAAAAAGATAGACAGCTATTATAAGCCGATAACTTCCGAATTGCGAAATTAATATATGATGTATTGTTATCCCATTTTTATCAAGCACATAGTAGAACGAGAGCAACGTATTATAATGAAGGCTAACGTATTATTGTTTTAACGAGATGTGTGTATATATATATATATATATATATATATATATTGTGTATATAGTATTGATTTAAAATATGTATATGTATGTATATATTACACATTCTATTATCTAGCACGGAGGAGGCAGTCACATACAACCTTGCATGTCGGCGAATAGTTTTAACAGTTCGCGTGTAACATGTACTAACTTACGCTACTAGCAGTATGTGTGTATATATATATACACACTGTCTACGGATAGGTATTTGGACACTTATGCAAATGACGATATCTGTGGTGAGGTACGTCAAGGCCTCCGCCGGTATACATCGTGTAGACAGCATCGACATTGGTGATGCAAGATGCCGCGCAGTTCGGAAGTCTCTGATTTCGAGAAAGGTATAATTATCGGGTATCACAAATGTGGCCGATCTTTAAAGGACATATCTAGCGATCTGAAGTACCCAAAATCGACAGTGCCCTATGAGATTAAGAAGTGGACGGTGAGCGGGGATTGTCGGAATGTGTCCCGAGGCGTCAGAGCAACGATACAGGGAGTTAGAGACCGACGAGTTCTGTATAGAAAAATTCGGAAGAACCGCACTCAACTGATGGCCCTCATCCACGAGGATTTTCAACAGGCATCCGGGAGAATTGTTTCAATGAATACCATTCGTAAGGAAACACATCTGCTTGGTTTACATGATCGTGCTTCTTCCCATAAGCCTTTGTGATCACAAAGTCAAACGGCGATGCTCGGTTAATGTGGCGCAAAGCACATAGAAATTGGACCGTAGATCAGAGGAAACGGGTTCTTTGAAGAAACGAATTAAGGTTCATTCTTTATCGTTCGGATGGCAGGTTCTGGACCTGGCGTCTGTCTGGAGAACGTCTCCTGCCAGAATGCATTGTGCCAACAGTCATGTTTGGTCTGGGGATGTTTCTCCTGGTATGGACTGGGACCCTTGGTCCCCATTCAAGGTAAACTCAACGCCAATTCCCATTGCACTATTTTGGATGACAATGTGCTTCCTACATTGTGGCAGTTTTACGGGTTGGACACCTGTTACTTTCAGGACGACAATGCCAGTTGTCCTGTATTGAGGTTAACCAAGGCTTGGTATAGTGCCAATGGAGTTCATCGATTAGACTGGCCTCCCCAGAGCCCAGACCTGAACTCTATCGAGAACCTCTGGGACGAGTTGGATCGCCGAATTAAGGGGTACTCTACCCGTCCAAAATCGGTGAAGGAACTTGTATGTCTACTCCAAGCCTAGTGGAAGGCAGTACCAATAGCTGTAATACAAAGACTTGTGGGAAGTATGCCTTGGAGGGTTCACAATGTAAACGCCTCTTGTGGAGGCGTAGACAGTGTACTTATTGGTAGACAGTGTATATATATAAGCACACACAAATATACTCGGGGAAAGATAAAAAGGTATATAAATAGGCATCTAATTACGCCCACCGTTTAGTTAGTAGACCAGTAACATTGTACTTGGGCCGTAGAGGGAATTTTTAGGGAGCTGAATCCGTTTTTCACAGTATTTATCAATTTAAATATTGTACTTCGTAAAAAAACCTTGAAAATTCCACATTTAATACCCTTAAGCTCTTATTTAAAGAATGTTTCCAAATTCCTCCCCCCTCCCAATATTTCTGAACTTGTGACATTGTTCTGTCATCATTGTACTGACTGATAATACCTGCTCCTTCTGGAAGTCAAAACATATAGAATAGTGATTTTTTTATAATGTATTCTTACTACCCAGTGGAATTAATTACCCAGTTCCTACTGTATAAACATAATTGTAATACTTTTTAAATGTTTATATAAATTATGAATTAATAAATTTATGTTGGGATTTAAAAATTCACCAGTAAAGTAATTTAAATTTATCGCATTCCTGCATATATGCAATTTGTAAAATGAATTTTAGAGTATAGGTGGGCGGATAGGAACCCGCCATGAAAATAGGTACCATAACCTTTTAAATATTGGTACTGTATATAAGTATGCATAATTTTCAAGAGGAGTTATGGGGAAAAATTCTAAAAACTTTTTCTTCTTATCCTCGGAATGAGTAATGAATGTTCACAGCAAATAAATGATGCTCTTTTCAAATAAGAAATGAATGAAATTAATTCAGCAATATCCCGTAATGAATTACTCCAGCTTAGAAAGTTTTAACAGCTTTTTCGCACTACTTAAAATTTGATCTATTCATTTTGGTTGAGTATTGCCATTAATTGAAGGGACGGCCCATAATTTATATAGCTCTCAGTCATTCAGTTACATAAATAGATGCTCATATAGCATCTGATGAAGTAGTCATGCAAATCCACTCTATTCCTACTCTACAGCTGTCTTTTGATGTGTTTAATGCATGCCTAAAGGCTTCAGCTCGCAAACCACAATAACTCAAAGAAGTTCAAAGCCATGCGTGATTTGCGTACGTAGAAACCGGCTGACAACTGTTTTCTTGTGTTATATCTTCTCCCCTCCCCCCCAACTTTTTTAAACCTGGTAAAATTATACACAGCCACGAGCTAGCCTCACATAGGCTCTTTTTTGTTTCTGAGCGCCACGACTTGCTTCCACTTCTGTTGTTCTTTTTCGGTCACGGTTAAAAGATTATTCGGGATAATAACCTCTCGTCTGCCAAACGATCGGCGAAAAATGAAATATCGAATCACGCTAAGGCAACGTAATCGAGCTGAATCTCAAGAGCGTTCTATCATGCAAGCAGACGCAAACGGAATATAGTTATTACACGGAGTAAATTTTTTTTTTTAAATATTATAATGTTCATTCAGTTTTTATTTTTTTATTTCCATTATTTAATTTAAATTCGCTTTAAGTTTGCACTTCACGACGTGCGGTTAAATAAATTGGGATAATGATTAAATTTCCTTTAGTTTCCAGGCAGAGTGTGCTTGAAATGAAATGATATGATGTAAATCAAAGAACAAAACTAGAAAAAAAAAATTTATTTCTCAGATTTTAAAAGCGATAAATGGCATTACCACAGAAGATATCACGAAGATAGTCGTTATGAATTCTACTGTCCCACTTTTTTTTATAACTTTAATGATTTCGTAAATTCCATGATTTGTACTAAGGTAATTTCTATTGTAAAGATTATTCTACCTATCCGTTTTTGTGGAAAAAAAAATAACTCAAGCCCGTTAAACGATCTACACTTAATAAGTTTTCATGTTTTGAGGAAATTGAATTTATTTAATGTTTTATATAGTGAAGTTTTCCGAATAGAGGACACCGGGAACGAATATATCCTTTATTTAGAGGTTTCCCCTATATAGCGGTATTATAAAATACTTAATTGTCTATTTTGTTTACAGTTACATGTAGATATATAGATAAGACAATATAAAGTACCTGAAAATTAAAATTTCTTTCTATTAAAAAAGCTACGAAACCGCCGAACGATGGCCGAATGGTAGAGAGCTGCTCTTCAGAACCGGAGTTTGTGGGTTCGAATCCCGTTGTTGGCATGTATGTTTGTAGCCGTTCGGAATCGGCTTTGAACTGTAGATCCCTGTCTCAACAGCCCTCGTGTGCAAAACAGTAGACCGTAGCGCTCAAAACCAAACTCTACGAAACCTTAGTATCTGATTTCGAGGTGTTATTTAAAGCAGGTTTATTTTTGGGTTCAAAATTATTCTTTTCCCATCGTATATTGAATGTTTTATGAATGTGAAGTTGTAATTCTTTTAGCAATTTAAATGTGTAAGGTCCATATAGGTCCAATTTCCAGAAGAAAATTATACAGCCATTTTTTTCTTCGGTGGCATTCTTTAAAAACATCGCATTAAAAATTTCGCCTTAATAAAATAACCCACTATTTCTCTTTATGAGCCAAAATTACTATTCGCTACTCGAATACTTTTAAATTAGAGGTTAATGCATATAAAATATGAATATTAAATCTGTATTATTATTATTAATATTAAATATAGGTGTCCGTTATTCGGTGGAGTACACTATGGAGGTTTTACAAGTATTTTAAAGAGTATAATTTTCTAAAAACATTGATTGATAGGTCAAAATGGGACTCCTTTTCCTTGCAAAAGAAAAAATATATGGCATACAGGAGACTATATATTTGTTTCTTTAACAACATTCCAATATCGCTATAGCTTATATCGTTTTCATCATTACGGAAAGTTCAGTTGTCTTAAAGTAATCCCTCACAGTAAAAGTGTTTGTATTTTTGTCAAAAACGCTTCCGGGTGGCCCACCAACAAAAGGTCTAAAAGACATCCAATTTTTTTCCTTGGATGTGTCAGAAAAATGAACTCTTAATTTCTTCTGCTATTTCATTGGTACGACAGACCAGGATGAATCTTGGCCTTCCTAAAAAGTTCTGAAAGCATACCTGTCACAAGCTATCGACTTCCAGTTTTTCACTTTAAGAATGCTTAGATGTTTCTAATAGTTGATCCATCTAGGTCTTTCTCTTGACCGTTTTGCCGAATGAGAGCAGAATTGGTACGGTACTGCTTGTCGGTACCAGACTTGGTTTGTTCGAATCCCACTCCTGGCATGGTAGACTGTAAGCAGTAGATCCAGCATTAGATTGTGTAGCAAAAATGTAGACCTTTGTTTTCCAAACCAACTAAACAACTTCTTGATCTTTTTCTTATGGGTTTTGCCCAGAAAATTTTCTTACTAATAGAATTTGCTTTGCCTTCTGGCCAAATTTTCCACCCATTTAAATTTTTAAGTTTTAATGAGATCAACTACATCAGGTTATAGACACATTTTGTATATTTTAAGATTGGATCTTTTTTTTTTCCAAGAGCAGTCAACCACAGTCTCACCGAAGATATTTTTCGAATATACCCATACCTTCTCCTCATGTAAAGTGACTATCCATGTCTCCAATGTATACATTAAGAACTCAGAATTTATGCACTGAAAATGTTGAATCTTATTTTTCTGTTGATTTACGTTATAGTTTCAGTTTGTTACACGGTATTTCAACATTTTGAGAATTATATTCATTACTATAACCCGGGATAATCTATGGCTCTTTGGGGGATAAACGATGGCCGAATGGTTGAGCGCTGCTCTTTGGTACCAGACTTCGCGGGTTCAAGTACAGGTATGGAAATACTGGTATGGATGTTCATAGCCATTCGGAATCAGCTTTAAGCAGTAGGTCGATCTCATTAAACCTCGTAAGCGAAACAATAGACCGTAGCATTCCAAACCAAACCATGGCTGTAGAAAATCGCACACTTTGAAAGCCAAGCCTCTAACTTAAACTATCCCCATATGTGTTGCTACTACGGCAGATTGTTCATATGGTAAACTCTAACTAGGAAAAAGTCTCTTTCTATCTCTTCACCACATTCAATTAAAAAATGTGAATTTTCACTTGCAGTAAATTAATTGTGAATTTTCATTTGAAGTAAAAAGATATATTTAAGTGTTGATTGTCTTTTTCCCTCCAATGAATTAATATTAATATTTCGGACCACACCTTTACACTGAAAATCAAAGTCATTGGTTATGATTTGCTCCAGTTAATAATCATTAAAAAAGAAAAAATAATAAATGATAGAGGTGAAAGAATAAAAGTCAAATTAATTTTTTTTCCTACAATATTTTTTAACTGCAGAGTATTGCAATTAATCATTGATTTGTTTTTTTCCTACTTTATACATAAGAATTCTAAGATTTAGCTTAACATTAAGTCAACATAAAAAACGTAGATCAATTAGTCTTTAATTAAAATGATAAATGAATCCCTTTTATTTCCTCTATCCTACATTAAAACCTCTTACGAGAAGGTTAATATTCAGTATTAATTGTTTTAATGTCCATAGAAAGATATTTTAAAAACATATATAGTAATAAATTCTAAGTTAGCTCATTCATATATAGAATCCTTTTCTAGCTTTAGTAAATTAAATCATAGATAATGTATGCATAAAAGCTACATTTGATTGCTAATTATGAATTATTTTAATTAAACATAAAAGTTAAGAAAATCGGTTGTTGCGGTTTGTCTGACGAGCACCTCTAGGGTAAAAGAACGTCTTAGCTTAAATCGGTTCTTATAATTTAGAAGCAGGGATCAAACAGAACTCCCCCCCCCCGCCCAGGCATGGCGTGTCACACCCAGATCTCATGGTCTGAGACCTATAAGGAATCTGTGACACCAGGGTCGTAAAGATCTTTCAGCACCTATGGCAAAAAACTGGTCTAAGCCCCTGCCACCAAATCACCAACTATAGTGAGAAAATACTATATATATAATATATATAATGATCGCACACAACACACATACATATACATATATATATATATATATGTATATACATATATATATACACATATATATATATATATATATATATATATATATATATATATCAGTGGCGTGCGGTAGGTTTTCATGCAGGGTATGCAGAGAATTTGGATTTTCCAATAAATCTTTAATTATTGAGACATCTGAATTCTCCATTCTGAAATGGGTTATTTATTATGATTATAAATTTAAAGATTACAATAAATAAAGTATTTACCTACGAGTAGTCGAGTTATAACTATAAAAACAGCTAAACTTATAAAAATTCTACTAGCACTGAAGCAAAAATCATGTCTTTTGTTGTGTGGTGTATACATATCGGCGTCGAAAAAGCAAAGCTTCAAGCTCAAAAGAAACACTTATATGTTCAGCAAATATAGAACCACATGGTGCCCTCCGCTACGGTGCCTCATCCGGATGCTCATTGGTGCCGACAAACCGAACGTCTATTCCAAGTGCAGAGGATTTCACTGCATAATGGCTCAATGTAACGAATTGTTTCTTGTTCGGTCAGTGGATTAAATTATATTTATTAATTGTTTTTAACATTTGGAAATCATATATTCTGCGAAAAACATCTTGACAATTTTTAAAAACAAAACCAGGGATATGGTGTTACAGATATAACTTATATACTGTAAGACACAATGAATGGTAAAATTTGGACTGTTCTGTTAAAATTCGTTTCTTTAAAACAAAACAACATTGTTTTTCAGCTAATTATTTCAATAAATAGAATGCATCACCGAAATTACTTTACCACACTAAAACATTTCACTTTATATTGATGAAATACTTCTTTTATATTTCCATGAAAACAAAATCTTACAATATATAAATTTAAACATTAACCGTCTGCAAAATCGTATGGCCAGTTAATCAGTTAAAAAACCAAAAGCGCTCCAGCAAGCAAGTCCCCGCTCTAATACAACTCTTAAAAAACCGTACCTTCGGATGATTCTGAGTGCAGGAAAAATAGCCGCACTTGCCTCAGTGTCGTAGTATGCTGTGCTTCTTCAGTAGCCCATACATATAAAGCGTGATTTTCTATTAGTGTGCAGTGCGTACACATCAGAACTTCCTACGTTCGTTTGCTTTTAAACGCGCTACGTGGTGCAGCACCTAGTACCGCACACACTGCGGGAATACAAACAAGCAAATCAACATAATATTTGAATATATTATAAATAATATTTATTATATACCATATAAAGATAGGTAGACATAGGTGCAGAAAATTATTGTCCCTCATTATTTTGCCAATGGACTATATGTCCATATGTGCAGGGTGAGCACTGCACACTCTGCACATATGGACCACACGCTACTGATATATATATATATATATATATATATATATATATATATATATATATATATATATATATATATATATATATATATATAATTATATATACATACATGTACATTCAGAATGAACTCTCAAACTATTTTGTTAATTCTTAAAATGTTCCTAGCATATTAATTTTTAAAAATTTTTCCTTATTAATACTTAAAAATATTTTTATACCCTTTGGGGGTATTATTTTGCTGATAAACTGAGTAGTTTATTTGATATATATATATATATATATATATATATATATATATATATATATATATATATATATATATATATATATATATATATATATATATAATATATTATATTATATGCTAAACAACATAACCAGGACATTTGAAATCCTCTGGTTATTTTAAAATCAATGTTGGTATTAGAAAAAATTTTTCAAATTTTTTCTTTCTGATATCTTTATGTTCACTTATGTTAATCCCATATTTCGAACACAGAATACGCTAATCACGTTCTCGTGCTATGACTTTGCAATTGCAGTCAGGAGCAACAACGTCTCAACTCCACCTACTCAAAAAACAAGATGGATTGCATATGCTCTTGAAACAGAAAAAAAAAACGTATCCACTGTGAGATTGCTGGGATATATTTAAACTCCCAACGAACGAAGAAGGTTGAAATAACAGTCACTGTGCACATCTGTATATATTCCATTCTTAAGACGTCAATATCTGGAATGGGTTTATGATCATAATTCTTTTTGTAGTCTGGAAGTTTATAGTGACGAGCATTTTAAGAAGTACAAAACTGAGAGCGCAAAATCTCCCTGCTGGCTAATGATCGTTCATTAGATTGCGTCTTCACTGATTAGCGAAATTGCGTGATGCTGCTCTTCTCGCTTTACGCTAAATGCTCTTAAGTATCATGTTTGCTTTGAGCTCATTTTAGCTGGTCACCGCCTACAAAATTCAATCTAGTCCAACAGTGCCTCCGGGGCTGTTCTTGAAAACCTAATAGCATCTAATTGATAAAAATAAAATAACAGAAGATGTTGAAAATGGACCCGATAGCCATCGGTTGCAAAGGTTTAACCCTTAAGCAACTAATCATTGAGACTGGAAGAGATAGATACAGATTGGAGAAGTTCAGCGCCCAGGTGTCTGCAAGTTTACTTGCCCTTGGACAATGGTTAACTAATGTCTTCGAACTTACCATTGGCCTGTTTATCGCACAATAGTATTTGTGGGTGTTCGTCGGATAGAGATGTTAGCGTTGTTTCTTTTGGCTATGACTTGCGTGTGGTGTTGTTTTCGACATGTTTGTAAACGATTAATTTATCTAACTTAACTTCTTATCAATGATAAACACACCGTGAACGTTTCATGAAATTTAAAGAGATATGTTATGAAAGGCTGAATACATAAAGAATGCATACAATGAAAATAAATGGTGCCGACTTTTTTTGAATGTATGTTATTAGTATTTCATAAAATTTTCTTATTAAAATAATTGTCTATATATATACTTTCATATATATATTTTTAAATATTCCATTTCGTTCCAATGGTTATTTAAAATTATACATTAATTTTATTTTATGATATTAAGTTTTTAATTTTATATTCCTTCTATTTTTGTCCATTTTTTCTCACTCCTCTTTAATTTAATAACTTTTGTGAACATTTATAATTTCTGCTTATTATGAATAAAACTTAATATATCTTTTGTAACATAATTTACCTATGGTATTTGAAAGCGGTAAACAACAAACGTCTAAGGTATACCATTCTTAATTTTTACTCGACCACTTAAAAAACACTTTTATATTCTATTACTGGAGTAAATTTTCTGCCCGTAGCTATGAAAATAAGCAAAAGAAGTTCTTATGAAATTGATAATACAAGATTAAAACATATTTAAACAAAAACAAAAACACTTTTCCACTTTAAAAAAAAAAGAAGTTTAAAATATTTCTTTGATTCTTAGTATTGTTTTGGAAATCATTAGTGAAGATTAGATCTCCGCTAGATCTCAGCAGTTATTAAGAGTTTTATGTTCTCCCTGAAGGACAGTAACAAATCAACATTCAAGATTCAAGATTAATTATTCATCAAGTGATTTCTAAGTTTAAAAAATAAACAAACCAAGTTTCAAATATTTCTTTGATTCTTTAATGTTATATTTGGTATACTAGTCCTAAATTAGGTGTTGCCAAATGGTATCAAAGATCTGTTTATCAAAAGTATGATTTTTTCAGACGATATAATAATGCATAACACATATCAGACAGGGAGAAACCATTAGTGATGATTAGCTCTTCGCTAAAAAAAAGTTTAAAATATTTCTTTGATTCTTCAGTGTTATATTTGGTATCCTAGTCCTAAATTAGGTGCTGCCAAATGGTATCATTTTTTTTTCATAAAGTATAACAGTGCATAAAACACATCTGAGATAGTGAGAAATCATTAGTGAAGATTAGATCTCCGCTAGATCTCAGCAGTTATTAAGAGTTTTATGTTCTCCCTGAAGGACAGTAACAAATCAACATTCAAGATTCAAGATTAATTATTCATCAAGTGATTTCTAAGTTTAAAAAATAAACAAACCAAGTTTCAAATATTTCTTTGATTCTTTAGTGTTATATTTGGTATACTAGTCCTAAACTAAGTGTTACCAAATGTTATCAAAATATGATTTTTTTCAGACGATATAATAGTGCATAAAACTGTCTCAGATAGTGAGGAAACATTAATGATGATTAGCTCTTTGCTAGATTTTAGCAGTTTATAAGAGTTTTATGCTTTTCTTGAAGGACAGTAACAAATCAACATTCAAGATTTAAGATTAATTATTCATGAAGTGATTCCTGAGTTTTAAAAAAAGCAAAATTCAAATATTTCTTTGATTCTTTAATGTTATATTTGGTATACTAGTCCTAAATTAGGTGTTGCCAAATGGTATCAAAGATCTGTTTATCAAAAGTATGATTTTTTCAGACGATATAATAATGCATAACACATATCTCAGATAGTAAAAAATCATTAGTGATGATTGGCTATTTGTTAGAAAAAAGTTTAAAATATTTCTTTGATTCTTCAGTGTTATATTTGGTATCCTAGTCCTAAATTAGGTGCTGCCAAATGGTATAATTTTTTTTTCATAAAGTATAACAGTGCATAAAACACATCTGAGATAGTGAGAAATCATTAGTTATAATTAGCTCTTTACTAAAAAAAATTTAAAATATTTCTTTGATTCTTTAGTGTTAAATTTATTATCCTAGTCCTAAATTAGGTGCTGCTAAATGGTATCAAAGATATGATTTTTTTTCATGCAATATAATAGTGCATAAAACACATCTCCGATAATGAGAAATCATTAGTGATGATTAGCTCTTTGCTAGATTTCAGTAGTTCTGAAGGGTTTTTATGTCATTTCTGCAGGAAAGTGACAAATCAACATTCAAGATTCAGCATTAATTATTCATGAAGTGATTCGTAAATTAAAAAAATACCAAGTTTAAAATATTTCCTTGATTCTTTAGTGTTATATTTGTTATACTAGTCCTTAACTAAGTGTTGCAAATTGTATCAAAATATGATTTTTTTAGGAGATATAAAGTGCATAAAACAATCTCATATATTGAGAAAACATTAGTGATGATTAGCTCTTTGTTAGAATTCAGTAGAAGAATTTATAAGAATTTTTATGTCCTTTCTGGAGGACAGTAACAAATCAACATTCAAGATTAATCATTCATAAAGTGATTCCTAAGTTTTAAAAAAGCAAGTTTCAAATATTTCTTTGATTCTTTAGTGTTATATTTAGACTACTAGTCTTAAATTAGGTGTTATTAAATGGTCTAAAAAAATATGATTCTTTTCATACAGTATAATAGTGCATAAAACATATCTCAGATAGTGAGAAATCATTAGTGATAATTATCCCTTTGTTAGAAAAAAGTTTAAAATATTTCTTTCATTCTTTAGTGTTATATTTGGTAAACTAGTCCTAAATTAGATGTTTCCAAATGGTATCAAAATAGGATTTTTCTTCATACAGTATAATAGTGCATAAAACACATCTCAGATAGTGAGAAATCATTAGTGATGATCAGCTCTTTGCTAGATTTCAGCAGGTCATAAGAGCTATATGCCCTTTCTGCAAGAAAGCAGCAAATCAACATTCAAGATTCAAGATTAATTATTCATGAAGAAACTCCTAAGTGGCAATCAAGTGATTTATACAACATACAATTACACTTCTGAGATTCAGATGATTGGCACTGAGGTCGATGACAAAGTAAGAATGGTTCCTTTTCCGAAGGAAACAAAAAAAACTCAACATGCACGGCTAATTTAAGTTGTCTGTTACTTTGGGATTTAAAAAGAAAATTCTCCAAATGATCAATTATTTTTTTTTATTTATCCTAAACGGTTAAAAATCTATTCAGGGATGTACAAAAAATTAGAATTAGGATATACAAGAGTATTGCCCAAACAACAAAAAATGCATTATTATTTCCAATGTGGGGGCATTTGCTTTTTTAGTATTCGCCACTTCCAAGCAACAGGTTTTGTTGTCCATTTTCTTTTAGAAGTACCATATAGGTGACTATCATTACTTTGTGGGTGAACACAAACAAAATGGGTCTCGTAATTTAAAAGCAGATATCAAGCAGAAGACCACTAAGCCTGTCTAGAGGTATCATCTGGGGGCATACGACGATGAACCTATTTTACATGCACAAGTCGCTATTAATGAACTAGATGGATTTTGCCCGGCTCGAACGTGGAAATCGCAACTTCGGTTATGAAATCATTGCCTTTGCTGACTGAACTACTACGGCTATAAAAAGCCCATTAGATATGAATTACATAATGCAATATATATTAAATGCATTATATAATGCAATATATATTGAAGTATGTAAGTTTCGAAAGGTACTACGGCACTTAATAGCATTAACTAGTGCTCAGATTATCACTTATCCCTGCGTTATGTTTAATAATTAACGTCTGCTTACATTTTTTTACTCAAATTATTAAAAGTTCCATCTCAAGAAAAGGTGACATGCTGAGCACGAGTTAATTCAATTAAGTGACCATAGTACCTTTCGAGAATTAAAATCTTCATTATAATAAACTTTTTTTGATTCATTATAAAATAAAAAAGTACTGGTCCTTCTAGACGGAAATTTTTAATAAGTTCTTTAATAATGCTCTAGCTTTAAAATATCAAAATTTAACTTTAAATATAAATAGCTATACAAAAGGAAAGATTTTCCTAAAAATAAAAAAGTGAAAAGGGAATGCCTAAAGTGTTGTATCCTAAAGCCTGCCCAGGATGAAGTAGAAATATCGAAATTTGATTGAAATTTTCAGTATAATAAATCTACGGCCGCTTTAATTTGTATCTAGGCAATAAAAATAATTAATAACAATAATAATATATATATATATATATATATATATTGACTACAGAAGGACGTTTGTTTTATTGTTGTATATTATCTTTTATTCAGTAAAAATCATTTATCTGCAATTATATAATTTCTTTTGGTTTTTTTAAAT
>CM063506.1:104557523-104560023 GCA_032207245.1 Pardosa pseudoannulata
ATATATTATATATATATATATATATATATATATATATATATATATACATATATTATATATAATATATAATACTTTTTTAATATAAATTATTTGAAATATATAATACAAAAATATTTATATGTATACATATATGTATTAAAATATTATTTTAATATATTTATTTACAATACATGTATATTAAAACAACAGCAAAATATTTAATTTCAATTTACATATAAACATTTAATTCGCATAAATTTCTTCTAAACATAAACCCTGTCTTTGCTCTTTTCTATTCGAGCAGAGTGATTGTTGTGTCTTTCCTTTGTCTGTCGTTGACTAATAAATGTGTCCGTTTTAGCAGCTGTAAAATAAAGCATTATTTAGACTTTATTCTTCTTCAATGTATGCATTTATTACTGCTGTCTGAGATTTCTTCGTATATACCATGTAATATATCTACATATCATTGTATAGAGGAAATTATTATTACATGTATATGTATATATGAATATATGTATATAGTATATATATATGTATATATGTATATATAAGTATATTTGTATATATGTATATATGTATATATATGTATATATAGTAATATATATATATATATATATTGTATATATATTATATATGTATATATATACATATATGTATATATTTTATCATATTTGTATATATATATATATATATACATATATATATATATATATATTTTATATATATATATATAAATTATATATATATATATATATATATATACATATATATATATATATATATATATATATATATATATAAATATATATATATATATACATGATATAATGTATATATAGTATATATATATATATATATATATATATATATGTGTATATATATACATGTATATATATGTATATATATGCATATATATATAACATGTATATATATATATATATATATATATATATATATATATATATATATATATATATATATAATATATATATATATATATATATATATATATATATATATAATATATATGTATATATATGCATATATATATATATATATAGTATATATATATATATATATATATATATATATATATATATATATATATATATATATATATATATATATATATATATATATATATATATTTTCGTAGAGTAATCGCCTGTCAAATACTGCATTCCAGTTTTGGCAGACTGGTGAACAAATGATGGATGCATAATCAATGTATCTATCAGATTAAGAAGTTTAATCTGACGTTAGTTTTTAATTTCTTGCTTGATGGGTTGGACGTAGAGACGCTTCGCTTGTCTCAATCATGGAGTTTACTTTTCAGCTCTACAGGATTTAATCCTTAGTTGGCTTCTCACATGAAGTGCTGATAAAGTAAAACAAGAATTATATGTCTCGAAGCATTCTACCTAACACTCCTGTGAGGTTAATTCTGACCTCTGGAATACTTTAGTTCAATGGTCTCCCCGTTGAAAAAACAAATGAAACAAACTTCAAAATCTTATCATTTATATTTATAGGAAGCAAACGATGGAAGGTCTTCAAGAAACTATAAGTATTAAAATAAACAAATTTTAAAAATAAAATTTATGATATTAATCCGTTGACGTACATATATACATAAAACGAACGTTCTTATTACACATGTTTATTTTACACACACGAAAATTGTAAAGCAAGTCAGTAAACCCCTCTCAACTTTTTTTTTTTCAAAACTGAGGTTTAAGACAAGCAAGTTTACAAAGGATTATACTGATTTCGCAGCTTAACCATTTTCTTGATAAGGTCAACTGTTTTGTTTTCGAGACGAGCAAGGTGCATTAAAGGCTCTATGCAGATTAAAAGTACAACATCCTTTGATAGGAATCCATATAGTTTGAATGAAACCATACTTGTTTGCCTCGGTTTGAAATTTGTTTTGTCTTTTAAACCCCCTGGTTTCAATTTTGTTCACCAAATTTTTATTTGAGATAATCAGTTTCGAGAGAAAATTATTGATTTTCTGCGATTGAAACAAACCCTGATTTTTTACAGGGTTTGATTTGGAGTGCCACGGCCTATTCAAGGACTAATGAGATCGTCACCTACTGCTTAAATTCGATTCCGAAAGCTTAAGAACATCTATGAGAACCCATGAACTCCGGTACCAAAGAGCATTTATCTACTATTCCGCCATCTTTCTGTTTTTTTTTTAAAGGGAAAACTCTATAATATTGAATGCATTAGTATTGTTACAAACCTTAATATATTTCATGTTTTGCTTCTTCATCATAATTATGGATTATAATTATGGTACTGGATTACTCCATTTATGCAATATATTTATAGAACACTTCCAGATTTGAATCCCGATTTTCCAAATTATACAACTAGTTTCGCAGTAGTTTGAATAATTTCCTTTGCCCTCTTTATAATTTTAAATTAAGTATTAAGGATTAAAATCTCAATCATTTTTAACACATTGTATGCCGCACACGTACTAGCACGTTTTCTGACGATTGATACT
>CM063506.1:104565023-104577523 GCA_032207245.1 Pardosa pseudoannulata
CTGTAAAACCTGCGTGTAATGATACTGTGCTAATGATGTGTTGCTAAATGGATTATGTTGAAGAAAAAAGTTGTTCATTAGAATATATTTTTTCAATATTTCATAAATCCATAATTTTTCCTGATTTTAGATACTTTATTATAAATATCTAAATATTTAATTTAGCATTTTCTAATAAATTAGTAGCTTGGATTATATAATGTAATTATTAAATATTATAAATTAGTTGACAAACACATACTAATTAAATGCTATTTTAATTTAATTTTCGATTTAATTGAATACTTACAGTAAAACCTGCCTATAAAGATATTGTAGTGTACCTAATGTGTTGTTAAATGGATTAGGTTCTTGAAAAAATTGCTGACTAGAATATATTTTATCAATTTGTCATAAATCCATAATTTTTCCTAATTTTAGATACTTTATTCTAAATATCTAACTATCTAATTTAGCATTTTATAATAAATTAATATCTTGAATTGTATGATTAATTTATTAAATGTAATACATTAGCTGAGACACACACACACACACACACACACACACACACACACACATATATATATATATATATATATATATATATATATATTAAATGCTATTTTAATTTAAATTTCGATTTAATTAAATACGTACAGTAAAACCTGCCTATAATGATACTGTAGGTACCTAATGTGTTGCTAAATGGATTACGTTCAAGAAACAAATTGCTGACTAGAATATATTATTTCAATTTGTAATATATTCATAATTTTTCCTAATTTTAGATACTTTAATATTTTTATAATAAATTATTAGCTTGAATTATATGATTAAATTATTAAATATGATACATTTCGTTGATATACATTCATACGTACTAAATAAATATATTAAATACATAACGTAAAACTTGCTTTTAATAATACTTTAGGAATTGAATGTGTTGCTAAATGATTTACCGTTCAAGCTAAGTGTTACTACAAAATACGTTTAAGATTTATCATGAATCCATAAAGCTAATTTATTTTAGATTAAATATTTAGTGTTTTATAATAAAGTAGTAATTTGAATTGTATAATTAAACTATTAACTAGGATAAATTTAGTTGATATACATATGTGTATTTATATTAATTCCATATAATAAAACTTTTCTACAATGATACGGTAGGGACCGAGAAGAATATTATTATATACAGGTTATAGACAGTTTAATCATTTATGAATACAATGTTTAGGTACATGTGTGCATATAATTCTTTATTTGATACTTTATTAATTTTATAATAAATTATTAACTGGAATTATATGATTTAACTATTAAATATGATAAATTTAGTTCCTACTAATGCATACATACTAAATAAATATATTAAATACATAACGTAAAACTTTCCTTTAATGATTACTATAGGAACTGAATGTGTTCCTAAATGATTTATCGTTCAAGCTAAGAATTACTTACTACAATATGTGTTTATCATAAATCCATACAGCTAATTTATTTTAGATTAAATATTTAGTGTTTTATAACAAAGTAGTAATTTGAATTATATGATTAAATCATTAAATGGTATAAATTTAGTTGATATATATATATATATATATATATATATACATATTAATTCAATATAATAAAACTTTTCTATAATGATACGGTAGGGACAGAGAAGAATATTATTATATACAGGTTATAGACAGTTTAATCACATCTGAATACAATGTTTAGATACATAGTGTGCGTATAATTCTTCGGAATGTAGTCAGAAATTTAAATTAGCTTTATTTAAACAATCTAAAATGTAAATGTTTATGGAGCAGTTACTGACTAATATTTTAAGGATTTTGCATTTGTAAAATAAAGAATACAGTGAATAAACAAGAAATTCAGCGGAATCAAAGAAAATAATTTTCTAGACAGATTAAATGCTTTAAGCAGCATCGTTAAGCGTAGATTTCAATTTAAAAATTATTTATTTTTTTACCTTTCAAGTTTATTTTTGAAAGATATGAAACAGAATCGTAATATCAAATTGTAGTTTTAAAATATATTTTTTTTTATCTAAAATGTTAGATGAAATAAGATTTTATTCTGTGAATATGAATTCTTTTAATGAGATAAATTCATTATTATAACTTAGAAGTATAATTACCGAACTGTTTAAAAACTATAACTTCTTGTGATTTTAGTAAGTTAAAAATACTAAAGCAATGGTTCCCAAACTTTTCAATTTTCAACTCTTTTTTGAAGCCAGAATTTTCCAAGGTTAATTATGTAAAACTTCAATTTCTACTTTTGTGTAAAATTAGGCAAAAGTAAATTCACGTAAAAATTTAGTGATGAAATCGTAATGAATTAAAATAATCAGTGGAATGAACCAGTCATTGATCAGATTTTCTCATATCGTGGAATTGAACTGGGCATTGCATCCCTTATTTCCTTTTATCTTAATATATTGATACTTTATGGTAAGAACTGCTAAAAATCCATCATTATATTAATGAAGAGTAGTAACTAGAATTGAAATTTTCTGATCTTTAGAACTCTGGATTCAGTGAGTATTCATCTTTTACTGACACAAGATACTTGATTTCATGACCTATGAAATTGAATTAAATCCCCTATATGGTAATAGCCTAAGTTATCTGTGTGTCCTCGAATTTATGAAGCCGTTGGACCTGGAATGGATAGAGGCATCCATATTGGATTCTTGAGGAGTTAGGGTTAGCAAAATTCAAAGCGTTCTCTTTAAAACGTTCGAAATCCACCCCTTCTCCCCTCTTCGAGCGTTTAATGCCATTATATCAAGCCCCATTTTAAGGGCAGGCGATTAAATTTATCTATTTATCACATAAATAGGTAAAAATAACATTTTTTTCTAACATTATGACGTTATTTCCTTAACAAACTCATTTAATCATTTCTTATTTTAAATTATTTAAATATCGTCTGCATTAGTTTCATGCGTTTTGTCACTGAACTTAGATATTGCTTAAATAATTTTCTTTTATATTTGGCTTAAATAATAGATTAGGTACGTATGGGATTATTTTTGGTTTCAATGAAAATTTTATCGCCGGTATTAACAACAAATACTTTTCATAAAAGTTTAGGAGTCTACGGAATAATACATATCTAGCTTTTAAGTTATATATCTTTAAAAATTAAGAAGTTTGTTTGTTTGTGTGTTTGATTTTTATGCATAACCATACACGCAGTTTGCAATCGATTCGCTAAATTTTGGACATCATTCATATATACTGCCAAATAATCAATGTCAATATTAAAACCTCTGCTGTCCATACTATCATGTAATATGACAAGATAAATTAAAGTTGACAACTAACAACGCCAGTAAAGTTTTTTACTGATCCCGTCTTATGACGGTATGATGGGCTATATGCTAGAATATAAATAAAAACATTTAATTTTTGTAATATCTTGCAGCTTCCATTTGTTGCAATGTGGAATTTAAAATGGTAAAGTAAATGCAGATTACTGTGTCCAGTTTAATTTCATGATATGAGAACAGGTGTAGTCTAGATTTCTCAGGATGCTGAGGTGTACAATTTGAAAAATACTGCTCAATATTAAAACTCAGCGTGAAAGTTTTATGCTGTGGTAATATAACCTACATCTTCAATATATATATATATATATATATATATATATAAATGAATTTGTGTCTGTCTGTGCTCGATAGACTCAAAAACCATACATCCAATCACCGTGAAAATTTGGGAAATTATTAGGTATATCCCTCGGAAGTATTTTGTAAATTTTTAATGTTCGAAATCCATTCCTTCCCCCTTTTTCGAGCATTTCATGTCATTATTCCAAGCATTATTTTCCCCGGTTAAACGCAAACGATTAATTTTTTAATTTATCGCATCATAACTAAGTGAAAGAAGCAATATTTCTAGCAATGTGATGTCATCCCAAGTAATTGTTTTAAACGCAGTTTTCCTCGGTTAAAAGCAGGAGATTAAAATTTTTAATTTATCCCATAATAAATAGGTGAAAATGATATTTTTCTATCATTATGACGTCATTCCTTTAAATATTTCATTTATTCCTTTCTTATTTTATATTATTTAAACATCGTCTGCGTAGTATCCATTCGATTTGACCTGGAAATGTAGATTTAAAGTGATGCACTTTCATTTCTATGTGACGCAATCTATAGCATTTTTATATAAGAACTAATTATAAATTTAATTCTTGGTTCATTTTTACGTTACAATGAAATGTTTATCAACAATATTCTAACAACGAAAAGTACAAATTTCAGTGACTCTCGTAGGCAAATAAAAACGCATCATTTGCTATGGACGACAAAAAAATCTTTGTTTAAAAGTAATATATTAAGTTCACCGTAGCGAAGTACAGGCACACTTGCAAGTGTATTAATAAAATATAACATACAACTTCAATGTTTATAATGGGTTAGATTATAATCAATCACTTTTTTTAAAGTTATCGTATATTAAAGAAAACTTAAGGTTATTTGAACTATTGTGTATATCTTATTAAAACGCTCATTCTGTGAATTGAAATTATTGAATCAACCTTTAAGGTAGAATCTGTACAAAAAATCAATTTTTAAAATTCATTACTTTTTTATGAATTGTAAGAAGTAAACTGTAATGAACAGTTTTTTTAGTAAGGTACTAAATCCCATTATGTCTCATTACATAATAGTTTAACCGATTTCACTTTATTCGTAATTTTCAACCTTTACTAACATTGAAGTCTATAATGTGAAAGCTTTTGTAGCAGATGCTTAGATATCTTTTGTAGTAACAGCAATTTGTATAACAAAAGGAAAATATGCTAATAAAACTTGTTACCTAGCACATGAATGAATATTTATTTTACTTGAATGCTTACTAAACCGTTATATTGCGTAAACTTCCGGTAGAAATTTTTCTAAACTAGGAAAACGTTATCAATATTTGACTAACAAATCACCTTTATGACAAAGTAAGATTATCTTAACACAGGAAGGTAGAATTAATATGAATGAACCAATCCACGTGTTCTAATTTTGTGTTAAAACTTACTTAAAATCAAAATGTTATTCAGTAAGTTTTATTTACTGTTTGTCACTTGTGTATGACATAACTCAACTTTCACTTTGAAAAATGGTTTATGGATAAGCCTTGTTTAACCGAAGCCATGGTTAACAAGACAAGTGATGTCTCCAAAATAGCATAGATTTACTTACCGTTTGTTATCTGTGTATGACACAATCAAGCTTTTACTTTGGAAAATGATTTTTGGATAGTGCCTATTCAGCAGAAGCCACGGTTAACAAGACAGGTGATGTTTCCAAAATAGCAGAGCTTGATTTACCCTTTGTTATCTGTGTATTACACAACCAAACTTTCACTTTGGAAAAGTTTTTTGGATAAAGCCTATTTACCAGAAGCCACGGTTAACAAGATACAAAATGTCTTCAAAATATCAGAGTTTTACTTACTGTTTGTTATTTGTGTAAATCACAACAAAACTTTCACTTTCAAAAATATTTTATGGATAATGGCTATTTAACAGAAACCAAGGTTTACAAGACAGATGATATCTGAAAAATGTCAGAGTTTTACTTACTGTTTGTTATCTGTGTATGATATAAATAAACTTTCACTTTCAAAATTTTTAGGATAATGCCTATTTAACAGAAACCAAGGTTAACAAGACAGATGATAACTCCAAAATACCAAAGTTTTACTTACTGTTTGTTATCTGTGTATGACACAACTAAACATTCACATTGAAAAATATTTTATGGATAATGTTTTATGGGTAATGCCTATTTAACAAAAGCCATGGTTAGCAAGACAGATGCTGTCTGTAAAATATTAGAGGCTACGGAGTTGAAAATTAAAATGATAGGTTATGTGCTACAGAATAAATTTCTTGTTATGAAATATTAAAACATCATTGAGAGTCAATTTCATGCCACTGAAAAAAACTCTTCACTTTTGAAAGAAACTTCAGAATTCACATACTGTGGTGTCATTAAAAACGTAACTATTCACCTCAGGAGAAAAAAAGTTAAATGATTTGTTGAATATTTTAGTTTTGTACACTTATATAGAAGATGTAAAGTTAGGTTCTAATTAAATACATCTTGCTATTCTAAGGTTTTACGTTCCTTTTATGGACTGCAGTGGAACAATACATGATGTATAGTAAATGATTTACAGAACATTAATCTGTCCTCCAATATCTTAATATAATCATATCTGGAAATCAAATCTTAGTTCTTCAGAGGACGTTTCAGACGAGTTGTAAATGAGCTTCATGCAGCAATTGCTTCTGCAACCAGCTTTATTCGGTGTAAAATTTTGTGTATTCAATGTATGACTGTCTTTAAATGACCAATATAGTATTGAAGTCTACACACACGAATATGTGCAAAAAGAAGTCATATAAAATATTGACAAAAAGCTTTTAATTAATTTACTAAAGTCATTTGTACACTGAGATTAATATAAATTCTCTAACGATAATACTGATTATTATTACCTTAATATTATTTTGTGAAATATTGGGTAAGTACTCATATTATTAGTTTTTATTTTCTTAAAACTTTTTAAATACTCAAAAAATGGTTGGAAGCAACTAACAAACACGATCAATATGAAGAGTGATTACCAGTTAAAAGTGAAGTTAATAGCATTATCTATGCGTAATTAATCTTTCCTACCGCTAAAACCCGCTGCTTTCCTGCGGGGAAGAAAAAAAATATATAAAAATATCACGGAGGCCGAGAATTTTTTCTCTTTATTCCTTTCAAAGGCAGGTAGAGGACCTGACCTTGAAAAAACAATGAATGAAATTTCTCTCTGTATCTCTAAGGGGACATGCTCAAAATATACCTGCCGTGCAACAGTAAAACTCCAGATCAATATCGATAACAGGACGAGAAAAAAAAAAGGCTTTTTTCTTTGCTTCCGTGTTTATTGGGAATTAGAACAAAATTGTTCTTTTTTTTATTACCTCGAACTCACAAGATCAGCGGGTTTGTCCAATCTTTTCTGATTATCTAGATGTGACACGTTTTGTCTTTCAAAAGTTTTCGATAGCTGGTTTCGCTCTGTTTTTGTTACTAAGCAGGTATTTAAGAAACTGGTTTTTCTTTTTTTTACATTCTTATATGACTGACAAATATAATACAATATTGATATTAGGTATCTCCAAACATTTTTTAGGATATACACATAATAGTACATTATCAGCTTCATTTATCTGCTGAGATTAATGAAAATCCCTGATTAACAACACTGATTACTCTAATATTATTTTGAGAAATATTGTGTTAGTACTCATCTTATTAGTTTCATCATAAGCAAACTTTACCAGAGTAAGTTGTATGCTGAGATTAAAAGAAATCCACTTTTTACAACACTGATCATTACTATCCTAGTATTATTCTGTGAAATATTGCGTTAATACACAATTTATTAACTTCATCAATTTTTTGACTAGCTAGCTGTGACACGTTTTATCTTACTAAACTTTTCGAAAGATTTTTTCATTCTGTTTTTATCACTAAGAAGGTATTTAGGAAACTGGTTTTTATTTTATTACAATATTATATTAAAAAAATAAAAATACAGTATTGATATCAGGTATCTAAAAATAATTTTTTAGAATCCACATAATATTCATATATCTAATGAGCGTCAGATGTATACTGAGATTAATAGAAATTCCTTATTAATAACTTTGATTATCTGGATATTATTTGGGAAAAATTGCGTTAGTTTTTATTAGTTTTTACCAATCTTCTCTGATTAGCTAGCTGTGACACGTTTTATCATACTAAAATTGTCGAAAAATAGTTTCATTCTGTTTTTGTTACCAAAAAGATGGTTAAGAAACTAGTTTTATTTTATTACAATGTTATATAACACAAAAAAATAAAGTATTGATATTAGGTATATACAAATAATTTTTTTTTCACAGAATTGCCATATATGTTATGAGCGTCAGTTGTATACTAAAATTAATAGAAATTCCTTATTAATAACATCGATTATCCTAATATTATTTTGGGAAACATTGCGTTAGTACTCATCTTATTAGTCTCATCAATCTTTTCTGACAATCTAGCTTTGACACGTATTGTCTTTCTGAAGTTTCCGATTTCTGGTGTTGTTGTATTTTCGTTACTAAACAAAGGAAGCTAGTTATCTTTCATAACTTTTACGGACAAATACAGTACTCATATTAGGTGTCTACAGATAAATTTTAAAATTCCACTTAATAGTACACAAACATTAATAGTACACTTAAATAGTACACAAGCTGATTTGGTTTGGAGTGCTACAGTCTACTTTTTGTGCAACACGAGGGGTAATGAGACCGGAATCTACAGTTCAAAACCGAATCCGAACGGCTACGAACATCCATACCACAGTGGGATTCAAACCCACTAACTCCGGTACCGAAGTTCAGCGCCCTATCCATTTGGCTATCGTTTGGGTCTTACTAATCAAAAGTTGTTGATTTTCTTTAACAATTTCAAATGATCGCCAAATAAATGCAGTATTCCTTTTAAGTATCTACACATAAGTTTTTTTTAAATCCATACAATATCACGGACAACGTCATTTGTATTCTGAGATTAATATAAATCTCCTATTAACAACATCGATCACTATTATCATACTATTAGTTTTGTGAAATAGTCCAATTAGTTTCATCAATCTTTTCTAATAATCTAGCTGTGGCACGTTCTGTCTTTCTAAAGTTTCCGATTTCTAGTGTTGCTCTGTTTTCTTTACTAAACAGAAGAAGCTAGTTATTATTTAATTTTTTTTTTACAATTTTGAATGACAGAGAAATAAATACAGAACTGATATTAGGTATCTACACAAAATTCTTTAAAATTCCACAGAATGGTACATAAAATTTACGAGCGTCATTTGTATGCTGAGATTAAAAGAAATTCACTTTTGACAACACTAATCATTACTATGCTAATATTATTTTGTGAAATATTGCGTTAATACACATTTTATTAGCTTCATCATTTTTTTCTGATTAGCTAGCTGTGACACGTTTTGTCTTACTAAACTTTTCGATAGATAGTTTCATTCTGTTTTTGTCACTAAGAAGTTATTTTGGAAATTGGTTTTATTTTAATACAATGTTATATAACAGAAAAATAAAATACAGTATTGATATCAGGTATCTACAAATATTTTTTTTAGAATCCACATAATCCTCACATATGTAACGATTGTCAGGAGGATACTGAGATTAATAGAAATTCCTTATTAATAACTTTGATTATCTTGATATTATCTTGAGAAATATTACGTTAGCCCTCATCTTATTAGTTTCATCAATCTTTTCTGACAATCTAGCTGTGACACGTTTTGTCTTTCTAAAGTTTCCGATTTCTGATGTTGCTCTGTTTTCGTTAGTAAAGAAAGGAAGCTAGTTATTAATTTTTATAATTTTAAATGACAGACAAATAAATAGAGTACTGATATTGAGTATCTACAAATAATTTTTTTTAAATTCCATATAATATTACACAAACTTTACCAGAGTTATTTGAATAGAAATTAATATAAATCCACTTTTGACAACACTGATCATTACAATCCTAATATTAATTTGTTGAATATTGTGTTATATGCATTTTATTAGCTTTATCAATTTTTTTTATTAGCTAGCTGTGACACTTTTGTCTTGTTAAAATTTTCTATAGATAGTTTCATTCTGTTTTTTTACTAAGAAGGTATTTAATAAACTGGTTTTATTTTATTACAATATTATATAACAGAAAAATACAGTGCTGATATTCAGGTATATACAAATAAATTTTTTTTAGAATGCCACATAATTGTCATTTATGATACGACGTTTGTATACTGAAATTAATAGAAATTCCTTATTAATAACTTTGATTATCTTGATATTATTTTGGGAAATAATTAGTACTCATATTAGTTTCATAATCTTTTCTGATTATCTGTAGCTGTGACATATTTGTCTTTCTAAGTTCTCGATTGTTGGTTTCGGTCTGTTTTCGTTACTAAGCAGGTTTGGTTTTTTATAACTTTTAACATGAGGGCTAATGAGACTGGAATCTACTGTTCAAAACAGAATCTGAAAGGCTACAACATAAATGGGGTTCAAATCCACGAACTCCGGCTATTTTATGCTACTAGAAGAAGATTTATTTGTTTTACAATTTTAAATGAACAACAATAATGCTGTGCTCTTTTTAAGTATCTACAAAATAAGTTTGTGAATAAATTGTTATTATTACTATCACATCATTAGTTTCATCATTTTTCTGATTATCTGGTTATGACACGTTTGGTCTTAGCACTTTTCGATTGCCGGTTTTGCTCTGTTTTTGTTACTAAGCAAGGTATTTAGAAGATGGATTTGTTTTTATTACAAATATATAACAGATAAAATAGAGTATTTATCAGTGTATCTACAAACAATATTTTTTAAAAATCCATATAATAGAATATGTTAAGCGTCATTTGTATACTGAGATTAATAGAAATTCCTTATTAGTAATTTGGTGATCAAATTAATTAACTAAATGTTGTGTTTAGTACTCATCTTATTAGTTCTTAATCTTTTCTGACAATCTAGCTGTGACACGTGAGTTTTCTTTTCCCGTATGTTTTCTTTAAAAGAGAGGAATAATTAGTTACAGAAACAATTATAGGTAGATTAAAGTGTTACTGCAAAAAATACTTTTTACCCTGATGTGAAAGATATATTTTTAAAAATTCTTAAAATTCAAAAAACAACCAGCGTGAATTTTATTTTATAGGTGTTCTTTTCAACGATAGAATCCAATAGAAATACACAATAATTATTGTCAAATTCGAAAGAGTAATACTGCATCAAAAAATTTTATTAGCTCACCCTGATAAAGATATTCTTTTAAAGAATTCTTAAAATGACAATAAGTGAATTTTTATTTTACAGATTTCCTTTATACAGAATCCAATATATACAGACAAACTGAGGTTCCCAGATTCGAAAGATTACTTACTGCATAAAAAAATTATTCCGGTCGTACTCGGACGTGAAAGATATAATTTTTTAAAGAATTCTTAAAACTCGAGACGACCCGAGTATTTTTCCCGTAGATTTACGAGAGATAAATCCAATAAAGAACAGACCCACAATAAGTGAGTTGCCAGATTCAAAAAAGTACCTTCTAACAAAATTATTCCGGTTTTACTCAACATAATGATTATAATTTTAAACAATTCTTAAAATTCGAGAAGAACAGACTGAATTTTATTGTCCCCTTAGGTTTACGAGAGGAATCTAATACAATACAGACCCACAATAAGCAAGGTTGACAGATTCAAAACAGTACCTACGACATAAAAAAATTATTTCGGTCTCACCCGGAAGTGAAATATATAATTTTTTTAAAGAGTTCTTAAAATTGAAGACTACCAGAGTGATTTTTATTTTCCTAGTAGGTTTCCTTTAAACGAGAGTAATCCAATACAGTATAGACCCACAATAAGTGAGGTTGTCAGATTCGAAAGAGTACCTACTGCATAAAAAAATTATTCCGGTTTTACCCGGACGTGAAGGATATAATTCTTTAAAGAATTCTTAAAATTCGAGACGATCAGAGCGAATTTTATTTTCTCCGTACGTTTACTTCAAACGATAGGAATCCAATGCAGTACAGACCCACAATAAGTAAAATTGCCAGATTCGAAAGAGTACCTAATGCATAAAAAAATTATTCCGGTCTTACCCGGACGTGAAAGATATAATTTTTTAAAGAATTCTTAAAACTCGAGAAGACCAAATTGAATTTTAATTTCCACTTAGATTTAATTTAAACGAGAAGAATCCAATACAGTATAGACCCACAATAAGTGAGGTTGCCAGATTCGAAAGAATACCTACTGTATAAAAAATTATTCCGGACTTACCCGGACGTGAAAGATATAATTTTTAAAATAATTCTTAAATTTCAAGACGACCAGAGTGAAGTTTTACCCTTAGGTTTATGAGAGAAATCTAATACAGTACAAACCCACAATAAGTGAGGTTGCCAGATTCAAAAGAGTATATACTGCATAACAAAATTATTCCCGTCTTACCCAGACGTGAAAAATATAATTCTTTAAAAAATTCTTAAAGTTCAAGACGACCAGAGTGAATTTTATTTTCCCCGTAGATTTCCTTTAAACGAGAGGAATCCAATATAGAACAGGCCCACAATAAGTTAGGTTGCCAGATTCAAAAGTGTATATACTGCATAAAAAAATTATTCCCTTCATACCCGGACATGAAAAAGAGGTATAAATTTTCTGTCTACTGACAAATGGTTTGACAGAAGTTTTCTGAATGATTATTTTAAATAAACATATGGCTAATTACTGCTTAGCCCGGACAGAATTTAATCCTCTCCAATAACAGAAAATAGAAACATTTTACAAAAGTGTTATAATTTATAAAACAAAGAATGAAACAAGGGAAATCTTTGTCTG
>CM063506.1:104580023-104582523 GCA_032207245.1 Pardosa pseudoannulata
ATATATATATTTTTATAAAAAATATATAAATATATTAAAATATACAATTATATATTTTATAAATATATTATATATATAAATATTTATATTTATTATTATATCATTGAGACTAATATTTTTATTTATACATATTTTACGGAATAATAATTCATATATTTTTGTATAACATTTAGGAAATTTTATGTAGTATATTAAATTTTGTATAAATTTCTAAACATATATTAGCTTTTTATATTTGTTTTTCATTATAGAATTGAAAACTATAGAAAAATAAATATATTTTAAGAAATCAATTAAAAATAATGATTTTATTTTATATATTTTGACAAAATACTTTTTAATAAACGCTAGTATAATAAATTTTATAATATTTTTATGTGTTTTTTTGAAAATTTTTTTATATTTATATTTATCATTTTTCTATGATGTATACAGTTATATAGTATTAAATGTTAAAATAAAAAATTTAATATTTTTATAATTTATATATTATAAAAAATTTTATATTGTTATAATTTAAAATAAATTAAAATTTTTTTTATTTTTAATAATTTTAAAAATAATATGAATACATATTTTAAATATCTACTATATATATATATTATATAAATTAATTATAAGATAACATATGTTTATATTGTTATATTTTTAAAAAATTTTTTATATATTTTTTATAAATAAATATAAATCTTTATATATATTTACATTACAAATTATAAATATTTTAAATAATTATATATTTAAAATTAACTTATATATATTTTTCTAAAGAATATATTTTCTTTTATATAAACAATTAACAATATTTACAATTACTTAATATTTTTTTCATATATATTTTATAATTTAACAATATATATATAGAAATAAAATATATATTTATATATATAATTATATATATATATCATATATATATTTAAAATATATATAATTAGTATATATATATATTTTATATAATAATATACAAGCATATAAATAGAACAATATTAATATTTTTTAGCCACAAAGATTTTTAAAAAATAATTTAAATATTCTTACTTTCTTTATTTTGTCATTTTTCTAGCTTAATTTTTTTTATATTATTTCTGTAAATTGTATACTAAAAAAAATTAATAATAAATCTTTGTGTTTTATTTTTAAATTCATATACTTTGTATATATATATTAAATCTTAAAAAAAACTACATACAGTTTAAAAACTCAAAATACATAGTTGAAATTTTTAAAATATTTTTTTAAATAAAAGAACCATATTTTAGATTTTACAATTTTAAAAGTTTGAAAACTATTATAAATTTTAATCATTCTGCTAAATATAAAAAATTTATTGTTTTTTCTTAACATAAAAATGGATATACCAAATAAATAAAAAAATAAAAAAAAAAATAAATAAAAATAAATAAAAACAGAAAAAAAAAAAACATAGACGAGAAAAACAGAATATAAAATCAAAAAAAACTAAAAAACAGAAAATAACTACAAAAAAAAAAAAAAAAAAAAACAAAATAAAAAAAAAAAAAAATAAATAAAAAAACAAAAAAAAAAAAAAAAAAATATATGCAAAAAAATAAAGATAAAAAAAAAAAAAAAAAATGAAAAAAAAAAAAAAAAAAAAGAGAATATAAATAATCGAAAAGTTTTTAGAAAATAAATAAAAAAAAAATAAGTGTAATGAAAAAAAAAAATAAATAGAAAAAAAAACAAAGAGATCAAAAAAATACTGTAAAAAAAAAAAAAAAAAAAAAAAATAAAAAAACTTAAAACATTAGAAAAAAAAAAAAAGAAAGGAGAAAGTTATAAAAAAAAAAAAGGAGGATTCGATATTAACAAAACAACAAAAGAAAAAAAGGAAATAGAAAAAGAAATAGGATAAAATCGAACAGTAAAGACGATTAAAAGAAAAAAATAAAAAAAAAAAAAAAAAAAAAATTACAAAAAAAGAAAAATAAAAAAAAATAAAATTAGAAAGAAACAAAATAAAGAAAACTGTCTTGATTATCAAGAAAATTACCTGTGAAAGATTTTCAACAATTTTATAAAATAAATCCAGAATTGGAGAAGCTTTAAAAACTGATACACATATTGCTGCTAGCAATACAAAATATTGTACATTTTTTATCGTCATATCAACAATTAAACTAATAAGATATATACAATTATTCCATTGATACTTAAGCTTATTTTAATTAACAAGCTTTTTAACTAGTTTGTATTATAAATCAAAAGACAGTAAGGCTTTTATTCATTGACACACATAATATCGGAAATACAAAACATTATACAATATTTTATCGTCATATCTACATTTAAACTAATGAGTATTCATTACGACATGGAAATCTTTATATCCTCTTTTGTCTGAATAACAATAACTCATAAACAAACACTGAACAATAAAAAGCACTTTCTTACATTATTCGTTTCTCATTTGAATTAAGGACAATCTGATGATCAAGAAAAAAAGTAGACAAACATAAAATTATGCAATTGAATTAAAAAT
>CM063506.1:104585023-104607523 GCA_032207245.1 Pardosa pseudoannulata
ATCTTGAAAGCCTGAATTGGGATTTCTCTGTACACTTAGTTATACTGAACAAGGAAAATTAATATTGTTTTGTGCATCGCTCCTGTAGAAAAGCTTTAGAGCTTTAGTACAGATTATCTTATTTGGTATATTTTTGGAAGAGAGATAATTAATGTATTTTCTTTTTGCTTTTTCTAGTAGTTATTTGTTCAGATATACAGTGACTACCGTTATTTCCGAGTAGAAAATTTTTATTTGGCTTTCACCTCTAGAAAGTAGTTTTTGAGGGTAAAATACGTGATGTATATACTTATGTATATTCATCCCCTATATAATAACAGCCTAAGTTGTCTGTCCGCGAATTTATGAAGCGGTTGTACCTGGAATGGATACAGGCATCCATATTGGAATTTTTATGAGTTAGGGTTAGCAAAATTCAAAGTGAATTCGAAATCCACCTCATCCCCCCTTTTTCGAGCGCTTAATGCTATTATTTCAAGCCTTATTATCCCTCTTATTCTATACTAAATTCATTATTGATAGAACGGCGAGGGCGGAGAGCAATATTTAAATTTCTGGACTGTTTTTACTTGACCCTTATATAACCATCTCGTTCACCACGTGTAAGCTGGCACATGGGGTAGAGTGTCTGCCCATTTGAACGTCGTACTTCTTGAGTTGATGGCTCTACCCCCGACGTAGCCGAATTTTTTGTAAATGTCTAATTAATTTAATAATTTCTGCTTTTTTTTAATTCTTATTCCTAAAGTTGCTTTATTATTTCTAAAGTTTCATTATTTTTAAAATAAATTTTTACCATTTTCAAATTTTTATGATTTTTATGATTTTTATTTTATTAAATTCACGTATTACCATTATTATATCAAGCCCCATTTTAAGAGCAGGAGATTAAATGTATCAATTTATCACATAATAAATAGGTAAAAATAACAATTTTTTTTCTAGCATTATGACGTCATTCCTTTAACCATCTCATTTAATCATTTATTTTAGACTATTTAAATATCTTCTGCATTATTTTCATACTTTTTATCTCTAAACTTAGATATTACGTAAATAATTTTCTTAATGTAATATTTTGTTGCAAAATAATTCTCAGCCAAAAAACAAACCATTTTTTTTTTACCTGCCTTATAGGGTACTTTGCAATTCTGGAAAATTAAAAATTTTACTGATCCCGTCATATGACGGGCTATATGCTAGTTCATTTAATATTAATGGAAGCAAATTTATAATAAATTAACCAGTAAAGAGTATATCTATTCTTATTAGCACCTTATTATGCATTTAAAATCGAAAAAAGTTAGTCATTATCTGGTTAATCTGGGTTCTATCACAGAATAAGACATGTGTAATGTATAGTTCTGTACAATTATTTTTGAGCTGCGGTATAAATAACTAGGAAAATAAAGAAAAGTTATTATAAAGGAATTTAGATATACCTTTTTCTTTTATAAACTTAAATATCTTGCATGGCAGCAAAATTTAAAAACAATATGTTACAATCAGTAAATTTATAAACTATCATTTTGATGCTCGGTAGCTCACTCGGCAAAGGCAAAGCTCTCGTAACTGGAGGGTAGCAGGTTCGGAACATAAGCCTGCCCAGATCCGGCTTGTTTGTTAAAGGTGACAGGGGCACTTAAAATATGCTTGTGGTCACAATGTCCTCCAAGTTCTCAATCAATACTTCTGGGTGTGGCAGGCTAAGCCTGTGGATCTTCTGCTTGGTCCCTGCTTTTAAATTACGAGGACCCACTTGAACAAGGAGTCGTACTTTTCACTCTTGAGGTACTTGTTGAAACGAAAGGCGTACCTCTCTGCTTTAATACTAATGGTGTATAGCTCAATCGTGCTTGATTTGACCAAGTAGTATAATACAACAAAAACAATTATTTTTTCATGTAAATGTAAGCAAATTAAGAATAAATGAACTAACCGAGAGTATATTCATTCTTATAAGTACCTTCCTTTGTCAGTTAAGTATTCAGAATCAGAAGGAGTTGGTCATTATTTGTTCAATCTGGATTACCGTTAGAGAGAAAGATGTGTGGAATATATATTTATATTTAGGAATTTTTTAAACTAAAATTGAACAAAAGAGCAATTAATGAGTTATTTAAGAATATAATTATTCTTAGAAATGCCTTTTTAATTGAATTATGCATTCTGAAACTGTAGAAGCTAGTCATTGTGTAGTTAGTCTGGGTTATCTCTAAACGGTAAGACGCTGATAATGTATATTTGACGCCCTATACATATTTCACCTACATGTCTTAGGATCCATATAATTTACATTTTACTCTAAATATATGTTTTAATTTGTAATATGAGGTAGAAATTTTGGAATGGCTTATTGTATTAGTGAAGTAATTTTATTAATTAAATATTAATTACATGAAAAGAATCAATTAGACTTGATTCTATCCATACAATTTAGACACTTTTGAATAAATGTATCATTGATACTGTATTACATTTTTAATCAAATCGACGATACAGTTCTAATGATGTATAACACAAAATTCGATATGTGTTATAAAATTTAACATTTCAGAAAAAGTCTGAAATGTTTGAGAAATTTTGAATTTTTAAATATTGCTTTTGTAGATATGAAATTTCCAAAATTTGAAATTTATAAAATTTGACAAATTTTTATACGTGAGAAGCATTTTATAAATTTCAAACTCACTTATTTGAAACATATGAAATAGGTGCAAGGCATGCTCAGATTATGAAATTCATGAGATGTATAAGGTACGGTTAATAAGCTAAGTTTATGATCATTATTTATAACAATACGCGTACCTAGGATAACAATATTTCTTTTTATTCAAAGTTAACGAAGTTCTCTATGAAACAAGGTGGAATAGTCCTCTTTACTAGATTGTCCTCAGTTGCTACAAGAGCCTGTTTTAAACCTTACCATGCACTTCATCGTCCGTTTGAAATCTTCTTCCACATTAATGATTTTTAATTTTTCCAGACATATGAAAATCGCAGGGAGACAGGACAGGAATGCAGATGGGATCCTTTAGAACCTTCCATCGACATGTCATCCTTTGGGTATTTAGACATTCACCTATGAAGTTCCACCATATCCTTCTGTTGTAAGAAATTCCACTAATCCTAGTTGTTCTTTGTTTCCATTCCAAAATGTGTACATAAAATGCACTTCAAATTGCAATTCTATAAAATTTAACAACATTTAAACAAAAAATTGGATGAAGTTCGGAAGAGAAAAATAAAACAGTTTTGGTGTGGCTGGCTTGGTTTCGTTATTTATTAAATGTACCTTATAAAGTAAAATTTTCTGATCAATGTTAAACATTTAAATGGGTATGTGAATCGAATGAATAGGTATGAGAAGTAATTAAAAATTCATCGAAATGTTGGATTTTGAATTACTTCAGTACCAGGATAACACTGGCCTACATTATTAGTTATATTACATTACATTGTTACATTATTAGTCATATATTACAATAATAGAGCCTACAAAATTGGTTAAAAACAACAAAAGCTATTTTTCAGTGTTCAGTGTTGCAAAGAAATGAAAGAAATTTTTCTGATTGTATTTACATTCAATATTCCTCAATTTGACGAGAAAATAGCTTATTTATGTGAAATAAAAAGTTTACAGCCAGTTCGGAACTAGTTAATTCTTTTTCATACGGTAACGCGATACCAAAGTTTGCAGATGTAATCACCAAATGCTAGATGAATGTGATTTCTTCATTCTGGTTTTATTTCTAAACATAGCTGTCTCCTTTGATTGGGTCACGTGACCATAGAATTTCTATCCTTGTTTTCCTCCTTTAATCTCACGTGCTACGTCCCACGATTTCCTATTGTATCGTAAGCTTTTATCAGAATTTGACAGGTCCGTATTTATAACAATATCAATGAACGCCCACTAGCCTGATGTGGATCCATTGAATACAGGGAAAGCTCGATCAATCGTTCCTGTCTTCTTCGTGTTCCCTCATTTATCGTTTGATTCATAAGGTCCCGTATTCATTTCCATATAATAAGTGTTACTTTTTACCATATTCATCTTTCTCGGATTATTTGGCCTCCTGCACCTACAGCCAAAAAAATTTCGATCACTTTTCCTTTTTGTTCTGCTAGTACCGTTTATAGAATTTAGATGAACTAGGGGCAAAAGTATTTTATGTTGCAAAGAATGTTTTAAGATCGTGTGAGTGCAGAAACATTTGTGGATCATAATGGATCTTTCCTAAGCTACTATGCATATATCTATAAACCGAAGAGCCGTTACATTATGGCCACCCTCCATTTATAACAATGGGCTGGCCCAGGAACAAAACCTGTTGGTATTAGAGTATATAAAGCGGTTAGGCATTGCCTTTCTAAACATAGGGCGGTTAGCGACATAATGTGAAAAACAGCTGATTTATCGGACTTCGATAAAATTCAAATTGTAATGGCTTGGTGACTGGGAACATCAATATCAGAAATGGTATGTTTAGTGGGCTGTTTACATGCAGTTTTTGTGAGTAAATATCGAAAGGGTGTATAGATGGTAATTTGTATTCGTACCCCGACCCAGCGTGAAGCCATACGGAAAACTGATAATCGCCGCAACGTAACCACAACACCACAGGGTGCTGCTGACCTACAAGAGGCTCCGTCATGGCTCGAAATTAATGTAGACGACCCCAGTAAGGAACAATACTACAACAGTAAGTTCGGGACTACCAGGGAAGTCGGAAGAGAAGGATCACTCAGGAAACCCCGGGTTCGTGAAACCCGAATATACCTAAAGGAGGTATACCCCTTGAGGTTGTCAGACGGCGATCATTGGCCTTGGAGGGACACTCCTAGTTACCAGGGGGCGCCACGAGGAGGCTGATAGCTGTCCTAGGTGAGGTACCGTAGTACAACACCCTGTTGCTCATCCCCAGAGCCGCACCAAAGCACAGCTGAGGTGAATCACTGCAACACACCCCTGTATAGATGGTAAAACGACAATTCACCGATCAGCAGTGTGTCGCACTCGACGCATTAAAACTAGAGGAGAGCGGAGATTGTTATGTCCAAAGAGCTACAACAGCCGAAATCAACCACCAGCAACAACAATGCAGACTCAGACAGTGTTTCTCAACACATTCTGCAGAGTACATTGCTGCTTACGGGCCTAAGCAGCCGTAGACCAAAGCATGTCCCTGCACTGATGGAACGTCATTGCCAGCTGCGTCTGCAATCGGCCAAGAAACATCAAAATTGGACATTAGAAGAATAGAAGAAAGTTGCATGGTCTGACGAATCACGTTTTATGGTTTATCACATCGACGGGCGTGTGCGTATATACCTATTTCCAAAGGAAACCCGGGCTCCCTGTTGCACAGTTGAACCTAGACAGCCGGTTAAATATCCCAAATGTAAATATGTTAAATGCTTTATTAATACTATTTTCTTTCTCTAAAAGCATGAAGTGTCATTAAAAGTTAAATCATCTTGAACATTAATAATGGAAAATGTTTGTAATATTTATATTTGTCGTATTACGTTTGTAAAATATATTTGACGTATTTATGTTGTTTATGTCTGTATTTATAGCCCTTGGCTCTAAAGTAAACAATCATAAAAATGTGGCGCGTAGAAATTAAAATAAAAAAGTCCTAAAATGACCTTTTTGGATCTTTGCATTAAATTAATGTTTAAATAAACATAAAATGTATTATAAAATGTTTAAGAAACTGAAAATGAGGAAAATAACTTCTTGGACTTTAACGCAGTTTATGAAGTACCGGGTGGCCATAATTAAACTGACAGTGCTCACAGTGTTCTGTAGCGCGATCTATTTGCGAGAATGACGCCACATTTTGTAGGAAGATTAAACAAGACGGGAGACGAAGGATTCCGCGAAAAAACAAATTAGTTCCAAAGGTTACCGCTAGGGGAATATTTGACGCTGTGTAATAGAAAATAGAAAGTTAACAAATGCAAATCAATACGGAAATTACCTTTTATTTTGCATTCAAATGAAATTCAATGTGGCTGCCGTTGTTGTGGACCACATATTGCATTCTGTGCACAGTAGGCTCAACAGCAGAAAGTAACATGTTTGCAGGAATTTCCCGTACAGTCCGTGATATGTTATCCTTCAACGTAGCCAGGTCCAGGACCACTCCTTGAGAGACTTTGATAGACTTAAGGTAACCCCATACCCAGAAGTCGCATGGGGTAAGATCAGGCGACCGAGGTGGTCATGCAGTTGGAAAGTAGAGGTTAATGACTCTTTCTGTTGTGAATTTCTGTCGTAGCAGCTGTTGCACCCGTACAGCAGCATGTGTAGGGGCTTCATCTTGCATAAAAATTATTTCCCCCAGGCATTTGCTGAAGTGCAGGAATGGCAAAGCTGCTCAACATGTGGCGATATTTCTCTCTGGTAACAGAACAGGTTTCCGGTCCTGTCGGAGTAATGTTCTCATAGAAGAATGGACCTACGATAAATTCCGCTGTGAAAACACACCAAACAGTTACCTTTGGTGAATGTAAGGGAATTGCTGTGACTGCATGTGGTGATTTGTCATCCCAAATTCGGCAGTTATGGGTATTCCCAGTTCCATTCAGGTAAAAGTGGGCCTCGTCTTCCCATAAGATTTTCCACGTCCAAGCATCATCCACCTCCATTCTGGCAAGAAAGGTGAGAGCAAAGTCAATCGCTTATCATGGTCGGGGTACAGTAACTCCTGTACACGGCTGACCTTGTACGGATAGAAGTTGATAATCTTTCGTAAGATTTTCCATACCGTACTGTAAGGCATATCCATATTCCGAGCTACTCCACGAGCGCTAGAAGTGGCAGAAATATTGTCTGGTCCTCTGTCGACAATTGCAGTGGCAACTGTTTCGATTGTATCCTGTGGTACAGGTTTTCGTCCTCTGCTTGACTGAACCTTCAGAGAACCTGTTTTCTCAAACGTCGCAGCAATTGCTTTTAGTCCATTAACTGACACAGGACCGTTACCTTTTCGCATTTTTTTGTGCGATCTAAAAGCACAAAAATCGGCTGAATCGTTACACTGGTTGAGGTAAAAGAATTTGACCAGTAACGCACGCTCGACTAAAGAAGGAGACATTGCACATAAACTTTCAATCCGATTGATTGCCTTTTAAAACACAAGCAGCTGGCACTGTGCCTATGGATGTAACGTGAAATTTGAATAAAGAATTTTTCTTCTACTCAGCGTACGTGATATTGCAGATCACGAGACTTTATCGGTGTTTATGTAGATTTTACGCTTTTATAAAAATGTTGCCATATTGCACTTGAACTAAATCAGAAAATGTTCATAATAAAAGATAATTTTATTTCGTATTAATGTGCATTTGTTAATACTCTTTTCTATAACACAGCACCAAATATTCCCCTAGCGGTAACTTTTGTAACTAATTTGTTTTTTCGAGGAATTCTTCGTCTCCTGACTTGTTTAATCTTCCTACAACATGGCGCGTCATTCTCGCAAATAGATTACGCTACAGAACATTGTGATCACTGTCAGTTTAATTATGGCCACCCGGTATTTATTCGATTGTACGCCAATACATAGCATTAAGAACGTAAAAAAATCTAGATACAGGTAATTCTTAATTATTTTCTACTGCTTTGCCTTATTTGATTACCAGCTTTATTTAACGTTACATCTTTTTCTATATGTATGTGTTCGTTGTAAATTGAAATGATTTTAATTTTAATAAAAATAAAAGTATAATCTATCTTAAATAGTATACATAATGCGTATATTAAACGGATAGCAAATTGTCTTTACGGCGTAACCGCTAGAGTCGGGCTGATCCATTTCCCGCATTCATCGTCTTTTATTTCTATCCCCTTGGAAAACGATGAAACGAGATTCCATTGCCTTATGTAAAAAAAAAAAAAAACTGTTACCAGTGATGAGATTCCTCGTTCCCACACTAGTATGGTATTTAAAATTTCCTGAGTTAAGCGTACCAGTTTTTTAAAATATACTTAATATTTGAAAATTCAAAGTATTTCCCAATTTACCTGGACAAAAATAAATTATTAAACGTATCGATAAGTTTCTGAGATAAAATGCATATGCATATTTTTTTCAAACTTTACTCCAAAAACAAGCATGTCGTAGATTTTTTTAAAAAAATGTATATAATTTGTGTGGTTTATTCATTATTTCTTTGACTAGAACCTTTACATATTAATTATTGTTAATTAGTTGAATAGTTTTGCGGTTAAAATGCTATACTAAAAAATTCACCAAGTAAGAAATCAGTGGCTTTTGAAAGAACCTAAAATATTAATGTTTAAAAATACTAATAGTGGATTTTTATTGAAGTAAAAAAATGTTCTTTATATTTTGTTTATGCGTCTTTTAATTTCCAAAGAATTCTGAAAAGATTTCAATAATGCAGCTTCTTGAATTATTCAGTTCTTATCATTTGTTGTTATCTACTTTAATGGGAATAAAATCAAAAATAAAGCCTTATAAATATATTTGAATCTAAATATTTATTTTTGTTGTGAATTGTATGAAATTCAAGTGTTTGTATAAACTATTTTTCAAAAATGTCACATGCGTCATATTGATCCACTATTTATTCATTATTTATGTGCCATATCTTTTGTAGAAATGTTCAAAATAGATCAGATAAATCTAAAATAACATTCCTTTTAAGTGTTTTTTATTGTTTGGAATTTAGAACATATATTAGAAATACATTTTTTTTATTCTGTGTACCATAAACTTCGAAAACATGGTTTTAAATTTATAGCCCTGTTTCTCGTAAACATAAGATATGAAAACAGATATCAATTCCTGAAATATAATCTAATAGTATTTGAAATAGTTGATATAGTCAAATACTGAACTTAAAGTTTGTTTGTTACAAATGCTCAATTGTTTTCTACTTGACATGATAAGCACGTGGGACCTGCTGTTTAAAGCTGTTCTCGAATGGCTATAATCTATTTTATCAGGCGGATTCAAACCCGTAAAATAATAAAGAACACCAGTGTGCCTATTTGGTCTTCCTCTGAAACTGTGTGCCGTTGAGTTACGCTGTTCTGAAATCTGAAGACATGAATCTTGTTACCACTACCGTCTGGAACAGTCTGCCGTTTAGTTACCCTGTTCTGAAATCTGAAGACGTGAGTCTATTTACCACTACCGAAATGATTGATGAATAGAATGAACTTAATTACGTCTATAAGGTTTGTAAACGGAATCAAATCTTTAAAGACAATATCGTACTACTTGAAATTGTCGCGGTAAATTATCAGTGAACTGTTGGATTGCTTGTTAGAAGAGTTCAATGGTTTGCTCGAGGACATGAAAGGTATGTGGCATCTGTTGTGAGAATCAGTTTCCAAATGGCTATAATCCATATCTCCAGTGTGTTTCAACCCCCTTCCATCCCCCCAAAAATAATTAACAGCAGCGCGCTATTTGGTCATCATCTGGAACAATGTGTCTTTAAGTTACCAAGTTCTGTAATCTCTAGAGACATGAATCTAGTCCACTATCAAAAGGAAAAACTGAATGGTTTAGTTCTTTAAATCTTAATAGGTATGTGGCAAGTGCTGTCTTAAACTTTTTCCAAATGGTTATAAACCATTACTCCTGTGAGCTTCACCCTCCCTAAAAAATAATAAATAATAATAATGAACGCCAGTGCACTATCTGGTCATCACCTGGAACAATGTACCTTTAAGTTACCAAGTTCTGTAGTCTCTAGGGACATGTATCTAGTCCACTCTCAAAAGGAAAAAAGCAATGGTTTAGTTCTTTATATTTAGGTTTGTGGCACCTGCTGTCTAAAACTTCTTCCAGATGACTATAAACCATTACTCCAGTGAGCTTCAACCCCCCCCCTAAAAATAATAATACTGAACTCCAGTGCACTATCTGGTCATTACCTGAAAGATTGTACCTTTAAATAACCCTGTTCCGAAATCTTTAGACATGACTCTATGAAATGTACACTATCAAAATGAATGGAATAAGCCTGTTGACAACATTCATACGATTTAAAGCAAATCAAATCCGTAAAGAGTGGTACTTGGAATTGTTTGTGTAGTTTAATATTGAACATGTGTTACGTTAGAAAATTTACGCAATGGTTTGCTCCTTAAGTCCCAAATAAGTAAGGGGGACCTGCTATTGAGAACTTATTCCAAATGATTATTCCTACAGTGGGTTTCAACCCCCTCCCTCTCAAAAAATAAATAAAAATAAAAATTAACAAAAATCAGCTTGCCTATACTGTTATCATCTAGAATTAATACTTTTACATTCATTTCTAAAATCTAAAGACATGACTCCTATCACCATTGCCTAAGAGAAATGGAATGTGTAAAATATTTAGTGTGCTCATGATTGATTAATTATTGATGATTAACATATCAACTGTGTTTCGCATCTAAGTACAAAAGAAAGTAAGATTAGTGTGAAACAAACAAATATTTTTTTCAGATATTATTAAGTCTACCAGCCATCGTGTTGTTCAATTAATTACAGATGCATATGACTGCAATCTATTATATTTTTTAGTTATTACGAGTGAAGATATTGTAATAAAACAAGTCCGACGATACTGTAAGGAGCTACAAAAATATTGTTATAAATTTTATCGTTATAGACAGATTGAGAATTTGTGAATAGAATGTTTATGTACGTTTTGTGCTTACATCAGTTTGGATACCTGAATTAATTTGATTTTTATAGTTCAAAAGTTAAATATTCATTATGAATTTAATAGCTTCTTGTTAATTTTTCCATTGAGTAATAAAATAGCATATTGAGTAGATGAGGAATTCTATGGATCCACAGAAAATGCCATTATAAACGCATACTTTATTGCATTATAAATCTCTCGTTGTAGCATTAAAATTAATATATTGAATGTAAGTAATCTATTTTTAAGTAGAATGGGAATTATGAATTTTTATAATTCACACTCTACTTAATTACCTACTTGTAATTCACATTCTAGGTAACGTAATACAAGTCACCTTGAAAGGACAAATACTTCTTCTTTTACCCGCTTTCGAAATTACATGATACTAATCGTTGGTGCAAATTATCAAAAAACAAACTTTCTTCGAGCAGTTCTTCACTTCCAAGTTTTCGCGCAAGACACTGGGGAGGTAAAAATAGTCCCGATGAGCAATTTCGAAAGTTAAGTCTGATAAATGTGTCTTCACATTCCCCCGTTCTCCGAACTTTTTTATTCAGCGTCGTGGTTCATTTGTTGCTATTTTGGATAGATCATTATCGGCTGATAGGAGTATGGGGTTATTCTGGAAGATTGGGAGCGAGGTCCAGTAATTCAATGGCCCTGCCTGTTTGGTTAACTGAAGGTCTTGGTTTTAATTCCTTAGCTTAATTTGTGCACAGATAGCAGAAATCATTGTCAAATTAAAAAAAATACCATGGTCAGACTCCTAGTGGAACTATCGTCCAGGGTTTGATACTTTTTGTGCTCCGAACAAAACATATAATAATGAAATTTATGGAATATATCACCAGTGTACCGGTGGCCAATGGAGTATGCTAGGCTCCAGTGACCTCACTTGACCTCTGTCATTATTCAACTGGTTTAGTGCTTGCTGATTAATACTGCACAGTCAACGCCCTCCCCTTTAAAAAGTAAATAAAAGTGAAAATTAGCAAACACCAGCGTGCCTATTCAGTAATCATCTAGAACATATTACTTTCGAATTACCCAGTTCTTAAATCTAAAGATACGCCTCCAATCACGATTACCAGATAAGATATGGAATGTGTAAAATATTCAATGTGCTCATGATTGGTTAATTATTGATGATTAGCACATTAATTGATAACAGATGAAAAATGGAATGTGTAAAATATTTAATGTGCTCATGATTGGTTAATTATTGATGATTAACACATTAATTGATAACAGATGAAAAGTGGAATGTGTAAAATACTTAATGTGCTCATGATTGGTTAATTTTTGATGATTAACACATTAATTGATAAAAGATTAAAAATGGAATGTGTAAAATATTTAATGTGCTAATGATTGATTAATTATTGAAGATTAACATATTAACTGCGTTTTCCATCTAGGTACAAAAGAAAGTAAGTGACATTGGTGCATTTCAAATGCATTTATAACCTCTTAAAATGAATTCTTAAATTTCACCTATGTAGTATCTCCAAAGCCCCAGAAGTAATTCCCTGTAAAATTCATAAAATGTGAAACTTAATACTCAAGAATAAAAGAAACACTTTTATAAAGCTATAGCAATTTGGTTTTGTTGTTCCTTATTTTATTTTTATCCATTATTAATATTCTATTTACTTTTTAAAAAATATACACAAGTGTTCATGAGATGTCATTAATTTTTTAAATTCAAAATTATTGATCCCCAAAGAAATTCAAAATTACGAAGATCATGTTGCGAGAAACACAAAATATAGATCATTTTGTAAAACGAACAATTAACAAATTAAATGTTGATAGTAACTGCGGTTAAAGCTTTTAACGATTTTAGTTTTTGCGTAACGCTTCTGAATCCTAAACCAAAACGACGTCTAGCTCCGAACAATGACAATCTGCATGTTTTTCCAAAGAGCGTAAACAACTGGGCTCGAAATGTTCCATTCTAAGCGTAGTAAAAGTATCTTTATTTAGAAGGGGAACTACAAGACTGTTTTCGCAAAAGGCGAGAGACTTTAATCTGCTGAACGCTACTGGCAAGCGACTTGGAAAAGGCTTCTGACATTGACTTACTTGCCATGGCTGGAGAGAAATGGCACTCTTCCAAAGCATCTGGTGTAAGCGTCTTGTTGGAATGCTGATTTAAACATTTCATTTGAATGCGCATAGTTAGTAGTAGTAAAAACTGAATAATTTACAGCAGCTTAAAGAAGGATAAAAGCTTATAACACATTAAATTCAAATGGGTTTTTACTTCCGCGGAAATAAAACAGTCTCTTCCTGAATATTCTGCAATCTAGTCTAACCGGTGTAAGAATTAAAATTTGGTGCGTTGTTCATAAAATTATATTTATTCTGTGTAACGCTATATAGCGTGTTAGATTCTTTTTTAAAATAAAAACATTCTCTAAAATAATAATTGTACACAGTTGTCACAATAAAAAAATATTTTAAGAAAGAATATTCAATGAAAATAGCATCAAAGTTTGTTTTCTTAGCTTATAAAACAATTTTAGTTAGACCGTTTTATATTTCAGTTATAAAAACACAAGATAATTAGTTTGAATGTTTTTAAGGAATATTATTTGAAATATTAAATGTGAAACAAACTTAAAATTGTCGAGATTTATATTTTCGTTGCGTATGCTTGACTGCTAATGATAGAGTAATCTTCCAGAGACATTAAAAATTCTGCTTGATTTCGGTAATCTGTCAAAAATATGTTTATAAATGACATGAAAGAAGAGCAAGGTATCGTAGATCCTGAATGGATTCAATGCACTTGGACTCATGATTTGGCATGGGCCCAAAAGATGTTAGAAACGAATTTTGGAAGGCATTTCAAATGACAATTACTGATACAGCGAATGCGGTTATCAACCCAAAGAAGAGAATATGACCTTTCTTGTTGGACCTAAAATTGTCTTGTAAGTTTTCTCAAGAGTATCAAATGTAGAAAAAATATCGGTTTCATACATATCAAACTTAGTATATAAGAAGAATGAAAATACATAGGAAACAACTAGACTAGAAATTCATATAGATTACTTGACTTGAAGAGACTGTTCGCTTTCTTAATATGCACACAGAAAAATCACGTGCTGTATTATGATGTATTATAAGTATAGACTTTTCATTGTCTAAATGTAGAAAACTAGAGAAAATACAGACTAAATGACTTTACGAAATAGTCTAAGAATTCTTTTAAACATTTAACTTGCGTCATGCGTAAATCTATTTGGTCTATTCTTTGAACTTAAAATATTTGAAAATAAGATACCAGGCTTTATTTTGGCACTATTTTACTTCTTATAACGTAAAAAAAAGAGTAAGAAAGGATAATAAAAGTATGTTAAACTATAGCTACAACAGGGATTAATAAATCCATGTTAGAATAAAGCTGTGATATTTGCCTTTGATGAGACGCATGATTTAGTGAATAAAACCTTTATGTACTTCTAAATATCGGCTGCCGAAGGAACTCTGCACTCCAGTATCATGGGTTTCGACTTGGAAAAGCAATTGCCATGTTTTGATATTTGTTGTATGTGAGAATCTAATATGGTGGCATATTCTGGAGAATTTATTCCCTTTCTTTATCCTTTGCATTTTTATTTATTTATTTATTGACAGATCGTATTGAAAGCATTAAGTGTCGTTGAAAAAACTGAACACTGTCATCTTTTACTGTACAATCAAAGACAGATCGACAATGAAATCTTTGATTCCCCAATCTACTCCGATCATATGGATAACTTCGTGGTTGATGTGTAGTACATCCTCCATCCTATGATGATATGACTCCAACAGGTTTGAATTACATTTCAGAATTTTTCCAGAACCGATGTTCTCTTCTTGGATCATCCTAATTGTTCTCATAAATGTCACGAAATAGGACTATGAATTAGTATACTCTTGCTGCAAACATTTTTATTTAATTCTTAAATGTCTTGATGATGTCTCTCGTACAACAAAGAATAATACTAACTTTTTCTAGGTGGAAATTCATGACAATAAGAAAGGGGTTTTCGATGACTGATGATTAAAAGTTTCTAGATGATCTCTTTATCAAATCTTCACATGACGAGGAAAGAGGAATATTATTACATTAATCTGGCACTTTTCTCCAGTTCTCCAGTTCTTTTCTACCATTAGCAGTAACAGAGTAATAACATCAAACCCGAAAATTTATTGTCAATCCTTATATTTTACATTCCCATTAAATAATAAATAATTTCTTACTGGTTTCTCAGAATCTGAAATTTTGAACGAAAAAATCTGTTTCTTTACTTAGAATTTTAAAGACTTATAATATCGCTAAAGTTCGTACGCATATACTGACGATACTTAATCTGCTACATAAAGTACTTACAATACACTAGTTAAAGATTTTGAAAGTGAAAGATGGTTAACATGAAAGAGATAACACTCTCTTTTCATAAAAAAAAATTAATTTACAATTTATTAAGAAAATTAGTATTTCTGAATTTTATATCTATCTAAACTTTTAATTTAATAGAACATCCCCTATAAAAACAGCCTAAGTTATCTGTCTGTCTATCCTCGAATTTATGAAGCGGTTGACCTGGAATGGATAGAGGCATCCATATTGGTTTCTTGATGTGTTAGGGTTAGCAAAATTCAAAGCGACGTCTTTAAAATGTTCGAAATCCACCCCTTCCAACTTTTCCAGCGTTTAATGCCATTATATCAAGTCCCATTTTAAGGGCAGGTGATTAAATTTATCCATATATATATATATATATATATATATATATATATATATATATATATATATATATATATATATATATATAAAAAAAAATAATATAAAATATAAATAAATATATAAAATATATATATATATATATATATATATATATATATATAAATATATATATATATATATATATATATATATATATATATATATATATATATGTGTGTGTGTGTGTGTATGTGCGTCTGTAATATGGGGGAGATTCATTCAAAATCACAACACAATTTATTTCTAGTCATATACATGAAATCCATACAACAGGCAAGCACTTTTACAGCATCGTGCACCCGGACAATGTGATCCTACACACACACTATTCAAGTAGGGATTTTTCAGGTAAAAAGACTACGAACAATCCCTAAGCACAATTGATAAAAAATACCATGTTTAAAGAGAACGCGCTATTGGCTAAAGTAGTACAGACAGAGGCTGAATTAAGTCTATAGCGTGTATGGAGGGAAAAATCAGAATTACCGCGCAAACCCCAACGTACTTTATGAACAAAAGTTATTAAATTAATATTAAAAGATGTAAATAAGGGATTTTAATATTACACACACATACATATATATACATATGTGTGTGTGTGTAAAGAGTGTTCCCGATTTAGATAGTTTAGAGAGAACTATTGCGCATGTGCTATTGCGTGGGGGTGTTCATTCATCGACGTGTCCCGTCCTCTAAGCAAAGTTCTCGGTCCTCTCTTGTCACTGGATATCGCCCAAATTTACGTTCAGCCAGACTTGAGAGAGGAAAAAGACCTGTTTTCCTCGAAAGATCACCTGACAGAGGGAGGAGAGTGGTGAAGTTGGGTGTTCAAAGCATTCGACATTGGCTTGTTTACGACGCTCAAGGTTCCGGGCACGCATCCAACGTTCACTTGTCGTACGTTCTTACGCACGGAGATAACTTTTTTTTTCTATTTCGGCGCTTCTTTCCGATACCTACAGTGCTGGTTATTTACTTTTCCCTCTGTCCATTTGCATTCGTCTCCACGTCCATGAATGACTTGGATTTGAGCAATTGTTGCATCAGCCGTTTCATCATTTTTTTTAAGACGGGAGCTAATTGATGAGTTTGAATGGGACAACCTAAAAATAAGTTAAATACTAAAAGCGAACGCTTTAAGAATTCATAATGATTGTTTTTCAAACAGAAAGAAAGTGAATGGAATATTTATTCAAATAACTAAGTCAGTCTGCATGATATTTTATTAGAATTTGTAAAACCACTCGTTGTTTACGGAATTTTGTTTCAGAAATGGTCATAATTATGAAATGCAAGAAAATAGTTGGAGATTTATATACTTAGTGTTTAAATGAATCTCAATTAGTAACTTACTGTTAGTTCTAGTTTGGCGTGTCAAATAACAATTAAAACAAAACATGTAAATAAAACAATATATTTGAGAATTGAAAATTTCCTTTTAGATAAATTTCTCAGTCTGCAGTTTCTCTACAAGTTTGTTAATATAGATCTCATCGTATTTTTTTAAGTACAAATCCATCACTGTTGTATTGATTTGAAATTTAGTGTTTATTACTCGTACATATTTAATGACCCTATACCTCATACTTAATGCCATCAAAATGGTTAAAAATTATTTGAAAAGCATTGATTAACCCTCTAAGCGGTTCGCACGTACAATTCCGCCAAACCGATGATGTCTTCAAAGCGGTTGTCACGTACAATTTTCGACGTCTCAAAAAAGTTCCGAAAATGGATGTAATATACATTTCTGTCAGTGTTTGAGGTAAAAGGGTCAGGTCGATTGTTTAGAAACTCAATCCCTCTTTGACTGACATTTGTTAGGCTATGCACCTCTACTCTGAGGCACAAAGACGCTGATAGCTTCTTAAAGTTCTGTAAATCTCTATTTCGAAGTATTTCGTTTGCGATAACAGATGTATCTCTAATTGCACCACTTAAATATCTTGGATAACTTTCGTAAAAAAATATAATTTTCTTAAAGAATATATTTATTTGTACTTTTAGAATCCATTATTTCTTATTTGATGATCTTCGAGACTTGACGAGCTTTATGTGTATAAAAAATTAACAATCTATAATATTTATATATCTATTTATAACCGGAAGTACAGCGACAGTAACGAGGGTGGGTTTCCCGTATTCCATTCTAGTCCACAAAGGGTGAAGTAAAAAATCATAGAACGCTTTGACCATTGACACAGTAAACCTTTAGCGTATATTTTGGAGACTTTAATCGGTGTGTTCCACTCGGAGGGTTAATAGGTAAGAGGTTAGGAATTCTTTTTTTTGACGTGAAAGTCGTGTTAATTTTTAGATGCAACCGTCTTATATTTTTCAGATAAAAAAGTCATGATGTGCAACTATATAATCCTGTTATACTTTAAAATTTACCTACTTAGAAATAATCTTTAATTAAAATCATTCTGGTTTATCTAGCCAAATTATTTGAATGGTTAAGTAACAGTCTTTTAACCTAGCTTATTTGTGGGATTATTTGATTGAATTTCTTTATCTCTTGGAGCAATTGAAAATCTTCTTGGAGACGACAGATGGATAACAATCCTTTCTCCCTGATATCTTAAAACTTTCAAAGATGTTTAAAAATATTTTACTTATTAACTTTCAACAGTTGATGACGACAGAAATCCGACTTCATAGAATCCTAATTTTTTTAAGGTAACCTCCTCAGCAACCACTAAGGATTCCACTTTTCGGTGTCAAAATCTATATATTTAAACCCTATTCTCCTTCTGTAGCACTACAGCCTTCTATAGGCCTAGCCGGTCTGTAAAAATTTCTTCGACCTGGAATCCTCATCCGCCACAGTTCTCCACTGGTTGACTCGAATTCCATGCAGCGTTTTATTAACTATATCAATCCACCTGGTGTTTGGTCTACCTCTTTTCCTTTTTCCACCAACTTTTTGAAATGTAACTTTTTTTGTTGGGTTTAACTCTCTAAGCGGTTCGCACGTACAATTCCGGCAAACCGATGATGTCTTCAAAGCGGTTGTCAAGTACAATATTCGACCTCCAAAAACGCTCCGAAAATGGATGTAATATACATTTCTGCCAGTGCTTTCTCCCATGGAGTTTTGCGGTAGGAGGGTTAGGTCGATTGTTTAGGAATTGTACCCCTCTTTGACTAACATTTATTGAGATATGTACACCTACCTCCTGAGGCACAAAGACGCTGATAGTTTTTCATGTGTTTGTAAATCTGTATTTCGAAGTATTTCGTTTGCGGTAACAGATGTATCTCTAATCGCACCACTTAAATATCCTGGATGAATTTCGTAAAAAATGTAAATAAGTCTCTCAAAGAATATTTTTATTTCTACTTTTAGAATCCATTATTTCTTATGGGATGATCTTCGAGACTTGACGAACTTTATGTGTATTAAAAAATAACAATCTATAATATCTATTTATATATCTATTTATAACCTGAAGTAAAGGGACAATAACGAAGATGGGTTTCCCGCATTTCATTCTAGTCGACTAAGGGTGAAGTAAAAAATCATAGAACGCTTTGGCCTATGACACAGTAAACATTTAAAGTATTTTTTGGAGACTTTTTTTCCTCGATGTGTTCCACTCGGAGGGTTAAGTCATTGTATCTATAAATGTGTCCCAACCACCTTAATTGATAGATCTTTATAGTTTTCACAATATTTGGTTGTCTGAATTTAGAGTATAGTTCATGATAATAACTGATATTTGAACCCTATAGCCATCATTAATGTTTGTCCGTATTTAGTATCAATCGTCTTTAATCAGTAGATCTGGACTAAATTATCACATGTAACGCGATACTATAAATTAAGATAGACTAAATATGTGTCTCTTCTGTAATGCAGATTTCAAACTACTTCAAGTGGAAGTAATTTCTTCCCAACAAGGTTATTCAACCGAGTAAAAAGAAGTTACTAATCAGAAGGAAAAGTTTATGAGAATGACAGTAATTCCCCAAATATCATATACTTGGTAAAATCTATAAAGTTATAAAAAAATATTTCACTCAAACTCACCAATTAGCTTAAAGATACGTAACAAATGGGTTGAAAATTTTACAATGATGTTTCAGATTGTATAAGTCTTGAAAAAAAAAGAAACATGAATGCAAAATGTTGTGTACCTTGTATTGTGTACTGTTTAAGCGGAAAACCTGTTGTTAGTTATTTCAACATCAAATTACTAATACCTTGACACAAATACATATATAGATTTATGGTTTCTTTATACAATTATAGAACTCACATAGGTGTCTATAGATATTTTTTAAATGAATTTAATATTGAAAATATGAAATCAATTTTATGAAATATTTTGAAACAATTTAAAGGAAAAGAGATATCTTTAAATCGTAGCTACACTTTAGCACTCATCACTTATGTATATATGTATATATATATATATATATGTATATATATATATATATATATATATATATATATATATATATATATACATACATACATATATACATATATACATATATATACATATATATATATATATACATATATATATATACATACACACATATATACACACATATGTATATATATATATATACACATATATACATATATGTATACATACATATATATATACATATATATACATATATATACATATATATATACATATATATATATATATATACATATATATATATATATATATACATATATACATATATGTATATACATATATACATACATATATATATATACATATATACATATATATATATATACATATATACATATATATATATATATACATATATACATATATACATATATACATATATACATATATATATATACATATATATACATATATACATATATATATATATATATATATATACATATATATATATATATATACATATATACATATATATATATATATATATACATATATATATATATATATATATATATATATATATATATATATATATATATATATATATATATATATATATATATATATATATACCCAAAGGATTTAAAGTTTAATCACAATTAATACAGAAAATCTTATTCCATTTTCACAGATTTTCTTAAAAAACAACAATTACGATTTTACTAATAAATGTTTTGAAGATATAAATAAAAGTAAATCTTCTGGCACATCAGACTCCCCAAAATACATTTTATCCCGGCGCACGATACAAAGTAATTTTCTTCAATTAACATTTCAGCTATTCTCCCACATTGGCAAGGTTACAGAAATGATGAGAAAAAAAAATTGACTATTTCCCCATCCATCGCGAATTACGAAAATTGGAGGGTTTTTATTCGGGGATGATAAGAAGAACATGTTTCGGGGAGCTCTAATTAGCCGACTGAGTTGTTTTTCTTGCGATCTGTTCGGATCTAAGTTAAGAGCCTGAATAAAATATATTTGACATTGTTTACCTAGGCAAGGTTTGAGGCAAGCATCCAGATAGTTTCGCTGCCTTTTTTTATAGATGTTAGGGAAATCGCCTGATTTTCTAATTTTCATGTTTTGCACTTTTCCTTATGCGTATATCAGATCAAAAATATTTTTTTATAAATATATTTTAATATAAGCCGAAATTATATTTATATTTCTCTAGAAACTATTTGCTATACCTATAAGAAAATTACATTTTGTTATAACATGAGTAATAAAATAATAAAAATTTCATCATGTTTATACGCATATGAAATTTTAACTAATTTTGTTTTATTTAAAATTTTGTAACAACAGTTTCGAAGCTTTCTGTATGTTAGACCCATTATTTCATTATTACTACTAGTATATAAATACTAGTAGTAATAATGAAAATAAAGAGAACTCATAATGCTGAATTTGAAATTGTTTATACATAATGAAAAAATATTTTGTTTTATTTAAAATTTTGTAACAACAGTTTTGAAGCTTTCTGTATGTTAGTTCCATTATATAAATACTAGCAGTGATAATGAAAATAAAGAGAACTAATATTGCTGAACTTGAAATTGTTTATACATATATGAAATATTTGTTTTTTTTCAATTAAAATTTTGTAACAACAATTTTGTAGCTTTCTTCATGTTAATCCTATTATGTAAATACTAGTAGTAATAATGAAAATTAAGAGAACTAATGTTGCTGAACTTGAAATTGTTTATACACATATGAAATATTTATTATTTTGTTTCTGTGTAATATATTTTTATATAAATCGAAAATATATTTATATTTCAGTAGAAATTATTTACTGTGCTTATACCGGTAAAAATGTAACATATTGTAATAACATGACTAAGAAAAAAAATAAATACGAAATATTAAAAATTTTATTCTTGTTTATACTCATATGAAATATTTATTATTATTTTTATTTAAAATTTTGCAACAACAATTTTGAAGCTTTCTGTCTTTTAGTGACATTATATAAATACTAGTAGTAATAATAAAAATAAAGAGAAATAATATTGCTGAATTTGAAATTGTTTATACACATATGAAATATTTATTATTTTGTATATAAATATAATATTCGATTTATATAAATATAATATAAATATATATTATATTATTTATATAAATCGATTTATTTCGATTTATGTAAATATATATTATATTATTTATATAAATCGAAAATATATTCATATTTTAATAGAAAAAAATATTTTCTCTGCTTATACCTATAAAAAAGTAACATATTGTGATAACATGAATAATAAAACAATAAATACGAAATAATAAAAATTTCATTGTGTTTATACACATATGAAATATTTATTATTTTCTTTTATTTAAAATTTTGTAACAACAATTTTGAAGATTTCTGTATGTTAGTCCCATTATATAAATACTAGTAGTAATAATGAAAATAAAGAGAACCAATGTTGCTGAATTTGAAATTGTTTATACACATATGAAATATTTATTATTTTGTTTCATTTAAAATTTTGTAACAATAATTTTGAAGCTTTCTGTATATTAGTCCCATTATATAAATACTAGTAGTAATAATGAAAATAAGGAGAAACACTGTTGCTG
>CM063506.1:104620023-104625023 GCA_032207245.1 Pardosa pseudoannulata
TTCCTGCTTTGACATAAAAAACAAAATAATTAAAACAGGGCAGCAGTCTAGATATAAGCTTAGTTAGCTTTCAATTTCAGTCTTTTTTATCGTTTTGATTGCCTCTCAGCTTTGATCAGTACTGAAAGTAAATTAACGAGTGAAATTATAGCATAACCTTCGAATAACTCTTAGTTCAATAAAGAATCAGCAACTTAAAAAATATTTGAAGAATAGAAGTAGAAAAATATTTAGCCTTGGGTCTCATCTTGGCAAATACTGAGGAAGCGAGTGTTATGTGCAACTATAAATAATGATACACTGAATATTACAGCTGAAATGTTCTTAAAAACTGAAATCAAGAACCAAGTGAAAAAGAAAAAAATAAGAGATATGTCAGAAAGAATTTGTAGACGAACTTCCCGAGAAGAGTACAAAATGTCACTTGCATAGGCATATTTGGATCATGTTCAAGCTTTAGAGCAAAACATAGCTCTCAGCTTAGATCAGAATTGAAAGTAAATTAACAAGTGAGATTATAGCATAACCTTCGAATAACTCTTAGCTCAATAAAGAATTAGCAACATAAAAAAATAGATTTGAAGAATAGAAGTAGGAACATCTTTAACCTTGGGGATCATCTTGGCAAGCCGTGAAGAAGAGAGTGTTATGTGCAACTGTAAATAACGGCACATTGAATGGTAAAGGTGTAATGTTCTTAAAATCTAAAATCAAGCAGCTAGTGAAAAAGAAAAAAAATAAGAGATGATGTCAGAAAGAATTTTGTAGACGAACTTCCTGAGGAGAGGACAAAATGTCACTTGCATAGACATATTTGGATCATGTTCAAGCTTTAGAGCAAAACTTACCTCTCGGCTTAGATCAGTATTGAAAGTAAATTAACAAGTGATATTATAGCATAACCTTCGAATAATTCGTAGCTCAATAAAGAATTCGCAACTTAATTTTTTTTTGAAGAATAGAAGTAGGAAAATCTTTAGCCTTGTGGATTATCTTGTCAAGCCGTAAAGAAGTGAATGTTATGTGCATCTGTAAATAACGACACACTGTATGTTAAAGCTGAAATGTTTTTAAAAACTAAAATCAAGCAGCTAGTGAAAAAGAAAAAAAAAGAGATAATGTCAGAAAGAATATTGTTGATGAACTTCTCAAGGAGAGTGTAAAATGTCACTTGCATAGGCATGTTTGGATCATGTTCAAGCTTTAGAGCAAAACATATAACAAGAGCAACAATCTACAAATAAGCCTATCTATCATTTCTATAAAAGTTTTATTTTCCTTTTAGCTTTCAGTTAAACCTTGACCACCATTGAAAGTAAATTAAATTTATTTGTAACAGGTCAGGTTATCGTAAAAACTTCGAATAACTCTTAGCTCAGTTAAGAATAAACTAATCAATAAATATCGGAAGAAAGAAATATTTGGATATTTGTAGCCTAGAAACCACACAAAGGAAGAGAGAGTAGCATTATTTTGTAAAGAATAGTAAATAACAACACACTGAATATGAAGCCAATATTTCTTTGTAGCAGATCAGATTCTTGCTTAACCTTTCAATAACCATTAAGCTCAGGAAAAAGCTTATGCGATTTAAAAAAAATAGAGAAAAAAAAATATAAAAATCTTTAACAATGGGGCTTCGGCTGACATTTGGAAACAAAAAAAAATTGAGAGGGTTTTGTGGAACTGTAAATAATGACACACTAATTATTAACCTTTTGCACTCCAGCCTAGTAATACATACGTAGAAGATACAATAACTCCAGCACTATATTAGTTACAAGTACATAACTGTGATTTAAAAGAAAAATGGAGTCGTTGCAATAAAACAAAACATGTTCTAACTTACATTAAAAAAGAAAAACATAAATTTGATGTCGTAATAATGTCGCAAATACATCGACAATGGAGTGCAAAGGGTTAAAGCTTAGAGGTTATCAAATTTAAATTAAAACAGCGAATGCAAAATAAAATGTTAGATATTGTCAGAAAAAAGTTTGTAGTCGAATTTCAAGAGAAAAGAAAGGATGAAAAGTCATTTGCATAGACACAGCTGGGTCGTTCTAAAAGCCTTACAGCAAAAATCAAAATAAATGAACTAGGACAACAGCCTACAAATATGTTAACTGACATTCCTGTCACAGTCGTTTTAGTTTTGATGTTCCAGTTCAACTTAGACCAGTATTAGGAAAAAATTAAATTTGCAATGCATAATAGAGTATAGAAGCTATAGGATGTATGGAAATGTTTAAAAGCTTCATTTTATGTTAGACGGATCACTAAATTCAAAAACCTTTGTCGGAATCTATAGCTGTGTGGAACAACCTGGAGTATTAAGTTTTATTTGGAAGAGATCTTATATAATCCTAGATAATTTAATCGGTTGTGTATCTTTTAAAATGCAAAATGCTTTCTTTGTTGACTTTTAATTAAATGAAAAATATTTAAAATATTTCAGCATGAACAAACACAATTTATATTTCCTGTTTTAATATTGTATAAAAAGAGTAATCTGGAAAACTTATCATAAAGAATAAAATTGTCATTAGCATAGAGCAGGGTATTCATTTTCAAGATTTACAGCAAGAAATAAAATAATCGAACAAGAGCAACAGTCAGTTAAACTTACCTGATATGATAGTAATTTTTAATGTTTTTGATTTAAGTTCAACCAGACCAGCACTGAAAAAAAGTATTTATTTGTAACAGGCAAGATTATCGCATAGACTTGCAAAAACTTTTAGCTCAGTAAAGAATCAGTAACTTGAAAAAACAGTGAAGAAAAAAATGTGAATATCTTCAGCCTTGGAACTCATCTTGGCAAGCAGAAAAAGAGAGAGTGTTAAGACCGTAAATATACACACTGAATATTAAATCCAAAATGTTCTTTTTGGTTCTTTTTGAATATTTTAAAAATGAAAAATGTTTTCATTATTAACTTTTAATTAAATGAAGAATATTTTAAAAATATTAGTATGAACAAATACAATTTATATTTCCTCTTTTAATATCGTATAAAAAGAGTAATCAGGAAAACTTATTAGAAAGAATAGCATTGTCATTTCCATAAAGCAGGGTATTCATTTTCAAGCATTACAGCAAAAAAGAAAATAGTTGAACAAGAGCAACAGTCAGTTAAGCTTACCTGGCATGATAGTAATTTTTAATGTTTTTGATTTAAGTTCAGCCAGACCAGAAAGGAAAAAAATATTCATTTGTAACAGGCTAGATTCTTACATAGCCTTGCAATAACTTTCAGCACAGTAAAGAATCAGTAACTTGAAAAAAAAGAGAGAAGAAAAGAAATGTGAATATCTTCATCCCTAGAGCTCATCTTGGCACGCAGAAAAAGAAAGAGTGTTATGACAGTAAATATACACACTGAATATTAAATGCAAAATATTCTTTTTGGTTCTTTTTGAATCGTTTTAAAAACGAAAAATGTTTTCATTATTAACTTTTAATTAAATGAAGAATATTTAAAATATTTCAGTATGAACACATAAATTTATATTTCCTGTTTTAATATTGTATAAAAAGAGTAATCTGCAAAACTTATCAGAAAGAATAAAATTGTCATTTGCATACAGCAGGGTATTCATTTTCAAGCATTACAGCAAAAAAAGAAAATAATCCAACAAGAGCAACAGTCAGTTAAGCTTATCTGGCACGATAGTAATTTTTAATGTTTTTGATTTAAGTTCAGCCAGACCAGAGATGAAAAAAATATTCATTTGTAACAGGCTAGTTTCTCGCATAGCCTTGCAATAACTTTCAGCTCAGTAAAGAATCAGTAACTTGAAAAAAGATAGAAGAAAAGAAATGTGAATATCTTCAGCCTTGGAACTCATCTTGGCACGCAGAAAAAGAGAGAGTGTTAAGACCGTAAATATACACACGGAATATTAAATCCAAAATGTTCTTTAAAAATAAAATAAAAACTAATGAACTGATGTTTGGATGCCAAAAGCTTTTAATTAATGGCTGAATTCTTTTGTAGAGTTGAACGTGCATTCACTAAATTTCTTTTTCTTTTAAGTTTTCAGCATGTATTTTTCATGTGTAAAACACGTAAAGTAGTAAACATGTTTTAAAATAAATGATATACCACTCATAAAATTTTACTCAAAACATTTGATTTTGTTTATGCATGTTTAGTTGAAATGATAAACATTATATGAATTTTGTTACGTCTAAGTGTTAACATTTAATCTATTTGAGGAGGGCGTAAAAGGTTTTATATGTTATGATTGATATTGTGAAAATAGTCCGTGATATTATTATTATACTTTAATAATTGGGTATCATAATTATTTAGTAAATGAATTGTTCATTTATTATGCAGATTTTTATAAAAATCATAACTTTAATCTATTTGAGGAGAGCGTAAAAGGTTTTAAATGTTATGATTGATATTATGAAAATAGTCCGTGATATTATTATTATACTTTAATAATTGGGTATCATAATTATTTAGTAAATGCATCGTTCATTTATTATGTAGAATTTCTTAAAAAATCATAACTTTAATCTATTTGAGGAGAGCGTAAAAGGATTTAAATGTTATGATTGATATATTAAAATAGTCCGTAATATTACATTATACTTTATTAATTGGATATCATAATTATTTAGTAAATTCATTTACTATGCAGAATCTCATAAAAAATCATAACTTTTACCTCATCATTATCAAAAATATTTTAACGTAAAAATAGTGAGTGTTTATTAAGGGACAACAAAAGATTGCATTCAAATTATTTTTTTCTTTATATATAAACTCTGAGTTGCATTCACAAATATGAAAAAGACACTTTTTCTAACCTCAAATGAACAGGCAATGAACTTTTTATTTAGATTGCTTTGTGAGGGTATTTATCTTTGTAGATAATATGGTCATTATCATACATCTAAAGAAGGTTATTGTGATCATAACACTTATATCAAAAGCTCTTTACTTTCCACAGTGGCTGCCAAATTGCAGCACAAAGAACTCCCAA
>CM063506.1:104630023-104635023 GCA_032207245.1 Pardosa pseudoannulata
GGAATAATTAAAGGGAATTATAACAATTATGGTGTAAATATGAATATAAGACATAAATAATTGCTGGTTATGTTATATGATAATCAAGGATATAAATTTGTAAATAGTGTACAGAATAAATGTCTAAATCTCAATATAAGGTATCATATTTTTACTGTGTTTCCCCTTTGTTAACGAACACTGGTGTTATGGTTGTAAGCACATTACAACAAATTAATTTGTTGTAATGTACTTACAACCTTAACACTTTGAAAGTGGTGTTTTATTATTTATCATATAATTTACTAATATAAATATTACCACAAAAGACAATACATGTATGACTATTAACTACTTTAGACAGGTTTTAAAACAAAAATTTTGAATTTTAATAATTATTTGTAACCGTCAAGGCTACAGTGGACGAAAATGGGTGAAATTTAACTGGAAACTCCGCACTTCTTTTTCACTGAATTGTAAAGTTTAGGTAAGAATAATAATGAAAAATGGTGTTTTATTATCTATCCGATAATACTTTACTGATATAATTATTACCACAAAAGACAATATAGTTATTATTGTTAGCTACTTTACACAGGTTTTAAAACAAAAGTTTTGAATTTTAATAAATATTTATAACAGACTACACTGAACGAAAAAGGACGAAATTTGACTGGAAATTCCATATTATTTTTTCACTGAATTGTAGAGCTTAGGTAAGAATAAAAATGAAAAATAGTGTTTTATTATCTATCACATAATACGTTACTAATATAATTATTACCACAAAAGAGAATACAGTTACTACTATTAGTTACTTTTCACAGGTTTTAAAACAAAAGTTTTGAATTTTAATAAATATTTGTAACCATCCAGACTACAATGCAAGGAAATGGGCGAAATTTGACTGGAAATTCCACATTAATATTTCATTGAATTGTAAAGTTTAAGTAAGAATAAGAGTGAAAAATGGTGTTGTATTATGTATCATATAATACTTTAATAACATAATTATTACCACAAAATAAAATACAGTTATTATTATTAGCTACTTTACACAGGTTTTAAAACAAAAGTTTTGAATTTTAATAAATATTTGTAACCATCCAGACTACAGTGCAAGGAAATGGGCGAAATTTGACTGGAAATTCCATATTACTTTTTCATTGAATTGTAAAGTTTAGGTAAGAATAATAATGAAAAATGTTGTTTTATTATCTAACATATAATACTTTACTAATATAATTAAACCACAAAAGACATTATAGTTATTATTATTAGCCACTTTACAGAGGTTTTAAAACAAAAGTTTTGAATTTTAAAAATATTTATCACCGTCAAGGCTACAGAGGACGAAAATGGGCGAAATTTGGCTGGAAATTCCACATTAATATTTCATTGAATTGTAAAGTTTAAGTAAGAATAAGAGTGAAAAATGGTGCTTTATTATGTATCATATAATACTTTAATACACAAAAGAAAATATAGTTATTATTATTAGCTACTTTACACAGGTTTTAAAACAAAAGTTTTGAATTTTAATAAATATTTGTAACCGTCCAAGTGCATTTAATGCAAATAATATTAAAATTTATGTTTAATCTCATTATTGTGTATGTATGAATTAAATTATCAATTTCCTATAGTGTAATCGTAGATTTAAAAATTTTTTTTTATCAAAATTTGCATAAATTCGATTATTTGGGACGATGCATTTCCCGACAATCTCTTTTAATCGGGAGTCTACCATACTGTGACTGTTATACAAGTGTGAAAATCCAACCCTTTACACTTTCGTTCCACCCGACACATCCTCTGCACATATTTATTATAATATAGCAGTTTTTACTTTCTGTGCTTATGTTGTCAAAGCAGTATTTTTTTGCTATCACAGCAAGACAACATAAATGACTTGTCACGGAATATGCTCGCGTGCTGAACACCTAATTTACAAGTAAAATGTGTGAAAAAGAAACTTACAACATAGATTTCGATTCGAAGGGCAAACATAGCTTTCTTTGTCATTTCAAAATATTCTGTATATGAGTCATTCCGACGGAAGAAAAATTTCAACAGCAGCATTTTAAATTCATGCATTTGATAGCAGTTTACTTTTCTTATTCCTCATAGTTACAACATGTATTCTTTGAAATTCAATGGAAAATATGTTTAGAACTTATCGCTAACCTAATGAAAAAAAGTAAGAAAAGATTAATTTTATCAAAACAAGTCTTTTCATAATGTTAATTTTAAAGAGATTATCTTTAAAGTAAAACTACATCATTCTCAAAGTCAAAACATATACATGTGTTATATGAATTTACACTGGTGTGCAAAACTTAAGCAACAGGTGGGTTTTTTGCCATAACTCAGCGAGAAATCATCTGAGAGACATGAAATTCAAAAACGAGGGATAATATTATGAACGTAAAGGATGACGAAAGCATCGGCGCTGTAAAAGAAATACAATGCATACTGTATGGAATCAAACAAAAACAAGCTTTATTAAACGCGTAGTAACGTGACTCATTGTGAGTCCAAGAGGAAGAACAACAAGCAGATGTTCCTTAATATGGGATATGCCCTCCCGTAACTGTAATTGTTACTTCGCACCGTCTCCACATACTCAGAATCAGATTATCCAATATTTCTTGCTGTACGAGTGTCCATTCCGTAATCAGCATCTGTTTGAGTTGTTGGTTGTTCTCCTGAGTATGTAAGCGTGCTGCAAAGCGTCTCCCCAAAGCGTCCCACACATGTTCGATGGGATTTAAATCAGGGGCGTACGCTGGCCAATCCATTCGAGTGATATCTTTACTCTCCTGTTATGGCAAAAAAATCCACCTGTTGCTTAAGTTTACCACACAAGTGTATTTAGCATTCTAACCAAACTACTCTAGAATGCATAGAAATTAATGCAATTAATTCTGGACCACATAGAAATTAATGGGTTCAAGAGTAATTTGATTTGTTTATTTTGATTCTCTCTTACTCTGGAGAATTACTTCAATTTTATAATTATTGTGAAGGGATTAATTTTATCCTCTCCTATTTATGAACCCCTGTACACTGAAAGATTCCCGAATTTAAAGTAGGGAGCTCCTCTTTGGTCCTTGAGTTCATGGATTAGAATACCATTGCTGGCATGGATGTACGCTGGCATGGATGAACTGTTTGGAATCGGCTTTAACCCTTTATATCCTAAATTAATTTACCATCAACTTTCTTACTGCATTTTTGCATCATTAGATAAGTCTTAATACAAAATAATCATAGAAAAAAAATATTTTTATCGTATTTTAGTAGATAATTTTGCAGCTGGTACTTTCTAGTACCAACATATATTTTTGAATCTATGTTAGAAAATAGAACAATAAATTATGAATAAAACAAATGAAATGCTTACCTGCGAAGTATAGTAGAAGTCTCTAAAAAATAATAGTACCAAGTAACTGGTACTGAACCACTAAATTTACTCAATTGACCAACATGTGTATCAACTCTACCACAAACTGACCTTCGAATGCAGCACGCTAATTATAAAATCCCTAATATTCGAATAAAAAGGATTCCTGATTGATGCCGTTATTTCTTTTCTGCTGTAGGAACTGCATCGTTCATGTCCTTCTGAGTACCGTCAGAAAAAACAGTATAGGAATATTAGGAATATATAGATGTTTGATTGAAGCGGTACTTATGAGTACCGACAGGATAAAAAGGGTTAAATAATAGACCCCCGTCTCATTAGCTTTTGTGCACCAAAACAGTAGACAATAGCATTCCAAACCAACAAACTAACCCATCCAGCTTGTACTATACTATCTCTGCTTATGCAGGAAGATATGTATTGCACCTGCCAGGTTTAAAGCGGTACCTCGGAATTCTAGCCTGAAATATCTCCTATCCATAAACAGTATTTATAGGAATTATTAAAAAAATGAAAACTCAATAAAACTAATGAAAACTATCCAAAGACTTTCCTTGAACATGATATTGTGTAAATGGTATAAACATTATCTAAGAAAATGGAATATAGAACAAATTAAAATTAATTCTGAAGTGCGTTGCTACACCCCATTGGCTTCACAAAGGGGTTTTGTTAAATCCAAGGGCAGGGAGATACTCTGTCTGGGTTTTTGACACTACACTACAAAGGGTTGTCGCTTCGAACGCGCCTTGAGATGTCCGAGGTGAATCCGGAGGACGGACGGGACAACGAAATGTCAGACAGTGAGGCGCCACCGAAGGACCCTATCAGAGGCTACCAAGACGATGACGCGGAAAGAAAAAGCCAATGGGAAGAGGCCAAAGGTGACGCCAGGAGGCGAGAGTTTTTCACAGGAGAGTCCCCAGGAGAAGAGAATGGACAGAGATTCGACTTTCGGCTGTTGGTTTGTTTGGGGGGAGCCTTTTCTCCAACTTTGTGTCCGACTCAAGGAGACCCAGTTGTACCTCTGTACAACGGTATCTGTCAGCACCTGTCCGCAGATTGTTTTTTAGGTTCGCCTTGAGCCTGGGACTTTTATGTCAGCATCAGTCCTACTGAGCCGTTTGATTTTCATTTGGAAAATTTGTACGTACTCCATTTTAATCAAGAATAAGCGTTAACGTTGTTATTGTTTCTAAGCTGTACATCTTGTCATAACCACTTCGACATCCACACGCTATCCGAGGATCCCGTGACGTTACACTGACAAGTATAAAAAATTTAGCGAGGACGACATTTCATAAATAGATAGAACAATAATTTGAAACAAAATATATAAAATAAAAATAAGAGAATTCTGTCAATTACAATTATCAATGCACTCTTTTTTTAGGAAAGTAATTAAATAGAGAAGATATTCTAAATTAGTTTTCAAGTTTTCGTCAGCCTAGCTAAAAGGACAACCTGTCTACTCCCAGTTCGGTTTTTGACAAACGAAGTCCCAATCAATAAGTATAATTAATTTCTAATTATAAGTTTCCCTTTTTATGTTTTTCTCTTTCATATCCAAAAGTCTGCCAATAAGAAACTGTTT
>CM063506.1:104640023-104645023 GCA_032207245.1 Pardosa pseudoannulata
ATCTATATATCTATATACATACATACATATATATATATATATATATATATATATATATATATATATATATATATATATATATATATATATATATATATATATATATAATATATATATATATATATATATATTGAGGTTCACGCGTTAGGTGGCGTTTTTGTCATGTTCCAAGAAAAAGAAAAAGAACTCTGTGTGTGTGTGTGAAGTGGCACCCGTGTCAGATGGTGTCCTAAACTGTAATAGTAAAAATAATTATAAATGTGTATTAAAATAAACTAATTTTTATCAACCGAAGTATTTTGTGTGACATTCAACAACATATATATATATATATATATATATATATATATATATATATATATATATATATATATATATATATAATATATATATATATATATATATATATATATATATATATGTGTGTGTGTGTGTGTGTGTGTGTGTTTATGTGTAATATTTTAAAATTACTTCACTTTAATATTTCCTTAAAAACCTTCTCTCTCCCATTCTAATTCTTTAAAATCTATTTTCCCAGCCTCAAAATATATTAATCAAGGGAGTACATTTCCCAAACATTTCTGTCCAATAAATGTAAACTTAATGTCCATTCAACATGTTTTCCATATGTTGCCTGCAAAAGGCTTAGCTTTTCTACTGAACTAACAATCAAATTCACTCACCAAGTTTCTTGTCCCTTCCGAAAATTCTGTCTGTCTTCGCTCCTGGGTACACCTCTGTTCGAGCAGAGGATTTTTCATGTCATTCTCTTGTCTGTCGTTGATTGGTAGAGATCTGATTTTTAGCAGGTTATGAATAAAGTTTATGCTTCTCTAAGAACTGTGTCTGTTCTTTTTACCAAAATGACTCGACTGCAATTTACTTAAGTAGTCTTGTTGCTTAGGCTTCTCCTTGTCCAGCAACCGGGAAAGTAAAAATAATAGGGGCTATAATTTCCAGAGTATATTCCAATAATAGGGGCTATAGTGTCCAGAAGTTGTATAATTCCTGGATTACATAAATATGTATATGAATCTATATATATATATATATATATATATATATATATATATGAATATGTATATCTATCTATCTATCTATCTATCTCTATTTATATTTATATATATATGTATATGTATCTCTCTCTCTCTCTCTCTATATATATATATATATATATATATATATATATATATATATATATATATATATGTGTGTGTGTGTGTGTGTGTGTGTGTGTGTATTTATATACGTATAGACTTATATATGTATGTGTGAATATGCATGTATGCATGTAAAGGGGAATATTTTAGACACAAGTAGAGATTCCCTCTCAGTAATTTTACCCTCTCATTTTTATGTTAATTGAATAACAATATTGTTTTGTCTTTTTAGTAGTAGTTTTTTCACCGCGGGATGTAGCACGTAACTCTAATTACCAGTTTGTCAAATCATTTTTATTCCTTAAATGAGAAGTTTAGAATTCAATAATTGTTTTTATTTAAAAATAAAACTATATATCAATCAGTAGTGGTTTTTCATTTAAACTCTTATGTGAAACAATGTTATAATATAAACTTTATTTTTATATGCTAGTAATTTTTTTTTATCTGTATTATGATTTTGATCACAGGATAATATTTATTTATTATTACTTTTCTGATGAGTTTGTTTTTCTTTTTAACTAAAATAAATACCTGTAAAACAGTGAATTACACACACATATAAACTGAATACTCTGAATTAGTATTCAAACGGAAAAAAAGTTGTCATCGAAATATTAAACCAAAATTTTACAATAGTGTTATTAAGTAAAATAAATAGTGGTTATTACGTAAAAGTTTTGAGTTTCTTCATATCTAGATATAGTGTAATTTCAAAATTTTATTGAGGATTGGTCTAATACACTGTCTACCAATAAGTATTTGGATACGTATGGAAATGACGATATTTGCTGTCCTGAGGTACTTCACGGCCTCCGCAGGTATACATTATGTAGGAAACAGCATCACACAATGGAAGACAATACCACTAGCTGTAATACAAAGACTTGTGGAAAGTATGCCCCGGAGGGTACAGGCTGTAATTGCCTCTCGTGGAGGCTCTACCAGCCATTGATTTTGAATAAAGTTAGTTTTTCTTTACTATCACAGGTGTCCAAATACTTATTGGCAGACAGTGTACAAAAACTACATGTAGCTCATCGATATAATTTGAAATTTGTATATTTTCAAACTTTGCATTTCATTCCTTAATATCAATAATTTACTTTCCATTATGTAAAATCAAAATAAAACTACATTGAAATTTTTCTATTCAGATTTTGAAAAATCACGTTAAGAGACATACATAATACTCAATGTATTAATAAACTGCATATATCCTATTTTCAAGTTGTCTGAAATTGAGTATTTTGTACAATGTACGAGTTTTATTTTGACTCTGTTTTTACATGTCCACTAAATAAGAGCAACATCGTTTATGTATTGTGTACATCTTAGAGTTCCTTGTGTATTAATATTTATCAGTATTTTAATTTGTTATTTAATTAAAAATGCACGAAAACTTTCACTTGAATAGAAAATGCTTAGTGTATGATTCCTACTTTAACTAATTGTATATTCTAAATTTGTCAAAAAGTATTAATTAAAGACAGAACTAATACATAATTATATGTAGGTTGAAAGGAAAACGTGAGATGGGAAATTTTAATGCCCAGTGTATATATGATTAACTGCCCAAAGTGATTTTGTATTACGCAGTTCCTAATTTGTAGAAGAGAAACTAATTTTAGCCTTTTTTCCGTGTTCGCGCATGTCTAACTGGTCACTACTGAAATTATATTTTACTGTTTTTGTAGGTCCATTTACAATCTTCCTGAAATTCACATAAATACTTTGGCTTCCTCAATCAAACAGTAGCTCGTGTTATCTTGAAAATGTCTCATGTAGATGGAATTTCAATATGCGTGACAGACTTTTTTAGCACAACGCTACTGGAAAAATATGTTGGCGTGCCAAGTGTTAAACAACAGAAGAAATTGTGAAAACGCAACACTGGTCAGAATAAATTCATTGATTTTTTTAAGGTGACATAGTACCTTTAAAATTGAAAAGTCATCGCGAAAACAGTTTATATTTAATTCAATATAAAATATTCTGGTATGTGTAAAATTAATTTTTTTCAGAGATCATTAATATGAGTCTAAGATTAAAAAAATACCTAATTTTTTATGTGAAGCAATTCATTTAAAATAATCATAAATCAATTTAACATCAAGTGAAAAAAAAAAGAAATCTGCTTGCCTGCAAAATAAATTTTGAAATTTATAAATTTGAAACTAATTTCTTATATTAAATAAACAGTAATTATTATTTTTATTACGTGAATCACAATTAATACAAGAAATAAATTTTATTTTATAGTATGATATTTTTAAATTTTCATCTTTTTAACAGTTTGATGTCAGATACCTCTCATTTTGGTTTACAAAATGAAAGAGATATTTTACTTCAATTTGATACAAAAATTTAGTTTCTTATATACATGTTTCCAATTTTATCTTACTGGTAAGAGGACAATTGCTTTATCATTTCCAACAATGTCGACGTGCGCTGATATATTGACGAATACATATTCTTTGGGCTAGGAAGATTCTTTCGGGTTTGAAGTATTTTATCCATACTAAAGGCAATAAATGATAATTAATCTCACACAGTGAAGTACTACATTAAAAAAAATTCAAGGAATTCATTCAAAAGGTTAATTTTAGAAAGGGGAAAAATATACAACTTATTACTAAAATAATTAAATTTTAAAGGGATGAACCACCTAGTAATCTCATAAATAACTTTAGACTATAGTTTGTGAAAATATCTATTGATAGAAACTTCCATTCTGGTAGAAAATTTATATAAGCGAGGCGTGGAAACAATATAAATTGCAAACGTCTTAGTCATTTTTGCGTCTGGGATATGTAGCGATCACCACATATACTAACACATATACGTTTTAGATGATACCACAATGCGTATGCGGTAAATAAGCAAACTTCAAGTTTCATTCCACAGCAATTGCCTGAAACAAACACCCGTGACTAGTTTCTGGTCACAATGCTCTATCACTCAGACGCAAACAAGATCTGATGAGAATTTTAAGGTATGTTAAAGATCTATGTATCAAAACAATGCAAGACTAACAACAACAACAACAAAAAATACAAATCAAAATAAAAATATACACGAAATTAAAATACAACGCAGTATAAAAATACTCTTCTCATTAAAATTTTTTAGAGAATCGGCACACCCAAAGAATCGATGGACCGCAAGCCACTGCACTTTGCCCATATAGCATCCCTTAACCCTTTAAGCGGTTTGCACGTACAATTCCTCCATACCGATGACGTCTTCAAAATGTACAATTTTCGACCTTCAAAAACGCTCTGAAAATGGTTGTAATGTACATGTTTGCCAGTGCTTTCCCCATGGAGTTTTCCGGTAGGAGGATCAGGTCGATTGTTTAGGAACTACACCCTTCTTAGACTGATATTTATTGAGAGATGCATCCCTACCCTCTGAAAAACAAAGACGCTGATAGCTTTTCATGGCTTTGTAAATCTCTATTTCGAAGTATTTCGTTTGCGGTAACAGATGTATCTCTAATTGCACCATTTAAATATCTTCGATGACTTTCGTAACAAAATATAAATAAGTCTCTCAAAGAATATTTTATTTGTACTTTTAGAATCCACTATTTCTTATGCGATGATCTTCGAGACTTGACGAGCTTTATGTGTATTAAAAATTAACAATCGATAACATCTATTTATAACTGGAAATAAAGGGACAATAATGAGGGTAGGTTTCCTGTATTCCATTCTAGTCGACAAAGTGTGAAGGAAAAAATGACAGAACGTTTTGGCCACTGACACAGTAAATGTTTAGCGTATTTTGGAGACTTTTTTTTCTTCGATGTGTTCCACTCGGAGGGTTAATGATGAA
>CM063506.1:104650023-104662523 GCA_032207245.1 Pardosa pseudoannulata
GACTTAATGAATTATTGCTTTACTCTTCCTAAACTAGTTCCTACAGTTGTCCTCTTATACTCATCCTAAACAAGATGTCAATTTTCCAAGAAAAGACGTATATTCTTGCTATTTTCATAACTTGTTACTTTTCTCGATAACACAGCAGGACAGCTGTTTTCTCATATGTGAAGTTAATCTACGTTATTACCCACATCACAGGGATGATATTTCTCACAGTAACAGATGCACGGTTGACTCTTGACTGTGTAAGATGTGCCCGTCGTTTCTCCGAGTTTAATATGGAAAAATGATAGTTTTTTTTTTTAAGGATTTTTCTCATTCATACGTTAGAAGTTAGCGCCTTTCGATTCCGAATGTCTACAGACATTCATGTGATTCATGTGATTCGCCGAACGATGGCCCCATTGGTCAGGGTGCTGGCCTTTGGTACCGGAGTGCTAGCCGTTGGTTCGAATCCCACTGTAGCATGGATGTCCGTAGCCGTTCGGAATCGGCTTTAAGCTATAGGTCCCGGTCTTATTAGTCCTCTTGTTGCCAAAAAGTAATCCGTAGCACTCCACACACACACACACACACACACACACACACCTCTATTCATGGGCTTCGAATCTTCGAACTTAGAAATCGAGAGATTGCACTCTACCACTCTGTAATAATTCGGCAAGTGGGCTTTAGGAGAAATAGTTTAAATGTTACATGGACTGAAGAAAATATCTTTAAGATTATTCAACGATTTCATATTAGAATAGCATATATATTTAGACCTGTTGTACTTTTTTAAATTAAACTGCTAGAATATTAAGGGGCATCTATTTTATTTAACACTTTTAATCCTAGATCTCTATCTTATTAAGAACACTTCGTTATTAATATAAGCTACTCAAAGCTGAAAATTATAAATATTCAATAAAATATTTTTAAATGTGTATGCATTACTTGCCTTTCCTTGCTATAAAATAAAGCTTAAAAAAACTGCCTTGCAGCTGTAACAGCAGTAACAATGATCAAAAAGAATAGGATGTCAATATAGGGTTAAAAGGAAAGTATTAAATTAATACACATTATGTTTCGGCTAAATATTCGAACACATAAACGTTTAATAGTCGAAAGAATCATTAAGGGATTTAGATTAATCAGCAAAAAATATTACATGCATATACTTCTAAATATAAGTAAATAAATATTATCTTTTATTAATCGGAAATGTGTGGTAGCTCTTCATCATGTATGCTATTCTTTACACAAGATTGTGTGTCATCTGCCTAGTTGTGGACAGACAACAGTGTTCGCAGAAGGAGACCGCTTAGGCCATAAATGTCTTGCGGGTCCACAGGCTTTTATTTACCCCCTACCCCCATCTCCTAGGATCATTTGTCTCAAGATCATTTTCCATAGACTACTGTATATCGTCTTCATGTCTGGGGTGCTCCATGGTGAGTATTTTGAGACGGATTCTGTTTTCTAAAATAGCTTCAACTTATTACGTTAGACTAGTTATATTGCTAAAAGAAAGAGAAATTTAAACGAATAAGTGGAAAAAACGGTTTTTAATGTTAATTTTATTATTCAATTCATTGGGCAGATATTTCATTACTCATTCTAAGCTTTAAATTTGTTCGTTATATCACTTTTTAATCATTTTGTTTTTTTAAAATCGCATTGTGTTATGGTACTCATTAGGGCTATACATACATAAGAAAACCTGTAATTTTATTGAAGCATCATTCACAAAAAACAAAATCTTTTCCTTTGGTCCCCCTCCCAAAATAATTTCTGGCCTTGTCTTTATGCCTAATATATCGTTCTAAGTTGTATTGATTGTTACATTAACTTAGCAGATCTGTTTCTCACCGTTCTTACAATTATTTTAACTACACAGTTGTTAGTTGTTGGGTTAATCGTTAGTTGATTCACTTTTCTAGGCTTAGATATTGCCAATATATACTCAGCATAGAACCCCTCAAACACATAAATTTTATTTAATTCAATTCGTGTCGGAAAAAGTTAATTTTTTTTAATTTTGTATTTATATGGAAGAAAGTATCATTTAATATATAAGGTACCACAAAAGGAATAAATAAGTTTATCCTTAAGCTAGTAATCAGGAAAGGTTGCAAAAAAAATAATGCTGATATGAAAACTCTATGCTAGGGCTATAAATTAATTAAATCTATAATTATGTAGTCAAATGTAGTCCATCATAGGAATTATCAAAGGCTATAATCAGAGCGCAAAATTTTTATGTGGCTTCCTTAAGGCATAAAAGTCTCCCAGAAACTTAAATTCCCCTTCCATATTACACTACTTGAAGTTGACCGCAGCATGCGTTAGGCCGGCTGTAATAGCTGTTAACACGACAGGTAGAATAACGGTCTTACTGGAGCGTGCAACAGTTGAATACACGCGTCTCATTTCGCTCAAAGTCACCACGTCCGCAGCTGTATCGAGCCTGGAACACTGGCTAGGCACAAGGATGGAATTTCGCTGTCCATCGGATCGAAAAATTGCCCCTTGATCGTGTAGTGCCCCCATCTTGCCGTGCACACGTGAGTGCGACTCTTGGATACAGTTTGATGTTTGCTTTATTTCAATGTATTAAGCTTAGATGTGGTGAATCAGCTGGAGGAAGTAACCACCGTTTCCTCGGGGTGGGGGCGAAGGTAAAGCTGGAAATATCCGGATTTCCTCCCTTTTTTTTATTTCAGATTCGATGCATCTGGTTACCTATCTTGTAGTTACCACTGAATAAAACTGGAGTAATTGCCATTTTGTGGTCAGGTGGATATACTCGTTTTGTTGTAAATTCACATCAATTTATTTACACATTGTATTTTTAGTAAAAATGAGGAGGTATGTTTTGTGGACACGAATGGCTTTACTCAAGCATTCACACTTCAATTTAAACTCCACAACACAGTTTAGGAGTAGAAATCTACTCAGCGGAAATAGCTTCAACAGCAGTTTTTTATTTGATTAATTCAGCTGGTTTATTTCAAAAGACAGTAAGTCCAGAGGGGATTCAAAGGGACATATGCCCCAAAAAACTTTTTTCTGTAAGTGAAACATGTCAGAGAAATTTATTATATTTTATAGGTATTCTAAACTTTTAAAAAACTGAATTTCTTTTTTATGCTTAAATTTTTACGTCATGAAGAGAAAAAATTATTCCATCTAAAACAATTCCTGTGAAAATAATGAAAAGTTTTTGATCGGTCTGAAAAAGAATTTATGAGTCAGTGTTCGTAGGCAAAAAGAGGGAATTCATCTTTATAGAAAATATTCGGTCCCAGCTCCTTTAACAGTTTTCTTGCTTAAGAATTATAAGACGTATATTATTCTTCCAGACTGTTTAATATTCATAAAATGTCTTTATCAATTTTTTAATGACACTGAATTCTATGGATCTACACACTGCAAAAATTTTTGTTCTCATGATATCTGTAGTATTTTTCTTAACTGGTCTTCATTTTCATAATTTTCATAACTTGAAAAAATTATATCAGTACTAGACTAGTTCCCGACTGTTTATTCTTCATAAAATGACTTTATCAATTTTTTAATGGCATTGGATTCTACGGATCTGCACACTGCAGGAATTTTTGTTCTCATGATATCTTTAGTATTTTTCATAACGGATCTTCATTTTTGTAATTTTTATAACTTGAAAAAATTATATCAGTCCTAGAATAGTTTCTGATTGTTTATTCTTCATAAAATGGCTTTATCTATTTTTTAATGTCATTGAATTCTTCGGATCTACACACGGAAAGAATCTTTGTCTCAGGATATCTTTAGTATTTTTCTTAACTGGTCTTCATTTTTGTAATTTTTATAACTTGAAAAAATTATATCAGTCCTAGAATAGTTTCTGATTGTTTATTCTTCATAAAATGACTTTATCAATTTTTTTTAATGACATTGAAATCTACATGGCATGAATTTTTGTTCTCATGTTATTTTTAGTATTTTTCTTAACTATTCTTCATTTTTGCAATTTTTATGACTTGAAAAAATTACATCAGTCCTAAACTAATTGTAAGTGGGAGAAAGGAAGACTGATATAGCTTAATCTTTAGTTTCTACCAAGTGATTCTACAGAAATTGTTTCTTTCATAACAATAGCAATATAGTCCGCTACACACACACACACACGCAAATATTTTTTGTTTACGTTACTGTCAAAGAATATTTATAATTAGGAAATAATGAGTTAAAAAATCGAATTTATACCCTTTATTATTACTTTAAAGACTTGAACAAACACATGTGTTTGAATTTATCAGTAAGATGCCAATTTTCCATTTTAGTATGTTTAAATTTAATTACAGAAAGGGAAGCCAGTAAATGATGACTATAAATGAGTAATTGGCAATTTGTGCTCATATTGATGTACTCGTTTTATTATGAATTCACATACATTTGCTTATACATTGTGTTATTAACTAGAATAGGGTACTAGATTATGTTTTGTCAACATGAATGGCTTTACTCAATCATTCATCCTTCAATTTAATTCCATAATTTAGTTAAAGAGAAATCGACTCAGACTAATCAACTGCAACTATAATTGTTTATTTGATTAATTCAGTGTGTTTATTTCAAAGAAAGTTTATAATTAGAAAATAATGAATTCAAGACACAAATTAATGCACTTTATTATTCTCTTAAATTGTAGGGCAAATGCATATGTTTGAATTTATCAGTTAAATGCGAATTTTCCCTTTTGTCTGATTAAAATTATTTACAGATAAATAAATGTATAATGTTTTATTCACCCATTAATTGAGTAACCAAACAAAATTATCAGTAAATGTTGCCTGTAAATGAATAATTGTCATTTTGTAGCCAGAGGGATATACTCGTTTTGATAATAATTCATTTTAATTTATTTACACATTGTATTAATAAGAAGAACAAGGGGATGTTTTATGCACTCACATTTTTTTACTCAACTACTACCACCTCAACGTAAACTCTGTAATATACATTAGGAGGCTAAATCAACACTTTTTATATGATTAATTAAGTCAATAAATTTCAAAGAATATTTATAATTAGAAAAGAGTAAATTCAAGAATAAAATATATGCAATTTATCGTTATCTTAAAGCGTGGATTAAACGCAAATATTTGAAATTTTTATTATATCACATTTCTAATTTCAATGATCGATGTATAAGCAGAAAAATGATAGTAAATGCCACTTGTAAATGAATAATTTCTATTTTGGGATCAAGTAGATGTACTCATTTTGTTATAGATTCTCAGAAGGAGAGTATGTTTTGTGGGCATGATTGATTTTAATAAACCCCTCACCCTTCAATTTTTATTCTTAATATGAAAAAAAATCAGTTTAACGGAAACAACAGCCATTTTTTATTTGATTAATTCAGCGGGTTTCTTTCAAAGAATATTTATAATTAGAAAATAATTCAAAAATCAAATCTATTGAAACAAGAACATATTTTTGAATTTATCAGTCGAATGTCAATTTTCTATTTTAGTCTCATTAAAAATCAATAACAGTAAAGCAAACGTACAATGCTTGATTTACCCGACAATCAATTGACAGCAGAAATTCAAGAGAGCAAATCTTGATATGCTCCTGAAAATCTTTTTAAAAGCCTCTTACAAAGTAATTTCAAAAGTCTCAATTTTGGGTTACGAATAAAAATGATTCTTCCAAGTCAAGAGCCACACATAGCTTTTAAAGATAATGATAAATTTTCATCGATTCTGAAGTTCCAGAATAAAAAGCAAAATACAAAGCCACGAGAGAGATACGTCTGTCAAAGCACAAAATAAGGGAATAGGTATTTATTTTTCCTCGTAAATTGGCAACGTCTGTAATCCTGAAAGACGATTCTCGGCGGAAAAGCTGACTTCCGGCACAAAATCGATATTTTATGTTTAGAAATATGGCGAACAAAGGGGAGGATAAATCTAGCATCTATTTCGTTAAATTGTTGACCTTAAATATTTTAAAAATTGTGTTTTCAATTATTCGTATGGCGCTCAAATATACTACCCTATACCTTATTTATTGGAATCCAAAATCTTCATTATTTATTCTTTTTATTGTCGAATATACAGCATAATCTTCGTTATTACAACTGATTTTATAGTTTCATTTACGTTATATTTCTTTTAAATTAAAATGAAGATTGGTGGCAACCTTAATACTTTATGAAGGGAGAAAGAAAGTATAAAGAGAAGTTTTAAATATGATAGATCTGTATGAAAAGATTTAGCCAATGCTTATTGCAAGATAGTGGGGTAGATTTTTCTGGAAATCTAAAAATATATGTTGGGTACTCTTAGTATATTAGGATTTGTTAAAAGTATAAAAAAGTGTAAGAATAGAGGGCTAAACTTTGACGTCGCTAAAATCGTAACGCTCGCAACCAGTCTTTATATGATAACTAATATTACAAAATATAGGGTATAATGGGGAAACAGAAATGTTAGTTAGGTACGCAAATAAAACACCTAAATCTTTCTATTCTAGCAACTAAAATATAAGGAGGCAGACTTCAGAATATATTGAACCTGCTATTATACATGTTTGATGTGTAGTCTATTACTCATTTATCTATAGGATAGCAAAACATTGATCTTAAAGCTCTCAACCGTTACTTGATGTCTAGTATTACGATAATATTGGGCACAAGGGAAGAAATAAAAATGTTAGTCAGGTATTTGAAAAAATGAACCTTCATCTCGGCTATATAATCAATTATGAGATCGTGATGCCCCGCTGGAGATTCTCCCTAATTTTGATCAAATTCAAGAGGTGGAACCTTTGCTTCTGATTTTGTGCTTCCATAGAACTGACAACATCGCACTTAGAGAAAATTTAGACCCACATATCCTAACCCAGTATGCTGAACACTACGCCATTTTAGGCCATTTCTCTCTCACCTGATTATCTGTAACTCAAGGCCATTCAGGACCCACATTTTTATGACTTGAAAAAATTACATCAGTCCTAAACTAATTGTAAGTGGGAGAAAGGAAGACTGATATAGCTTAATCTTTAGTTTCTACCAAGTGATTCTACAGAAATTGTTTCTTTCATAACAATAGCAATATAGTCCGCTACACACACACACACACGCAAATATTTTTTGTTTACGTTACTGTCAAAGAATATTTATAATTAGGAAATAATGAGTTAAAAAATCGAATTTATACCCTTTATTATTACTTTAAAGACTTGAACAAACACATGTGTTTGAATTTATCAGTAAGATGCCAATTTTCCATTTTAGTATGTTTAAATTTAATTACAGAAAGGGAAGCCAGTAAATGATGACTATAAATGAGTAATTGGCAATTTGTGCTCATATTGATGTACTCGTTTTATTATGAATTCACATACATTTGCTTATACATTGTGTTATTAGTTAGAATATTGTACTAGATTGTGTTTTGTCAACATGAATGGCTTTACTCAATCATTCATCCTTCAATTTAATTCCATAATTCAAAGAGAAATCGTCTCAGTCTAAACAACTGCAACTACAAACGTTTATTTAATTAATTCAGTGTGTTTATTTCAAATAAAGTTTATAATTAAAAAATAATGAATTCAAGAAATAAATTAATGTACTTTATTATTCTCTTAAATTGTAGGGCAAATGCATATGTTTGAATTTATCAGTTAAATGCGAATTTTCCCTTTTGTCTGATTAAAATTATTTACAGATTAATAAATGTACAATGTTTTATTAACCCATCAATTGAGTAACCAAACGAAATTATCAGTAAATGTTGCCTGTAAATGAACAATTGTCATTTTGTAGCCAGAGGGATATACTCGTTTTGATAATAATTCATTTTAATTTATTTACACATTGTATTAATTAGAAGAACAAGGGGATGTTTTATGCACTCAAATTTTTTTACTCAACTACTACCACCTCAACGTAAACTCCGTAATATACATTAGGAGGCTAAATCAACACTTTTCATATGATTAATTAAGTCAATAAATTTCAAAGAATATTTATAATTAGAAAAGAGTAAATTCAAGAATAAAATATATGCAATTTATCGTTATCTTAAAGCGTGGATTAAACGCAAATATTTTAAATTTTTATTATATCACATTTCTAATTTCAATGCTCGATGTTTAAGCAGAAAAATGACAGTTAATGCCACCTGTTAATGAATAATTTCTATTTTGTGATAAAATAGGTGTACTCATTTTATTATAGATTCTCAGAAGGAGAGTATGTTTTGTGGACATGATTGACTTTTATAAACCCCTCACCCTTTAATTTTTACTTTTTAATATAGTTTAGGAGAAAAAATCAGTTTAACGGAAACAACAATTTTTTATTTTATTAATTTAGCGGGTTCCTTTCAAAGAATATTTATAATTAGAAAATAATTCAAGAATCAAACCTATTGAAACAAGAACATATTTTTGAATTGATCAGTCGAATGTCAATTTTCCATTTTAGTCTCATTAAAATCAATAACAGTAAAGCAAACGTACAATGCTTGATTTACCCGACAATCAATTGACAGAAGAAATTCAAGAGAGCAAATCTTGATATGCTCCTGAAAATCTTTTTAAAAGCCTCTTACAAAGTAATTTCAAAAGTCTCAATTTTGGGTTACGAATAAAAATGATTCTTCCAAGTCAAGAGCCACACATATCTTTTAAAGATAATGATAAATTTCATCGATTCTGAAGTTCCAGAATAAAAAGCAAAATACAAAGCCACGAGAGAGATACGTCTGTCAAAGCACAAAATAAGGGAATAGGTATTTATTTTTCCTCGTAAATTGGCAACGTCTGTAATCCTGAAAGACGATTCTCGGCGGAAAAGCTGACTTCCGGCACAAAATCGATATTTTATGTTTAGAAATATGGCGAACAAAGGGGAGGATAAATCTAGCATCTATTTCGTTAAATTGTTGACCTTAAATATTTTAAAAATTGTGTTTTCAATTATTCGTATGGCGCTCAAATATACTACCCTATACCTTATTTATTGGAATCCAAAATCTTCATTATTTATTCTTTTTATTTTAATATACAGCAATATCTTCGTTATTACAACTGATTTTATAGTTTCATTTACGTTATATTTCTTTTAAATTAAAATGAAGATTGGTGGCAACCTTAATACTTTATGAAGGGAGAAAAAAAGTATAAAGAGAAGTTTTAAATATGATAGATCTGTATGAAAAGATTTAGCCACTGCTTATAGCAAGATAGTGGGGTAGATTTTTCTGGAAATCTAAAAATATATGTTGGGTACTCTTAGTATACTAGGATTTGTTAAAAGTATAAGAAAGTGTAAGAACGGAGGGCTAAACTTTGACGTCGCTAAAATCGTAACGCTCGCAACCAGTCTTTATATGATAACTAATATTACAAAATATAGGGTATAATGGGGAAACAGAAATGTTAGTTAGGTACTCAAACAAAACACCTAAATCTTTCTAGTCTAGCAACTAAAATATAAGGAGGCAGACTTCAGAATATATTGAACCTGCTATTATACATGTTTGATGTGTAGTCTATTACTCATTTATCTATAGGATAGCAAAACATTGATCTTAACGCTCTCAACCGTTACTTGATGTCTAGTATTACGACAATATAGGGCACAAGGGAAAAAATAAAAATGTTAGTCAGGTATTTGAAAAAATGAACCTTCATCTCAGCTATATGATCAATTATGAGATCGTGGTGCCCCGCTAGAGATTCTCCTCAATTTTGATCAAATTCAAGAGGTGGAATCTTTGCTTCTGATTTTGTGCTTCCATAGAACTGACAACATCGCACTTAGAGAAAATTTAGACCCACATATCCTAACCCAGTATGCTGAACACTACGCCATTTTAGACCATTTCTCTCTCACCTGACTATCTGTAACTCAAGGCCATTCAGACTCTCAGATTCTAGCCCAGCTTGAACACTACACCATTTTGGGCCTTTCTCTCTCTCACCTGACTATCTGTAATTCACAGCCCATTCAGACCCACAAATTCTAGCCCAGCATACTGAACACTATGCCATTTTGGGCCATTCTCCCTCTCACCTGACTATCTGTAACTCAAATACCATTCAGACCCACATATTCTAGCCCAGCACACTGAACACTACACTTTGAGCCCTTCTCTCTCTCACCTGTCTATCTGAACTGAGAGGCAATTCAGACCCACAGATTTATCTTGCACGTTATTTGGGTACACAAGAAGATGTTTCCGGCTTCTGCCAGGCACGAACTCGTCTCTCTGGAATCCTATCACAGACGCTGACCACTAGACCAACTCAAGTCTTCTTTTCTCCCACTTGACAAACTCTAACCTGGAAGCCATTCAGACCCACAGATATATCTTCCCATAAGGGTAATTTAGTCCCATAGATATGTTCTTAGGATGTACTAGAAGATACGTCAGACCGGCACTCTAAATGATACTCAAACACTGCACTCAGAGATTCGAGCAGCCCTATTCTCTATCAAAGTAGTCTGGTCCTATCAAATATGATTAGTTGCCCATGATTAATTATGATTGATTATACATTATGATGATATGATTTATTTCTCACAATGAATTTGTAATAGGTATTCCTTACTTTATTTGTACACGTGACTGCATTAAAAAAATAGAGTACGAAGGCCTTTTACACAAGAAAATAACATCTGTGAGATATATAAGTGAAAACAACAAAAACAAAATGATAAAAGGTATGCTGTAAACCTTGCCATTGTTAAATTTATCTACTATAGAACTTTATAAATAACCCTTAGTAAAGTAACGTATTACAGTAGGGGGAGTAATAACGATATGGTAAAGGGTTCAATTAGAGAACATAATTAATCATTTGTCTGTAAAATCATTATACTGCTGAAGGATTTAGAGAGTATTTCACAGCTTAGAAAAAATATCATACTTTGTTATTTTGTTATCACTAACGATTACTGGCAGGAATACATATATTGCATTAAAAAAAGAGTAATGAAGCCTTCTTCACTGGAAAATAAAATTCTGTGAAAAATATAGGGAGAAGTAAATCCATAATGATAAATATCACCTACTGAAAAGAAATCCCGTCACCCTGCCATTACTAAATAAATAGAGTATAGATCTTTAAAAAAAGTGTTATATTAGGTGGATTAATAACGATTTATAATAAGAAATCAATTACAGAACCTAATAAATAAACATTTTACTATAAAGTAATGTTCAAAAATTGAAAAGATTTTTCACTTCTTACAGAACAATATAAATATTTGTTTTAAGAGTGAAACTGTAGCTATTACTAACGCTTATTCTTGAGAATATAAATATTGCTGTAAAAAAGAATAATAACGTCTTTTATACACGTGAAGATATTCTGTGTAATATATATAAAATGATGAAAAAAACCCGCGCTTATCCTGCCATCCTTTCCCTGCTTAAATGGGCAGAGTATAGAGCTTTATATGTATAACCATATAAATATTTTTGCAATAAATATTAAAATGTTTTTTGGAATTATCTAATAAATTCCTCCGTAAATATAATTTCTTTAAGAAAAAATTAGTTACTATTTTTGATATCCCAATAAATTGTAATGTCAGAAAAATATCTTATCGGGAAAAAAAAGTGAGAGAAATTATTTACAAGTTAAAATTCTTAATAGGGGAAATTTACTATTTTTGATATCTGAATAAAATTGTAATGTCAGAAATAGGACAATTTATCGGGGAAAAATAATAGACAAATTATTAAATGAGAGAAAAAACCCTAGTGAGAAATTATTTACAAGTTAAAATTCTTACTAGGGGAAATTTACTATTTTTGATATCCAGATAAAATTGTGGTGTCAGAAATAGGATATCTTATCGGGAAAAATTAATAAAGAAATTATTAAATGAGAGAAATAAAACCTTAGTGAGATATTATTTATAAGTTAAAATTCTTAACAGGGGAAATTTACTATTTTTGATATCCGAATAAAATTGTAATGTCAGAAATAGGATATTTTATCGGGGAAAAATAATAGAGAAATTATTAAATGAGAGAAAAAAACCTTAGTGAGAAATTATTTACAAGTTAAAATTCTTAATAGGGGAAATTTACTATTTTTGATATCCGAATAAAACTGTAATGTCAGAAATAGGACATATTATCGGGAAAAAATTAATAGAGAAATTATTAAATAAGAGAAAAAACTTTAGTGAGAAATTATTTACAAGTTAAAATTCTTCATAGGGGAAATTTACTATTTTTGATATCCGAATAAAATTGTGATGTTAGAAATAGGACATCTTATAAAAAAAAAACATTAATAGAGAATTTATTAAATGAGAGAAAAAACTTTAGTGAGAAATTATTTACAAGTTAAAATTCTTAAATTATTAAACGAGCTTAAAAATGCTCAAATTAAAATATTATATCAAATTATAATAAACCATATTACAGCCACTGCAAATAAATTTTTTCAATATAACAAAACATATGATTAATTTTGACAATAAAATAGTTTTA
>CM063506.1:104667523-104675023 GCA_032207245.1 Pardosa pseudoannulata
TGAAAATTCGTTAAAAATTCATGTGTATGATATTGAAGGGCCAAAATATTTTATCAAATGTAAATTAAGCAAAGATTTTAGGAGATTCACTAGTCCAGTATATAACAAATGTGTTGCATCAAAAGATATTAAATTAAAGAACCTTGAATGAAAGACCTTTTGAAAAAAAAACGATTTTTTTACTAAATTTTCTTCATTTATTAGAAATTTTATTAAAAACTTCTCCAGGAGTATATTTTTAAGTATAATTCTCTATGATAATATAAAAAATAAATCTAAAAATGTAAAAACATGAACTAGTTTCTGCGTATAAAGAAAAAAAGTTCTCCGAACGTAGACGGATATTTTAACAAGTTACTTAAGACAGCTAGCTTTGTAACTCAGTTAATTCTACATTTAGAAAATAATATAGTTCCCCCTTTTACTTCGTAACTCTTTGGTTGTCCCCATATGAGAGAATAATTATGCAATTCATATTAGATATAAAACGTTAAATTTCTTAAGTCTGGCTATATAAATAAATTGCAGACATTACACCAAGTTACTTTCCGCTTAAAATTAAGTTCATTGTGTATGACATGTGATATACAAGCTTATAAAGCATTAGAAGCGTATATTATAAGTACTGTACAAGACATGCAAAAGATTAACCAATCCAATTAACGTATTTGAAGGAAACCTGCAAAGGGCAAGCAATCGACAAAAGTTTATTAAAAGTTTGAGAAGAAGGTGCTAGGAAAGACTGTGGGAAAAACGAAATTAAGGTCTTTTTTAAATTATCCTCCATTAATCTATTGCCGGTAAACCTCAAGTCCACCACCAACACGAAACTGTCGTGACTTACGCAATTCCTATTCACTGTCTAGCAGTGTATTGAAACAAACCACATTAAAGGATTAGATCTGTATCGTTACTGATCCAATTTCTCTGCGTTAGCTTTTCAATTGTGTAACGTGTGGGACATTAGCGTCGGAAAATTTCGAATGCAAATGACTTTGAATGAAAAAGAGACAGAGATAAAAATCTGAGTTCTTTGGCCTCTTAAAATATACGGGTGATTTTGGATTTTCACTCAATAATGATATGTCCGGACGCGGATGATTGAACGCAAACGTTCGAATCCATCGATTTCCTTATAGGCGAAGGTTCTCAAGCAGAACTTCTGACATTTCAAAATCCAAAGTTTGCTTTTAGCTTTCTTGATTTTATTTTATTTTTTAGGTAGTTTTTCCATTCGGAAAGAAAGGAGTGTGTGAATTTAAATCTTAATTTGCGATATATGTCAGATTGGATTAAGAAAAGATGTTCCATATAATGAGAAGGCTTAAAAGCAGTGTTAGACGTTTAATTTTTAACAGCATAAAACAAATTAATGATAATCAAATTATTGAGCTTGTTCCAGATAATTTTCTGTCAAAAAACAAACCATTTTTTTACCTGCTTCATAGGGTACTTTACAATTCTGGAAAATTAAAAATTTTACTGATCCCGTCATATGACGGGTTATATGCTAGTTTTATGTATATAAAGATAATAAATATGTGTGTTCATCGATTATATTCTGATACATTTACAACTTTTAATTCAAACATGAGTATTCCAGCTTTGAAAAAAAATACCTTTGTTAATAGCCTTTTTTCAACTGTTCTACAATGTTAGCTCTTAACTGAAGCCTTCTTTTTAATTCGTAAGAGTCCATTAGCAGACTTATGTCTTACTTGCTATTCTATTGTGAAAGAGGCCTCATTTTCATAAATGGTTGCTGGGAAATATGAATGCAGAGTAGGCCATTTTAATTAGACCTGTAGCCTATTGGATCTTGATTAATATCAGTCTATAGTTTATCGCAATTTGAGTTATGGTATAATGGTCCCGTGGGATCTATTTCTCCTCTCAGCAAAATAAACAAAATTATTCACAGATTTCCTCAATTTCGGATTTTGTCACGACCTTCAGTACTCCTCTTCATCCCTAACCTAACATTACGGACGGAGTGATAACGTGAGGAACAATACGCCCGCATACACATGGGGGAAATCAAGCCCGTGCTACCAAGACAGACACAATCTGCTCCTTCCTCAGCCTCTGTGGCCATTCTGTCAGACGACCGGCGGCGCCTCAGCCCATAGCTCCAACATCCCTCCGATTGTCTAAGAACCCTTCGGAGATAGCTATCTCGGTTCCATGTAGCCTCTCTCTCCTGTTCTATCCATCTTTCTGTTATGGCGAGGTGGCAGAGGTTATCTGGTCCGAGACACCGATGTTCTGAATGGAGGTTACAAAAATCTGACTGCCCTCTTCACGTCCGGCGCACGGATCATTATGTAAATAGGATTCGACCACCTGAGCCCCGGCGTATCCTTTTTATTTATTATTGTTTATTATTTTAAGTGAGATGTAATTGCGCGCACACACGGTTCAATGCACCGCTTCCTATCGAGGTGGTGTGCCGGGGAGACAAATTGCATTTCAAGCAGAATCGCGGAAAATTACAGTTACGTTTCCTGAAAATGTAGCAAAGTGTCGCCAAGAAAAGAAGCAAGCGTGAACTTTTAAGTAAAAAAGGAAACTTGCTTGGGTACCGTATCATTGGGGGTTTTTCATAAATATGAAATTTGTTGCTTAATTACACTTCGTAGAACAGAGGATATTCCCCATTATTTATTGTACATAAGAACATATATTATTAGAATGCAAGACCGCACTCAGAAAATAATTTCGGGGTGGGTGAGACTCATTGAACTTGAAAATTTAAAATTTTGTTAGAGTCTAACAGTTGAATTTGCTTTCGAGATTTTTCCCACATTGCATAATATCAATATGTATAATAAGTTAAGCATTATAAGTTCTACAAACATACGACAACACCGGACGCATACGTTGCAAAACCTTACTTATATTTATATATTATTTTCATTGCAGAAAAATCTGGAACCATAGCATATTCTTACACAGTTTTTCATACATTAATATCCTTACAAAAAACCAGATAAAACAGCCTGTTAAACCAAAAACAATTGTGTTTTTTAACTCGTTGCACAGTATCAATAAGTATAATAAGTGTTATACATTATGAGTCCTACAAACATACGACAACACTGGACCCATACGTAGTAAAACCTTACATATATTTATATATTATTTTTACTGCAGAAAAATCTGGAACCATAGCATATTCTTACACACGCATTAATACCCTTACAAAAAATTAGATAAAAACATACGACAACACTGAACCCATACGTAGTAAAACCTTACTTATATAATATTTTCACTGCAGAAAAATCTGGAACCATAGCATATTCTTACACAATTTTTCATGCATTAATACCCTTACAAAAAATCAAATAAAACAGCCTGTTAAACCAAAAACAATCGTGTTTTTTAACTCCTTGCATAGTATCAATAAATATATAAGTGTTATACATTATGAGTCCTACAAACATACGACAACACCGGACTCATACGTTGCAAAACCTTACTTATATTTATATATTATTTTCACTGCAGAAAAATCTGGAACCGTAGCATATTCTTACACACTTTTTCATGCATTAATACCCTTAAAAAATCAGATAAAACAGCCTGTTAAACCAAAAACAATCGTGTTTTTTAACTCGTTGCATAGTATCAATAAATATATAAGTGTTATACATTATGAGTCCTACAAACATATGACAACACCGGACCCATACGTTGCAAAACCTCACTTATATTTATAAATTTATTTCACTGCAGAAAAATCTGGAACCATAGCATATTCTTACACAATTTTTCATGCATTAATACCCTTAAAAAATCAGATAAAACAGTCTGTTAAACAAAAAACAATCGTGTTTTTTAACTCCTTGCATAGTATCAATGAGTATAATAAGTGTTATACATTATGAGTCCGACCAACATACGACAACACTGGACCCATACGTAGTAAAAAACCTCACTTATATTTATATATTATTTTCACTGCAGAAAAACCTGGAACCATAGCATATTCTAACACATGCATTAATACCCTTACAAAAAATTAGATAAAAACATACGACAACACTGAACCCATACGTAGTAAAACCTTACTTATATAATATTTTAACTGCAGAAAAATCTGGAAACCATAGCATATACTTACACAGTTTTTCATGCATTAATACCCTTACAAAAAATCAGATAAAAACAGCCTGTTAAACCAAAAACAATCGTGTTTTTTCTTCGTTGCATAATATCAATAAGTATTATAAGTATTATACATTTTGAGTCCTACAAACATACGACAACACTGAACCCATACGTTATAAATCCTTACTTATATTTATAAATTTATTTCACTGCAGAAAATCTCGAACCATAGCATATTCTTACACATGCATTAATACCCTTACAAAAAATGAGATTAAAAACATACGACAATACTGGACCCATACGTAGTAAAACCTTACTTATATTTATACATTATTTTCACAGCAGAAAAATCTGGAACCATAGCATACTCTTACACAGTTTTTCATGCATTAATACCCTTACAAAAAATTAGATAAAAACAGCCTGTTAAACCAAAAACAATTGTGTTTTTTCACTCGTTGCATAATATCAATAAGTATAATAAGTATTGTACATTATGAATCCTACAAACATACGACAACACTGGACCCATACGTAGTAAAAAACCTCACTTATATTTATATATTATTTTCACTGCAGAAAAACCTGGAACCATAGCATATTCTAACACATGCATTAATACCCTTACAAAAAATTAGATAAAAACATACGACAACACTGAACCCATACGTAGTAAAACCTTACTTATATAATATTTTCACTGCAGAAAAATCTGGAAACCATAGCATATACTTACAGTTTTTCATGCATTAATACCCTTACAAAAAATGAGATAAAACATTCGGCAACACCGGACCCATACGTTGCAAAACCTCACTTATATTTATAAATTTATTTCACTGCAGAAAAATCTGGAACCATAGCATATTCTTACAGTTTTCATGCATTAATACCCTTACAAAAAATCAGATAAAACAGCCTGTTAAACCAAAAACAATCGTGTGTTTTAACTCGTTGCATAGTATCAATAAGTATAATAAGTGTTATACATTATGAGTCCTACAAACATACGACAACACCGGACCCATACGTTATAAAACCTTACTTATATTTATAAATTATTTTCACAGCAGAAAAATCTGGAACCATAGCATACTCTTACACAGTTTTTCATGCATTAATACCCTTACAAAAAATCAGATAAAACAGCCTGTTAAACCAAAAACAATCGTGTGTTTTAACTCGTTGCATAGTATCAATAAGTATAATAAGTGTTATACATTATGAGTCCTACAAACATACGACAACACCGGACCCATACGTTGCAAAACCTTACTTATATTTATATATTATTTTCATTGCAGAAAAATCTGGAACCATAGCATATTCTTACACAGTTTTTCATGCATTAATAACCTTACAAAAATCAGATAAAACAGTCTGTTAAACCAAAAACAATCGTGTTTTTTAACTCGTTGCATAGTATCAATAAGTATAATAAGTGTTATACATTATGAGTCCTACAAACATACGACAACACCGGACCCATACGTTGTAAAACCTTACTTATATTTATAAATTATTTTCACTGCAGAAATATCTGGAACAATAGCATACTCTTACACAGTTTTTCATTGATTAACACCCTTACAAAAAATCAGATAAAACAGCCTGTTAAACCAAAAACAATCGTGTGTTTTAACTCGTTGCATAGTATCAATAAGTATAATAAGTTATACATTATGATTCCTACAAACATACGACAACACCGGACCCATACGTTGTAAAACCTTACTTATATTTATAAATTATTTTCACTGCAGAAATATCTGGAACAATAGCATACTCTTACACAGTTTTTCATTGATTAACACCCTTACAAAAAATCAGATAAAACAGCCTGTTAAACCAAAAACAATCGTGTGTTTTAACTCGTTGCATAGTATCAATAAGTATAATAAGTGTTATACATTGTGAGTCCTACAAACATACAACAACACCGGACCCATGCGTTGTAAAACCTTACTTATATTTATAAATTATTTTCACTGCAGAAAAATCTCGAACCATAGCATATTCTTGCACAATTTTTCATGCATTAATATCATTGAAAAAATCAGATAAAACGGCCTGTTAAACAAAAAACAATCATGTTTTTTCACTCGTTGCATAGTATCAATAAGTATAATAAGTGTTGTACATTATGAGTCCTACAAACAATACGACAACACCGGACCCATACGTTGTAAAACCTTACTTATATTTATAAATTATTTTCACTGAAGAAAAATCTGGAACCATAGCATATTCTTACACAGTTTTCCATGCATTAATATCATTCAAAAAATCAGCTAATAACAGCCTGTTAAACCAAAAACATTATGTAGGCTTTGTTATGAAGTATAATATTGTGTGAAAACAGACAGTGAATCTGTAATTACTGTTGTCTTTCTTTTGTTTATTGCTTTTCCTTCTTTTCGGTTATAATATTTAATAGCAATTTTTATTATTTCTGTTACAACGACCTCTTTTTCAATAATAATATTTTTAATTTTATCTCGCAACAAAAACGAAATACTTCTAGCTGAAAAAAAATGCATGAAATTCACTAATTTAAATTCTTAATTAAATAAAAGATTTTTTCAAAATCTCCCTTTGATAATTTTTTATCATCTTTTTAGCAATTCTAAAAAGTAAAACAATATTTTTGAATGTGGGATATTAATTATAAACATTCTCGAAAAAAATAAATTAAATTAAAACACTGAAAATGCCCAAGGGTATATTTTAACGAGATGCTTGGAAACAGTGCAAGAAAGTTAATTTCAGAAACTAAATTTACTAAACAAACAACATCTCCTGTAGAATTTTTTTTAACTATCTTTTAATAAATATAACTTTATAGTTGAAAATACATCCCAGTTGACTATTTTATTATTGGTACCTGACATAGGGTGCTATAGTTTAATATGAGTTCAGCTGGAGCGTCAAAAGGGAAAAAGAAGTTTCAGAACCACTGCTCTAAATCAAGGAAAAGGAAACAAAATATATGACACTGAAAGAGAATTACAATTTCTTCCTCAAGATTAAAAATCTCTTTTTGTTTGAATCGCTTTCTTTCAGTCTCCGTGAAGCCGAGAGCCTATAATATGTTTCACAATAACTCAACAACTTAAAGAGAGACGAACAATTGAATAAATGAATGGCTTTCTAGAGCCAACAGATATTTAAAACCGAAGAAGATATTATTGACAGAGGCTCCTTTCTGTATACCGACACTCAGTAATCCAATCTGATCTCTTTAATCTATCATGCAACAGCTGTGCTGGAGGACGGTGAACCCCGAAAATGTATACCGGCCGGTCAACGAAAGTCACATGGTCGCCTAAAACTTGACCGCGGTACGAGCATTGATGTAATCCAATTGTGTTTACACTGCTTTCG
>CM063506.1:104677523-104682523 GCA_032207245.1 Pardosa pseudoannulata
GACTACTTGCATCTGCATGATTGACTAGGGAAAATTATCATCACTTGCTCTGTTAGCATTCGAATCTGAGATTTGATTTTAAAACTGCAATATATGATTATGTAAAAATAAAATAAAAAAACAAGGGTAAATTAAACATTGACATATTATTTTTATGATTCCTATACTAATTTGATACAGTTACCTCTTTTGTTCTGAAAAGGTGTTGGAAATATTTCACCTATTGTATGTATATGCGAGTGTTAAGTACTTTAAAGATATTTTAATTTACTCAAATATTTTGTATATGATATATTTTTTCTTATTCTACAATTTTTTCCTGTTATTAAATATTTTCGGATATTGGTAAATTAGGCTCTAAAATGCTGCAAATTTATATTAATATTCAAAATGCATTCCTACTGTGACAATATAAGATTATTTTGGGCACATTTCATTTGTACACAAGCCCCCCCCCTTTTCTTTTGAATAGGTGCCTGCGTGTAAGCAGGAGTGGCCTAGGGTTGTCTGCAAGAAAAGCAACTGCTGAAGGTGGCACAAACGCCTGTCTAAGGTACAAAAAAAATTATTTTTAACTTCGAGGTTTGCATAAGGAGACAGAAGCACTAAGTCTCCTAGTATATGTACTACATAGGCATTGTTCAGGTTGTAGGTATATATTTATTTGGTGTAAAGAACTTGAAATGTTTCTTCTTAGATATAATTGCAGCTAAAAAGAAAAACTGTCTTTTTTTCTGACAACTACGCTCATAAATTTTCCAACCAACGCACACTAAGTCATACCACAATGTTTGCTCTGCCTTTTTAACTTCGCATACACCAAGCAAAGTACTCTGAAATTTGCATTAATTTTCCACAACAACAAAGGGCTTATCCAAAGATAAAAACCCAACCCATAAATATTTTGATCTATAATACCCATAAATCTACTCCCAAACCCCTTACTTACCTCCTCACTGATTAATGGAGAGCCCCTATGAGCAAACACCCATCTTCCCACAGCAAACAGAAATAAAATCTCCCTCGGAGAGCGAAATTAGATGGCCGCACTTTTTACGATGAGGCCAGTATAGGGGACTAGGAACCAGTTTTCGCCTGGGAGAAATATAACGTGACAAGATAGAATCGCTTTCATTTGGGGATTTTGCTTTACGATGGGTTTTCGTGTCCCCTCCTTAATTTTTTTACTATTTTTTTTTTTACTCTCAGTACTTCTTTATTGAAGAATAGGTCGAGAGATAATGGATGTAATATATAATTAAACGGATTACAGTAATAGATTAGAGTTCTTTTTTAAAAGTACCTCGTTTTTTTTTCTTTACATATGTAGTTTTTATCCTCGTTCCAAAGCATGTAATTATTTGTAATTTGTTTTTAGTTCTTTTTCAGCTACAGTTTTTAATGTATCACTGAGGTAGGAATAATGTTCATTGTGTAAATGTTCTCTGTGTTATTTTTCTTCATAACATAAAATTAATGAATACTGGTTTAAATTGGATTCATATAATTAAGGTAATTGCCGCATGGTATCAAATTTCCACTCTGAGAGAAACCATAGAAATTTTTCGAGAAAAAAAATTCCGTCTTTTATATTTTTATATGAACTTATATTTTAAAACAGCGATTCTGAACTTGTGGGCACCTCCCCCCCCCGACTTAAACCCGATAAATGCATTAACTCTAAATTGGGGGAAGGCACTTATTGAAAAGAAAATATCGTTGAAGAATTTTAATTTACTAAAAGGAAATAAATAAAAACATACATTCTGACATAATAAAAAATGAAATAACCATAATAAAATATAAAATACACATTTCCAATGATATAATAAATAAATAAGATACTGCAACTTATGAATAAACTATATCAGTACCGCAATGACTATTTAATAATACACTATGTATTTAATAATAAGCATCCTTCTTATTTTTGTATTATTATTTTATTTTCATTACTCGTCTTGTGAGAAATAGGTCGGGAGATAATTGATCTAATATATGATTAAATGGATTATAGTAATAGAGTAAAAGTTCTTTTTAAAAGTACCTTATTTTTTACACATGTAAATGTACTTCTAATTTAACATCGTGTAATTATCTGTATCAGGATTTAGTTCAATTCATCTGTAATTCAATGTATCAATGGGGTAATAATCATCTTCACTAGGTACAAGAACACTGTATTATTTTGTTTTCTAAAGGATAATTAATGTATGTTGTTTTAATGTTGATTCATACCATAAATGCAACTGTCGTTTACTATTATAATGACTTGGGAGACAAATTATAAAAAAACTTAGTGTCATACAAAAGAAAGTATTTAATGTACAAAAGAATTTACAGATTTACATATATATTCGGTCAACACATACATTTAATCGAGAAGCAGATCACAATCCAAATCTGGAGAAAAACAGGTGCTATCGCTTATACGAGGGTTGCCTTATAATTTTTTACAAAAATTAGGGCGAAAAAGAATTTTTGGGGAACAAACTGTTTTATATCTTTTCAAAATATTTGACTTTAAGATTATACACTTTTCCTTCCGTTCAAACTAATTCTTGAAATAATTTTTCCACTCTGTAGTTGATATCTCAGAAACATGGTTTTGGAAGGTATCAACAGCGTTTTCCGGTAACGAAAATCGCTGCCCACGTATTTTTTGATTGACATAAGGGAACAAGAAAAAGTCGTTAGGCGACAACTCAGGAGAATATGGGGATTGGGACATTAATTCGATATTTCTATCCTTCAAATAATTAGGTTTGGTTTGGTTTTTTTAGAGTGCTACGGTCTACTTTTTGCAACACGAGGGCTAACCTTCAAATAATTAATTCTTTCATTTACTGTGTGGGAGCTGGATATGTCGTAATGAAGAATGATGCATCGATTTTTGTTATTTTTCCTGATTTCGTTGACGACTTTTGGAAACCAAATTTCTGTATACAATTTAGCCTGAACAGTTTTCGATCCTCTGAAGGAATGATTGCAATATATCCTATAAGGCCGAAGGAACAAGCAATCATTTTCTTGGAAGTTGTTCGTAAACGAACAACTTTCGTGGGATTCAGTTCATCTTGAAACACGCAGACAGTGGACTATTGTTTAGCTTCCACTATCCAAGTTTGGTCGCCTGTAACAATGTTGTATACGGATTTTGCTGTTTCCTATTTGAATTTTTTTTAAATTTCCTTGTACCAATATGTACGAGCCTCTTTTTGAGTTTCTGTCAAATTGTGCGGAATCTATCTGGAACAAATAATTTTAGCAGCTAAATGTTAGTGCGAAATCGAATGTATTGCAATCTGTGATATGTCAAGGGATACCTCTATCTCACGATATGTAGTATGCCAATCTTCTTCAATCATCTTGCACACAGAATCTATGTACTTTGAAATCACTACCGATTTGGGTCGTCTTTCACGAGATTCATCACTGACTGACTCACGACCATGACGAACTCCTGCAAACAAATGGTAAACTGTCTTTTCTGATGATGCTACACAACCAAAAGTTTCACGAAGCTGTTCTATGCATTCTTGTTAAGTGAGTCCTTTCTTGAAAGCATAGAAAATCTTCCAACGATTGCCTTCACGAGTTCTCTCTATTTTTTCAATCCCTTAATTCTTTTAAACATTCATTGTAAACAAAATAAGCAGTTCATTTCTAAGACGCCACTGGTTCCAAGATAAAATAGTGAGAATTTTACAAATATCCTTAAGATATATTTCAATAGTGCCTTCTATTGGTAGTTTGTAAAAACTTAAAAAGCGACATTCGTACGCTGTCAACGAAAACCGTTCATCGGAAACAGTAAAAAAACAAATCGCAAAGTCCCGGTCGCCGGTTTCCTTAGAACTCTGGTCAACCAAATAGACTTCTCACTACAGTCTTTCTCTATAAAAAAAACCTTCTCATTTTTATTTTCCTCCAGAGTTAAATCACTGGAACCACTATAAAGGTGGGTCCGAGTTCACTCTCACTCCTGGTTCTTCCTTTTAAGTGGTTCAGTAATGCCGTTGTCCAGACTCGATCTAAGCTGGGTATCTCCACTGGGAACTTCACCGGTCGACAATATTAGATGGGGCTCGAAAACCTTTGAATCATGCTATATAGAAATTTGACTGACATGAAGTTTGGAAAACGCGCTGTGTTGAATCGGCCTTTTCACACTTCATTAGTAACTGTTCCTTAACTTTTGTCTCTGCACTGGAAGTTGAAATGAGGTAGCCCTTTAGCCCTCAGTAGGATAGATGAATTGAGTATTGGGGGGTCATTTGGCGTCGTTACACACTAAATTATTCTTGCCTTAAAACATGGCAATTTATGTCGAAGAATTTCAGTTTTTATACATTTTCTTACAAGTAATATTTTAAAATTCTGTTCATCTTCAGACTGTAGACAAACATATTACCAATGTAGATGTTTGAGTGAATAAAACTGCATATAATTTTTTTACTCTAAATTTTAATTTTGTATATTATTCCTATATACTAAATTTTAATCCTATTCAAATAGTAGCTGGACATCTATTACCAATATAAACATTTTAGAGAGAAACACTGCAATTGAAAACATTATTTACTCTCACTACATCTCACTAAAGAATAGGTCAGGTCGAGAGGTAATGTATGTTATATATAATTAAGCGAATTACACTAGTGGATAAATTTTTAGGTATATAGTTTTTTCCCTCTTTTGACAGCATGTAATCTTTTATTAATAGGTTGTAGTTCAGATTAGTTTAGTACCTAAATGAGATAGACATAATTTTCGTTGTCTATAAGAAAGCTATAAAATTTTGCATTGTAAAAAAGATATAGAGTGTTATAGCATGAAGGCAATCACAGTATAACATTAAATGGTTCTTTCTGAAACATATCATATCATTGTTTGTCAATTGAGATTGTTGTCAATTTTCCCAGAAATTATGATTTAAAATTTTAATCGTCTTTCTCCAAAGGCCAAACTTCTGTTACGAATATAGGCATATGAATAAT
>CM063506.1:104687523-104695023 GCA_032207245.1 Pardosa pseudoannulata
AAAAAAACAAACCATTTTTTTACCTGTCTCACATAATACTTTACAATTCTGGAAAATTAAAAAATTTACTGATCTCGTCATATGACGGGCTATATGCTAGTCTAAAAAAAAACCAGGTAATCGTGTTTTATTTTTGGTATATGAACAATGTATTATAGCAACAATACATTATAACTACCAAGCTTTTGAAAAGAATAGAGATCCTGTTTTTAGTTTAAAAAGTTTGAATATTTTAATGCTTTTCTATGCAAGATTAAGACATATTAATTTCCAGTTATAAAGTAAACAAAAACGGATAGCTGCTTCAGTGTAACCAATCGTGCGTTTAGGGACCTTCAACAAGTGAGTTGCATAGGTTCCTATAAATAACAGCAGGCTTTCAAGGCTCATTTAATGCCTATTATCTTTTAAAACAAATGATAAAATCTCAGTCATGAACCGTAATCGATGTTTCAAAAAGAATTAAAAACATCTTTATCAGTTACTTGAGGTGATTATACTTTATCAAAACTTGAAAATACCGGAAATCGTTAACAAATGTTGGTTTGAAAATTTTCCTTTTTAAAGAACTGATGAAACTGTATCGAAGTTTTGATAGAAAGTTTGTGAGTAACATTTCCCCCCTTTTCGAGCGTTTAATACCATTATTTCGATCCCTATTTTCCCCTGTTAAGAGTCCCGGTTAATTCCTTCTCATTTAATAATTTCTTAATTTAATTTATTTAAATATCGTATGCATTATTTTCATAAGTTTTATCACTGAACTTAGATATGACGTAAATATTTTACGTCATATCTAAGTACGTAAATATTTGTGTTAAATAATAGATTAGGTATACATATGTGATAATTTTAAATTTAATCATCGAGTAATTTTTGTTACAAGATCATTCTCAGCTAAAAACACCCCATTTTTTTTACCTGCCTCATATAATACTTTACAATTCTGGAAAATTAAAAAATTTAATGATCCCGTCATATGACGGGCTATATGCTAGTCTAAAAATAACCAGATAATCGTGTTGTATATCGTTATGTTTGGTATATGAACAATGTATAACACAAATACATTATAACGACCACGCTTTTGAAAAAAATAGAAACCCCGTTTCTTGTTTAAAAAGTTCAAATAGTTTAATGCTTTTCTATATATCTATTCACAGTTTTTATGCAAGATTAAGACATATTAATTTCCAGTTATAAAGTAAACAAAAACGGATAGCTGCTTCATTGTAACCAATCGTGCGTTTAGGGACCTTCAACAAGTGAGCTGCATGGGTTCCTATAAATACCAGCAGGCTTTCAAGGCTCAATTAATGCCTATTATCTTTTAAAACAAATGATAAAATCTCAGTCATGAACCGTAATCGATGTTTCAAAAAGAATTAAAAACATCTTTATCAGTTACTTGAGGTGATTATACTTTATCAAAACTTAAAAGTAACGGAAATCATTAACTAATGTTAGTTTGAAAATTTTCCTTTCTAAAGAATTGATGAAACTGTATCGAAGTTTTGATAAAAAGTGTTTGAGTTAGTTAAATCAATCCTAGTTAAAAGCAATCAGATTATTACTTTTAAATATGTTAATACTAGCATATAGATACAGAGGGTAGGGTTCATATACGGGAGTTCTAGGAAGGGTAAGATAGTTTTCCTAATTTTTATGACTATGTTTATGTTACCTGTTACAAAATTTTGTTTGATTCCAAAACCTCAAATTATCAGACGCCTGGACAAACGTTTTAGTTTTAAACTATCGATTAACACAGAGACGACTAGACAATCTCTTTGTAGTGTCATATCGACCCATTCAAATAACTATAATCATCTGAGAACATGATACAGACATGATTAACTATATAAATTACTTTTGTAACTTAAAGAAAAGAGAATATGAATAAAATTTGACTCTTTGTACTTATAACTTTCATTATTTTATAACATTGTATCGTTTGCAATCTATTATTCAAAACTAGCATATAGCCCGTCATATGAATGGATCAGTAAAATTTTTAATTTCTTAGAGTTCTACGAGGGTTGCTATTTATATTTCTGGCCTTGGCAACAGTAAGTGTTACTAGGCGACAGCAGAAGATTTTAATCGAAAGTTTGATATTTTTAAACATAAATTCAGCAGACGATTTACCATTATAGCTTTATTTGTGTTGTTGACAGTAAATTGAAAAGTTCTCTTTCAAAAAATGGAATTGAATCGTAAACATTTTCTTGCCATTATTTTTCATAAATTTTGACGTAGATTGTCAAGACAAGAGTGCTTCGATGAACTTAATTCTTTATACAGCGATAAAGCTCCATCCAACAGCACTGTAAAAAAAAAATGGTATAACGAATTTAATCGTGGTCGATGTTCGATCCAGGACGAAATTTAGTGAATCGATTGCAATATATTGGTTATGTATAAAAAACAAACACACAAACGAACAAACTTCTTAATTTTCAAAGATATGTAACTTAAACGGTAGATATTTAATATTCCGTGAAATAGACTCTTAGATTTTTATGAAAAGAATCTGTTGTTAATACCGATGATAAAACTTTCATTGCAACCAAAAATAATCGATGATTAAATTTAAAATTATCACATATGTACCTAATCTATTATTTAATACAAATATAAAAGAAAAGTATTTACGTAATATTTAAGTTCAGTGATATAATGTATGAAAATAATGAGGACGATATTTAAATAATTTAAAATAAGAAATGATTACATGAGATTTTTAAAGAAATGACGTCATAAGTCTAGAAACAAATGTTATTTTTACTTTTTTATTATGTGATAAATTGATAAATTTAATCTTCTGCTCTTAACCGGGGAGAACAAAGGTTGAAATAATGGCATTAAACATTCGAAAAGGGGGGAAGGGGCGGATTTCAAACGTTTTCGAACTCGCTTTGAATTTTGCTAACTCTAAATCATCAAAAATACAATATGGATGTCGCTATCCATCCGCGCCGAACGATAGCCGAATGGTTAGGGTGCTGGCCTTCGGAAATGGAGTTCGTGGGTTCGAATTCCAGAATGACATGGATGTTCGTAGCCGTTCGGAATCGGCTTTAAACTGTAGGTCACTGTCTCATTAGCCCTCAAGTTCCAAAAAGTAGACCGTAGCACTCCAAAACCAAACCATTCAAGGCCGAACGATGGCCGATTGGTTAGGGTGCTTGCCTTCGGTACCGGAGTTCGTGGGTTCGAATCCCACAGTGACATGGATGTTCATAGTCGTTCGGAATCGGCTTTCAACTGTAGGTCCCGGTCTCATTAGCAGTTGTGTTGCAAAAAGTAGAACGTAGCACTCCAAACCAGACTATCCATTCCAGGTAAAACCGCTTCATAAATACGCAGACAGAAGGACGGATGAACAAACAATCTCGGCTATTATTATATAGGAGATTGTTAAAAACTTATTTATAATATAAACGGATATGTATATAACACGTCTCTTCAACTTATACACCAATATGTTGTGCTGCTTATTCCACTCTCTTTGGTGACGTCAGAACAAATATGAGCTAAAGTTGTTTTTTTTATTTTTTTTTATTTTATTTTTTTTTTTTTTGCAAATGGAGAGCTAAATGAATCCACTTAATTATAAAGTGGAAGAATATGGGATTCTGTGTACACCAAAATATGTGGTCAATTTTTTTACTACACAAGAGCTAATGACGAAGTAATATGAAGATAAAAACTAAAATACGTCAACTATATGAATTGCACCAGCAATGACAAAATTGTAGTAATCAAATACGGAGTTGTACTGAAGTATATTGGTTTGGGGGAATCAAAATTCCTTTCTAATGAAATAATTGAATAACGTAAAGAAAAATATATATATAATTTCTTTAAATGCTTCGAAATTGTTTATATAAATGATATGCATTAGAGAAGTTTCCTGTGTCATTAAATGTAATCAAGCTACATGAAGTTTATATAAATAGATTGAAAATTTAATACACGTAATTATTTATTAAAAACCTCACTTATTTGAATTAAAATATTTTCTCAGAATTAACTATTTCATAAGATATTTCCTGGTAGATATAAAGAGAACAGCATCACGCGAATTTCAAATCAGCCATAGTTACATGCCTTTCTAATTCCTCAATGTATTATTAATGATATTTTAATAACTATTTTCTCAAAATCTAATCCAATATTTAGTACTGTTATATTTTCATTCACTTTGATAGCAAAAATAGTAGCTTATATATGTAAAATAAAAAATAAATATTGCTTTTAAGCAGTTCAAAATTGTATTATTTCATGCTCTACTTTTTAATATTTACTTTTCCCGGCCGTAGAAATTAAATTAAGGAAGTGATTAACTCATATTGGATTCTTTCCATGCTCAAAACCAAAAGCTAAATTATTATCTTATAACTACTTTAATATGATACGGGGATTTCCTACGTTTTTACTTTACTACATGTTGATATATATTGCTGTGAACCGTGCCAAGAGACAAGTTTTACTCTGCATACTGTATCTTCTTTATTTATATAAAAATATATAGATAAAAAAATATAAATAATCTCTCTATAGAAAAGAAGGTAGTTTTTAATCGACTATCTTATTTGAAACAAAGGTGAAACTAAAAAGTTATGAAAAAAATTTCACCACACGATTTCGTATCCCTAATAGTTTTTCGTATTAATAATATGAAGTAATAATTTTTCTAAAGTAGGTGAGCGAAAGTAGCTAGTAGTTATTACTATATACATTCATGTAATGATATTTTAAACTAAAATTCTTTTAAGATGAAAATAAATAATTTTTCTTAATTATCTTACTATGTATATATATATGTATCTATCTATCTATCTATCTGTCTGTCTATCTATGTATCTATCTATCTATCTATCTATCTATCTATCTATCTATTTGTCTATGTATCTATCTATCTATCTATCTATCTATCTATGTATATATCTATCTATCTATCTATCTATCTATCTATCTATCTATCTATATCTATCTATCTATCTATCTATCTATCTATATATATATATATATATATATATATATATATATATATACATATATATATATATATATATATACATATATATATATATATATATATATATATATATATGTATATATGTATATATATATGTATATATATATGTATATATATGTATATATATATATATATATATACATATATATACATATATATATATATATATATATATATATATATATATATATATATATATATATATATATATATATATATATATATATATATATATATATATATATATATATATATGTGTGTGTGTGTGTGTGTGTGTGTGTGTGTGTGTGTGTGTGTGTGTATGTATTTAATAACAGGAATAGAAAATAATTCAGAGAAAAATAAAAAGAATTAAACATTTAAGACATGTCCCACCTGAATAATAGATGGCAATTATCACTAGGTTTACAGACGTTTCTTATATATCTATCTCTACGAACACGCGTCAATTTGACGCATGAACTAATACATATAACTGCGCTCAGAAAGCAATGCAACTATACACTATAAGTAAAAAATAAAATATGAGATAATATTGAGGTTCACAATAATATTACTAATTCAAAATTATTCTAGTCTTTTATTTTTCATTACTCGAAGTAAGCACCAAAAACCTTCAAAATCTCTTTACACTCTGATTTCAATGGACATTCTGAGCGTCTTTCTTTCTGCTGTTGCTTATTGCTTGTTTCATTTGAGATAACACAATATCAGATACCGGAGTATTGCCGGTACATTCCTATTTATTATTGTTGTAATGTTGGCATAAGTAGAACTAATTTACTAAACATTTTGTCTACTTTACGATAGCTTGAATATGACGCATATCCTTAGAGATACGTTTACCACATAGAAAATTTCAATATTTCAACACTTTTAAAGAAAATAGACTTCGATATATATTTGCCTATTTTAATGGATAAAAATCAGTACAAGAAATAAAATAAAAATGTAAAAGGTTTTTTTTAATTTTCCTTATAAAATGAGTCAAAATGACGCGTCCCGCAACTTAGTGTTAAATAGCACCAATGCCAAGTTTGGAACACCATAAAACTTTTATCGTAAGCCAGAAAGTTTTAAAAATCAGAAATAAAAATAAGCAATAAAAAATAACATATAAAGCACTAGCACCCGAGAGAAATTAGCATTTAAATTAACATTTGTTTTGGGATTTTAATATTTGATTATTATACTCTTGATTTTCCATTTGCCATTTCTGACCTGTATCATTTTAAGTATCTAACTATGAAGATTTATAAAATACATTGATTTGTAAGAAAAAGTTAACCTTAATGCAATAATTAAATCACGTGAATGAACGAACACACATCACTTCTAGGGATATAATTTGATGATATATAAAGAGCAGCACGCGATTGTCTCATCAGATTTAGTTATATTCTTTTCAAAATTAGCAATGCATTATTAATGATATTTTAATAATCATTTTCTCAGAATGTTTCAAAGTGTAGCATTTAATGTAGTATCTTTTACATTAACTTTGACTACGGGAGTAATGAAACCTCTTTTTAAGGTTTCAAAAATTAAAGAACATTTAGGAAATTGTAAAAGTAGAAAGAAATACCTGTTAGATGAAAACCAAAATTTATAAATTGATAATTGAAAAATAATACACTGATATAAGTTATATGTATCGACAAGAACTGTTGAGATAATAATAGCTGTTTGTCTCTTTCCAATGATTATTTTTAAAATTGGTGTCATTATTTGAAAAGGAGAATAAACCCCTTTCTTTTCGGGGTTTCAGATCGATTTTCAACCGTTCACTACTGTCGAGTATTTTATAACAAACTCTCCGTTGAATTAATTTTTAATTAGATTGTAACTTAGTAAATAATATATACAATATGCTGTAGGAAGATAGAGTTGTTGTTGGTGGTGTCATATGCCACTTGGTCAAACCAAGCACGATTTAGCAGTAGGCTTTCGTATTAAGCCGAAGAGGTACGTCTTTCTTTTTAATGAGACCATTTAGGTGAAAGAACGACTTTGCTCAAGTGGGACCTCGTAATTTTGAATCAGGGACCAAGAAGAAGACCCATAGACTTGGCATGCCACCCTAGAGGTATTAATTGAGAACTTCGAGGACATTGTTACCACGAACATATCTTACGTTCCCCAGTTACCATTAACGAACACGGCAGGAAGACTTAACCTAATGCTACTTCTTAACATTAGGGATATTTTAAAGATCTTGTCTTGTACTCATACCAGATTTGCCCAAAAGAGTATCCAAAATCAAACAACGCATTTGAGATGCTTTAAAAGCTGTTAACCCTTTAAAGGTCACCAAAATAAATTCATGGGAATTTAATGTAATTTGTTTATAAATGCTATCTGTGAACCTTGTAAATGTAAAATATATGAGTTTTCTTTACATTCCTTAGGAAGGTTGGCCCTAGAGGATACCTAAGGAGGGTTTGAGGAGTGGTTTA
>CM063506.1:104700023-104702402 GCA_032207245.1 Pardosa pseudoannulata
TCCATTAAATATACTGCATAAAGGAGAAAGTAAAACAGGAATGCAATTAAAAAACATTCATCTGTCCTTGTTAATGACACATAAAAATCTAACGTCTATCTCTGCCAAAGACCATCAGTATTTAAAACGTTTTCATTCTTCCAAATCCTGAAATTTAGTTTTTTGGTTATTAGAATGTTTTCTTTAAATATACTGCATAGACGAGAAAGTAAAACAGGAATGCAATTAAAAAACATTCATCTGTCCTTGTTAATGCCAGAGAAAAATCTAATATCTATCTCTGCCATAGATTATCAGTATTTAAAAGGCCTTCATTCTTCCAAATCCTGAAATTTAGTTTGTTGGTGATAACAATGCTTTCTTTAAATATACTGCCTAGTAGAGAAAGTAAAACGGGAATCCAATTAAAAAACATTCATCTGTCTTTATTAATTACACAGCAAAATCTAACGTCTATCTGCCACAGACCATCAGTATTTAAAACGTCTTCATTCTTCCAAATCCTGAAATTTAGTTTTTTGGTGATTACAATGCTTTCTTTAAATATACTGCATAGACGAGAAAGTAAAACGGGAATGTAATTAAAAAGCATTCATCTCTCATTGTTTATGACACAGCAAAATATATCGTCTATCCCTGACACAACCCCCCAGTATTTAAAACGTCTTCATTCTTCCAAATCCTGAAATATAGTTTATTGGTGATAACAATGCTTTCTTGAAATATACTGCCTAGTAGAGAAAGTAAAACGGGAATGCAATTAAATAACATTCATCTGTCATTGTTAAGGACGAAGCAAAATCTAACGTCTATCTCTGCCACAGAGTATCAGTATTTAAAACGTCTTCCTTCTTCCAAATCCTGAAATTCATTTTTTTTTTTTGTGATTACAATACTTTCTTTAAATATACTGCATAGACGAGAAAGTAAAACGGGAATGCAATTAAAAAACATTCATCTGTAATTGTTAAATACACAGCAGCATCTAACGTCTATCTCTGCCACAGACCATTAGTATTTAAAACGTCTTTATTCTTCCAAATCCTGAAATTTAGTTCTTTCGTGATTACAATGCTTTATTTAAATATACTGCATAGATGAGAAAGTAAAACGGGAATGTAATTAAAAAGCATTCAACTCTCATTGTTTATGACACAACAAAATCTATCGTCTATCTCTGCCACACACCATCAGTATTTAAAACGCCTTCCTTCTTCCAAATCCTGAAATTTATTTTTTTTGTGATTACAATGCTTTCTTTAAATATACTGCCTAGTAGAGAAAGTAAAACGGGAATGCAATTAAAAACATTCATCCGTCATTATTAATTACACAGCAAAATCTAACGTCTATCTCTGCCACAGACCATCAGTATTTAAAACGTCTTCATTCTTCCAATCGTGAAATTTAATTTTTTGGTGATTACAATGCTTTATTTAAATATACTGCATAGATGAGAAAGTAAAACGGGAATGTAATTAAAAAGCATTCATCTGTCATTGTTAAGGACGAAGCAAAATCTAACGTCTATCTCTGCCACAGAGTATCAGTATTTAAAACGTCTTCCTTCTTCCAAATCCTGAAATTCATTTTTTTTTTTTGTGATTACAATACTTTCTTTAAATATACTGCATAGACGAGAAAGTAAAACGGGAATGTAATTAAAAAGCATTCATCTCTCATTGTTTATGACACAGCAAAATATATCGTCTATATTTGCCACAGACTACCAGTATTCAAAACGTCTTCATTCTTCCAAATCCTGAAATTTAGTTTTTTTGGTCATTACAATGCTTTCTTTAAATATACTACATAGACGAGAAAATAAAACCGGAATGCAATTAAAAAACATTCATCTATCATTATTAATTATACAGCAAAATCTAACGTCTATCTCTGCCACAGACCATCAGTATTTAAAACGACTTCATTCTTCCAAATCCTGAAATTTAGTTGGTTGGTGATTACAATGCTTTCTTTAAATGTACTGCATAGACGATAAAGTGAAACGGGAATGTAATTAAAAAAGCATTCATCTATCATTGTTTATGCCACAGCAGCATCTAACGTCTATCTCTGCCACAGACCATCAGTATTTAAAACGTCTTCATTCTTCCAAATCCTGAAATTTAGTTCTTTCGTGATTACAATGCTTTCTTTAAATGTACTGCATACCAGAGAAAGTAAAACGGGAATCTAATTAAAAACATTCATCCGTCATTATTAATTACACAGCAAAATCTAACGTCTATCTCTGCCACAGACCATCAGTATTTAAAACGTCTTTATTCTTCCAAATCCTGAAATTTAGTTCTTTCGTGATTACAATGCTTTCTTTAAATGTACTGCATACCAGAGAAAGTAAAACGGGAATGCAAT
>CM063506.1:104702502-104715002 GCA_032207245.1 Pardosa pseudoannulata
CAAGAAGGGTAGAGTATATAAAGAAAGAATCACCAGATTACAAACTGTAATATTTTTTATATATTTACAAACAGAATCTTTAAACTGAAAAAATGTCCATCTCTGACGTCTGTCAATGGCACAGTCTAAAATGGCGTATATCTCTAAACGTCTATATCTATCTAAATCTAACAATGAAATTTTAATTAATTTTAATAAAATTACTGATTATAATACAAAGAAAATGATCGTACTCCAATCACTCAGGCGGAACGATGGCCGATTGGTTAGGGTGCTGGCCTTCAGTACCGGAGTTCATGGGTTCGAATCCCACTGTGGCATGGATGTTCGTAGCCGTTCGGAATCGGCTTTAAGCTGTAGGTCCCGGTCTCATTAGCCCTTGTGTTGCAAAAAGTAGACCGTAGCACTCCAAACCAAATCAAATCAATCCAATCACTCAGTGTAAACAAATCAAAATATGACACATCTCCCATAGCCTTAGGTCCCGGATGTCTGAAACATATACACTGAGTCATAAAGCCAGTTATTTTCACGTTTACAATATTTTATGTAATATTTATATACACTAAAGCAAAGATAGGATGCAATTAAAAATACAGTGGTCTCTGCTTAATGTGATCAGTTTGGGACACCATTATTTTGATAGCAATAACCGATAGATAACAATAAACAATATGCAAAATTAGATAAATTTACCCCCACTTTAATTCACACCTTATATTTATGTATTGTATATTATCTTTTAACACATAAGAATTGTATACATAATTTAAAAATTAATCATTTGTTGACTGTCTACAATTTTCTCTAAGAAGCTCATTGATAAATTGTTCGTAATCATAATGCTTTTTAAAGTCATCGGAACGGTGTTGTATTCCACGTTTCAACACTTTCAATGCATTTCTAATTTCAGCACTTGTAGGATGGGGCTTCATATCAATAGACTTTTCATCTGACTCATCAGTTCCATTATTCGTATGCTTTTCTATGATAATCTGACAGGCTTCAGATTCTGTTAATGGGAAGCTACTGGAATGTGTCTCCGTATTTTCATTACATTTATTTCTTCTAGTAAGATCATCACTAGTTTTCAAAATTTTGCACAATAGAGGCTGAGAAATGTTTAATTGCGCTAACTCATTTTTCGTAGCCTGTCATAACGATTTAAAATTTCGATCTTTTGTTGTAATGTTAATCATTTTAATAATTTCGCTTTCTGGCTTCCATATCGACAAACTACATGTAAGCGAGCAAAATTCCAGGAACGTGTAATTCCCTATTTTCCCAGGTGAAATAGGAAGAATTCTCGGAAATTCATACAACAGCGAAGGGAAAGCAATTAATGGGTTCCTTCTGTATCTATTGAGAATATTCCTTTGCCAGTTAAAATGAGGTTTGAAAACTGATAACATTACCCGATGTAACTATTACATAAAGCAATAATTTTAACATACAAATGAATAGAGGAAATCGGGACCAAGTGATTTCGATAACAATAAGCGAATGATATCATTAACCGCGATCACATTAAGCGGAGGCCACTGTAGTTAATTTTACAAGGTTATTGATATATAATGGTCACGTTTGTCACTACACTATCTTAAAGGATGTTAAAATCGTCTATACCCATCCTGATCTGGAAATAACTTTTTTCAATAACTATACTTCCATTAATTATACTACATGGACGAGAAAGTAAAACAGGAATGCAATTAAAAAACATTCATCTGTCCTTGTTAATGACGTAGCAAAATCTGACATCTATCTCTGCCACAGACCATCAGTATTTAAAACGTCTTCATTCTTCCAAATCCTGAAATTTAGTTTTTTGGTGATTACAATGCTTTCTTTAAATGTACTGCATAGACGAGAAAGTAAAACGGGAATGCAATTAAAAAACATTCATCTCTCATTGTTTATGACACAGCAAAATCTATCGTCTATCTCTGCCACAGACCATCAGTATTTAAAACGTCTTCATTCTTCCAATCGTGAAATTTAATTTTTTGGTGATTACAATGCTTTATTTAAATATACTGCCTAGTAGAGAAAGTAAAACGGGAATCCAATTAAAAAACATTCATCTGTCATTATTAATTACACAGCAAAATCTAACGTCTATCTCTGCCACACACCATCAGTATTTAAAACGCCTTCCTTCTTCCAAATCCTGAAATTCATTTTTTTTTGTGATTACAATACTTTCTTTAAATATACTGCATAGACGAGAAAGTAAAACGGGAATGTAATTAAAAAGCATTCATCTCTCATTGTTTATGACACAGCAAAATATATCGTCTATCCCTGACACAAACCACCAGTATTTAAAACGTCTTCATTCTTCCAAATCCTGAAATATAGTTTGTTGGTGATAACAATGCTTTCTTGAAATATACTGCCTAGTAGAGAAAGTAAAACGGGAATGCAATTAAATAACATTCATCTGTCATTGTTAAGGACGAAGCAAAATCTAACGTCTATCTCTGCCACAGAGTATCAGTATTTAAAACGTCTTCCTTCTTCCAAATCCTGAAATATAATTTTTTTGGTGATTACAATTATTTCTTATAATATTAAATATACTTCATAGCCGAGAAAGTAAAATGGGGATGCAATTAAAAAAACATTCATCTGTCTTTATTAATTACACGGCAAAATCTAACGTCTATATCTGCCACAAACCATCAGTATTTAAAACGTCTTCATTCTTCCAAATCCTGAAATTTAGTTTTTTGGTGATTACAATGCTTTCTTTAAATGTACTGCATAGACGAGAAAGTAAAACGAGAATGTAATTAAAAAACATTCCTTTCTCATTGTTTATGAAACAGCAAAATCTATCATCAATCTCTGCCACAGACCATCAGTATTTAAAACGCCTTCATTCTTCCAAATCTTGAAATTTAGTTTGTTGGTGATTACAATGCTTTCTTTAAATATACTGTCTAGTAGAGAAAGTAAAACGGGAATGCAATTAAATAACATTCATCTGTCATTGTTAATGACACATAAAAATATAACGTTTATCTCTGCCAAAGACCATCAGTATTTAAAACGTCTTCATTCTTCCAAATCCTGAAATATAGTTTATTGGTGATAACAATGCTTTCTTGAAATATACTGCCTAGTAGAGAAAGTAAAACGGGAATGCAATTAAATAACATTCATCTGTCATTGTTAAGGACGAAGCAAAATCTAACGTCTATCTCTGCCACAGACCATCAGTGTTTTTAAAACATCTTGATTTTTTCCAAATCCTGAAATTGATTTTTTTGGTGATTACAATACTTTCTTTAAATATACTGCATAGACGAGAAAGTAAAACGGGAATGTAATTAAAAAGCATTCATCTCTCATTGTTTATGACACAGCAAAATATATCGTCTATATTTGCCACAGACTACCAGTATTCAAAACGTCTTCATTCTTCCAAATCCTGAAATTTAGTTTTTTTGGTCATTACAATGCTTTCTTTAAATATACTACATAGACGAGAAAATAAAACCGGAATGCAATTAAAAAACATTCATCTATCATTATTAATTATACAGCAAAATCTAACGTCTATCTCTGCCACAGACCATCAGTATTTAAAACGACTTCATTCTTCCAAATCCTGAAATTTAGTTCTTTCGTGATTACAATGCTTTCTTTAAATGTACTGCATAGACGAGAAAGTAAAACGAGAATGTAATTAAAAAACATTCCTTTCTCATTGTTTATGAAACAGCAAAATCTATCATCAATCTCTGCCACAGACCATCAGTATTTAAAACGCCTTCATTCTTCCAAATCTTGAAATTTAGTTTGTTCGTGATTACAATGCTTTCTTTAAATGTACTGCATACCAGAGAAAGTAAAACGGGAATCTAATTAAAAACATTCATCCGTCATTATTAATTACACAGCAAAATCTAACGTCTATCTCTGCCACAGACCATCAGTATTTAAAACGACTTCATTCTTCCAAATCCTGAAATTTAGTTGGTTGGTGATTACAATGCTTTCTTTAAATATACTGTCTAGTAGAGAAAGTAAAACGGGAATGCAATTAAATAACATTCATCTGTCATTGTTAATGATGCAACAAAATATGAAATCCCTCTTTGGCACAGACTTCGGATGTTTAAAGCAGTTACATTCGTCCAAATCTTGAAATTTAATTGTTTTGTGATTACAATGATTCCTTTAAATAAACTGCTTATACAAGAAAATGAAAAGGATGCATGCAATTAACAAACATGCATCTCTTAGCGTCAACGATGCAAGATGAGACGTCTATCACTTGCAAAGACAAGACTTCCAATCTTTCCATGTCACTCCATCTGTACAACACACCTGTGGGCGCACGACACTTAAAGTAGAATTTCGTTAGATTCATCTTCCGAAGATAATTAACCCGTCATCACAGGCGACTCATCTCTCAAGCGCGCTTTGTTCGTCCTGAAATTTAATGTGCCAGAAGATGCTCACAGTTCAGCTGTTTTCTCAACATTAATACCTAAGTTCTCTGTTACCGGAAGCATATTTAATTGGTATGGTTATATGTAACTATAGATCGATTTCTCTCTCTCTGTGTATATATATATATATATATATATATATATATATATATATATATATATATATATATATATATATATATATATATATATGTAATGATATTTTTACCTTGAAATATTAAGCAATATAATTATGCTTATATTAAAACAATTTAGGGGTGATTCTGCCCTTTTCTGGAAAACCTCAAAGTTCTTCTAAGTTGGAACTTGCTTCTTTTTAACTTAGCCATCATTGAAATTTACTTAGGTTACTTCATTACGCAGTCAGCCCGGGCTATTCAAAATAATAGAGGCTAAAACTTTACAAACTCCTACACACATATATATGCATAAAGACATGAATATATATATATATATATATATATATATATATATATATATATATATATATATATATATATATATATATATATATATATATATATATATGTGTGTGTGTGTGTGTGTGTGTGTGTGTGTGTGTGTGTGTGTGGGTATGGGTGTGTGTGTGTTTCAGAATTGAAAAAGTAAGTTTAATAATTTAAAAAGTAAAATTAATAATTTCATAGCTGAAAACACAGTGCAATCTTTTAATGCAGGCGAATGAATCTTTAATAAATCATTATAAAAGGAGTTAACGCGTAAGGATTGATGGAGAGCGTCGTAAGAAAGGGTTGCTGCATGAACCCTGTCTAGGGGTGCTCTTTGTGAACGATAGCCACTCTCCGACATTTTTGATGGCTGAATGTTAAACTGTGTAATATACAGGAATACAGAACATTATCAAGAAAATTATGACTCTTCATATGGCTGCAAAGCCTGACACACACACACACACACACACACACACACACACATATATATATATATATATATATATATATATATATATATATATATATATATATATATATATATATATATATATATATATATATATATATATATGTATATATATATACATACACACACACACACACACACATATATATATATATATATATATATATATATATATATATATATATAAAGTATAAATTGATAATGAGAAAGAAAAACCAAGGAAAACATAGAACTAAAAAGGTTTTATAATGTTGTGCCTCATCACAAGATCTCACAAACATCCATAAACAATAGGATTGTTGCTGAAAGAAATTATCTACATAATAAACACATCTTGGCGCTATACAATCCTCAAACGATAAAGTATAAGAAATAGCAACATTTCATGTAATAAAGTTAAATAAATAGGAGTCAGACAAGATACCAGTTAGAGACACTTTACACCACCACTATTGTAAGTGGTTTGGTAAAGAAATCCAAGGAGTTAAAATACAAAGTTTGTTGATCGGTTTGGAGCTCTCAACCGGACAAAATATGACTGTTAGACACATATATGAATGCCGTGCGATAATATATTGCAAGTGTATTGTTGAAAAGTACTGCGGAGCACTTATCAAGTTAATGATTTAATAGTCAACTGGCTTGCATTTGATAAAATAAATTTTAATTATAAAATGATTAAAAAATTTTCATGTAGAAAGGCAGTGTTATAATAAATACTCTCTTATAATATAGACCCTCTGTATTTTAAACTATTCGTACTGCATGAGAAAAGAAATTATAAGAATACACAAAAGTTAGCTTGATAAAGGGATCGGTGAGCTCACAGTTGAACGAAATTTGACACCAAATTCGATATTTATATCTGATTGAATTGCGAAATGCATCTTCCAATGAGAAACAATTTTTTTATATATCCATCTTTCCATAATAAATATAACTATAACCACTTAATTTTTATTAATAAAATCTTCGAATGTTTTTCTTGAAGAAAAGTTTTTGTGTTTTCGGATTATGTGAAAGAATCGTACTGCATTCGCAATAGTCACACACATTTGAATTTTATTCACTTTTTACTTTATATACAAAATAAATGTTAGTTCAAATCGTATGTTTCGAAATATTAAATGTGTGATCTTTGTAGTTTAAGCTTTATCAATCCTTTGACATATAGACAAAAAAAAATTGGTTGTGTCTGAAAAAAATTATTTAACTTGGTTTAATTGAACAGTTATGAACTTTTTATTTTGAAATTTGAAATGTTATAAAACATTGAATTAACCCAATTGTCATTTCTGTTACTTGTCAATATATTTGAGTCGATTAGTCTTAAATATTCCCCAGTATGTCATTCTTTGCGTGAGATCACTGCTATACTGAATAGTGCTTTAATGTACATCTTTCTGATTTACTGATTTGTGGATACATCTTTGTTATGCTGTAGATACGGTGACAAAGGTGAGAGGATGGGCATCTTGAACATTGTAAACAAACCTGAATCAACGCACGGGAAAAGAAATTGAGCAGTTTATTAATATACTATATGGTGTCGCCGAAAGGAACTGTTGACGATGTAGACTCATCGAAGTCTACAATGGCACATGAAATAAATACTGACCCCGAACTACTCATTGCATGTCAAGGGGATAAAGACATTTCATACAGAAAAAAATCATATTTTCTCTATATCTGTTTTTTTTTCACAATTGCCATGGATGCGTATGACAACTAAATGGTATTCTAAAATCTAAAATCCAACCCACAAACAAGAATTACTGCATTATGAAACAAGATAAATTCAATTTGAAAGCCCATTATTGCCTAAAAATAAAACAATCATCGATTTCAAAGAGTGAATTAGGTTGATTTCAGTCGATGTCAGAGGTTGAAGGTGGCAGTTCATATATGTTGAATAATGATGAACCCAGAGGAGTTTATTAAGACCTTGACTTACCAGAGGTTGACTGAGTAGTTGTACCTCGATTGTTTCAGAAATATCCTATTTACATAATTACATATTGTCTTCCCTTAGGTAGTTGATTTATTCGTATTGCAACAATTTAATAAATTGTCAAAGAAATGTTATTTATGCACTAAAAGAATTACAAATTATCTAAAAAAATACAGTCTGTTTACACACTTTCTCTCTCTCTTATAAATATGTGTATATATATATATATATATATATATATATATATATATATATATATTTATATATATATATATATATTTATATATATATATATATATATATATATATATATATATATATATATATATATATATATACATATATATATATATATATACATATACATATATATATATATATATATATATATATACATATACATATATATATATATATATATATATATATACATATATATATATACATATACACATATATATATACATATATATATATACATATATATATATATACATATATATATACATATATATATATATATATATATATATATATACATATATATATATATATATATATATATATATATATATATATATATATATATATATATATATATATATATATATATATATATATATATATATATATATATATATATACAGTAGACCTTCACACATCTTGCACAAAAAATATTACTTTTCTGTGTTTCGCATTTGTACCAAAATAGAAAAGCCTCATTAATATCTTAACGTAGCAAAAGCTTTTGAATATGTGATTATTATTATAAGAATGTTTATTTAGATGTGAAAAACAAATATAAAACCAGAAAAAATGCTTTGAAAATCATTAGAAGTATTTAAATTTACCATTAAGAATTGTTTATTTCAATGAATTGTAGTTAAAAAAAATTTTATCTCAACAACTCCGATCCAAAAAATTTGCAGTTGATAGGATAAAAATTAAAATGTTATTCTTAAAAAACTGTAACTATACAAAACAATAAATAATACATTTCACGAATATTGTTAATATTCTCTCCCAAAAAATATTCTGTCTATAAGAAATTTGAACCTACGTTTGTCAAATTACAATCCTGAAGCTTTCATTCCTTGAGTGGTTACATAAATTAAACTAAGCATACTTGGAAACTTAAGACTGGGGGTTCCGCGTAAGGTTGCCCAGCAAACCGGTCATGTTCTTTGCACCCCTGGCCACTTTGTCTCAGAAATGGAGAGTGCAGGTACTATAGCCATGGCACCCAAGTTGGCCCCCAATATTCAGGAATTCAATGTCAAAATCTAAAGTATCTACACAACCAAACATGAAACAAATTGCAAAGGTGCTAATCTGCTTTTAGATGCATAACATTGATTTTATTAATAGTGTTCTTTCTTTCATTTGAATTACCCACATGGCATTCATCTGCAAATTACTTATTGTATGGATATTAATAAGGTATAGATAAACTAAAAAGTACCATTCCAAAGCACCATTCAAATTCCAAAAATTCGAAAGCACGCTAAAAAGAGAGCAACATTAAATTTTTATCTTTCAGAATTTGACCCATTAATTGAAACATTAGAAAATACTTAGAATTTTAATTAAATTTTATAATTAAAAAAAGATATTGAAAACATTTTATTTAAAAAAATTCACATCAATTTAATAGACATAGCTATCAATATTAAAATAATTGGAATTATAACATGGCGCAAGCTTTCCTTCGATATTAGTAATATTGAAGATGTAGACATGCATATGTTCTTTCGCTCATAGACGCAAACTTCAAAAGGTAATATTTCTTAACACAGCATTCCATATAGTTGAGTTGCTATAATCAAAAAGACATTTCAGACTGAAATCAGACATATCGTGATAAAAAGACCAATGAGGTTTTTCCGCCTTGCAAAAAGAGTGTAATAAGGAGAAATGTTACAAAGAAAATAAGCATGTTTGTATGAGATGATCCACATCTGCTGGGTAGAGGCTTTTGAATTTCGCTTTACGTCATCGTGTATTACCGGATTTACTTTAATAGAAATTTCACAAGAAGAAGAACCTAGGATGGCAATACTCACGAGGAAGACAAATCATATAATTCAAATGGCAAATGTTCGTTCTTTACAAAACTGTGACATATTAATACATACCAACAAAGCTTTCAATGAGATTTTGCATATGTTTTTATTACATTTAAAAAATCTCTTTTCATATTTTTTCCCATTTCAACATAATAATTATTTCCTAAATTAATTGTCAGTTCAATTACTTGCCTTTTTTCCCCCCCCCAAATGTTTGTAGAAAATGCAAAGATTCACAGAACAAGTAAAGTTGGACAGCGATGTATTATTATACTATACAGATTAATGCATATTTTGAAAATCTTTCTAGCTTGCAAAGGTTTTTCTTTATATTTCTCTAAAAATGCGAATGTATTTTTCTTCTTTATTTAATTATTCTGAACGTTTATTACTTCGATTTCTTATTATAAGGCCCAATCTCATGATTTTTTGATTAATTTTATTTTAATTTTATAAGGTCTGATCCCATGAACTTATCTTGTTTTCATATTTTATTTGTAATTATAGATGATAATGTTTCATAAATCTATTGTTGAACCATTTTGTCTTTTCCCGTTTAGGTTTAGAATGCGATGTATTTTTTTCTTGTTTTTTTCTTTTTAATTTATTACCGTAAAAACATGAGGATTCATTTCATTTTAACATTTTCTAATCTGTTTGGACAGTATCTGTTCTCTATTTTAATTAATTAGTTTTGCTAAATTTATTTTGTTTCTAAAAAATAAGATTTTTTTTATAAAGTTAAAAGGGAGAGCTTGTTTCAAAAATTTGAAAAATTTACTGACACTCTGTGCGTAGACTTAAAACAACAAAAAGTGAGTATCATTAATAATTTTTGCAATTTTTGTTAATGATAATTATTAGGTATCATTCTCCACATATTTATATTTTTATAAAGTATCAGAAATATTACACCTTGGGATTAAATTTTCAAAACTTCTATTTCAAATACTATAAATATTAAATGAAATAAACCACGATGAAAATAGTAGTTAGAGTTTCGTCTTAGGTCTATAAAGTATTTACAGTGAAAATCTGAAATCAATATGTGCAATAGATTTTTATTTACATTGCACGCAAGTGGAAAAAACAGTATTTTCAGTGAGATGTATTTAAAGTTTTAAAGTTTCCTTAACAGGTAGGATATTAAATGCAAAAATTGTATATTTTATAGAATCCAGTTCAAATTTTTTATTGGAGTTTTATTTAAACAATTCAGAAATGTTCAGATATTTTGAAAATGTAAAAATTTCGAAGGTGATGTGTCCCTCTTATTCCTGTAATTTGATCACGACAAGTGCTATTGTTGTTGCATATGCCACTTGGTCTAACCAAGTACGATTGAGTCGGAATCAACTCGTATTAAGGAAAGGGGATGAGTTTTCCATTTTGATGAGCACCTCAAGCATGAAAGTACGACTCAAGCTCAAGTGGTGCCTCATACTTTTGAAGCAGGGACCAAGCAGAAAACCCATAGGCTTGGCACGCCACCCCCAGAGATATTGATTGAGATCTTGGTGGACATTATGACCACGAACATATTTTACGTGCCCCAGTCACCTTTAGCGAACACGGCAGATCTTAGACCATCTAGGGCTGCGAACCCTCAATCATCCAGTTACGAAAGAGTTGTCATTACCTACTGAGCTACAGCGGGTCGAGAGTTATGTTTGTAACAAACTAATATCATCAATGTCGATTTTAAATTCTAACGAATTCTTACTTTTCATTTGATTCCGAATTCATTATACCACACAGAGCTTTTACTAACCTTAATGCTGAATCATTTTTATTTCCTTTTGTCGCACGATTCCCACTTATATTTCTCTCAAAGAAGGAAATAAACTTTTTTTATACTGAAATCATTTTCCTTTCTGAAATTGATACAACGCATTTATCTAATTTGAAAGTATTATCTAATGATAATATTATAATATTGCCATGATATTGTCTAATGGACCATTTTTTATGAACTTGTAATACTTTCATCTTTTATTTGATACTTTGTATATTTTAACAGAGAACTTTGAATATATATTAATTCTCAAGCGATTTGAGTTTCGCTTTAGGTCTGGATATGAAGGTAATAATGTGCAGTTATACTCTCTGTTTCTTAAAGACAAATGAACATAAGCTTGCTATTAGAGCATGATGAAAGTGGGCAGTATTTGTAGCATACTGATATCTTTATAGAGAGACGGTAGAAGAACTTCGGTTCCACATTTTAAAGGGCTTACTTTTTAAAATTTAATTCCGAATTCGTTATATCGTACCATTATGAATCATTTATGTCGCTTTGTCAAGCAGTGATATTACTTATTTTTTCTGAAAGTAAATAATACTTTTTTTAAATCTTATTTCAGTGTAATGGACTTTCCTTTTTCCAATTGATGAAACTTTTTATCTAATGATAATATCAGAATATTGCCAGGATATTGTCTATTAGTTCCTTTTCAGGAATTTATCAATCTTTCATCTTTATTTAATAGTGAGTGCATCATAAAAAAGAAATTTCAGTACATCTCGAACCATTTCATTTCACGTTTAGGTCAGAATATGAAGGTAATAATGTCCCCTAGAATTTCTTGACAATTCCAAAAGATTAATGAACCTCCGTTTGCAATTACAACATAGTGAGAGTACAGTATTTGTAATTAACCAATGCCGTCAAGGACGATTTCTTCCAACGACCTCTTTTCATCTGATTACAAATTCATATCGTTCAAAGTTTTCATTAACCGGAATTCTAAATCTTTTGTACATTCCTCTGGTCGTTCAAAGAATTTCCTTTATATTTCTTTCTAAGAAGGGAATGATTTCATTTCTCCGATTGATGCCCCTTTTTTATCTCATGATAACATTAGAATAATTCCTTCTCATGAATTAATGAGTTTTTCATCTTGTTACATGGGTATATTATACCAGAGGACTTTTACAATATATGTGCTGCTGAACATTTGATTTTGGTTTTAGGTCATTATATGAAAGTAATAATTCCCAGTTACCTTTTGAAGACGTCCTAAAATCCAACGAACTTAAGTTTTCAATTAGAGCACCACGCGAGAGTTCGGACCCTGTAACATACCAAAATCCTTAAGA
>CM063506.1:104720002-104721232 GCA_032207245.1 Pardosa pseudoannulata
GTTCCGAAGGCCAGCACCCTAACCAATCGGCCATCCTTTCCCCGGTTAAGAGAAGGCGATTAAATTTATGAATTTGTCACATAATAAGTAGGTAAAAATAACATTTTTTTAGCATTACTTCTAGCATCTAGAATCATTTCTTATTTTAAATTATTTAAATATCGTCTGCATTATTTTCATACATTTTATCACTGAACTTAGATATTACGTAAATAATTTTCTTTTATATTTAGCTTAAATAATAGATTAAGTGCATATGTGATAATTTTAAATTTAATCATGGATTATTTTTTGTTGCAAGATAATTCTCGACCAAAAAACCAACCATTTTTTTACCTGCCTTATAGTGTGCTTTATAATTCTGGAAAATTAAAAATTTTACTGATAACGTCATATGACGGGCTATATGCTAGTAACTCAATAAACACTGTAAATGTTTATTTTTAATAAATATGTAAATGTTTATATATACATATAATGTACCTATGCATACATTCATAATTATACGTAACAGGATCTTTATTGAATGCATAACTAAATGTTTCTTGATTGCCCTGTAATTTAATTACAGCTATGCTATCTTAAAAACAGCGTTAATTCCCTGTAATACGGGAATAATTTGGCTTCACTTTAGCTCTATTGGTTTAACCCTTTTAAGGACAGTGGTTTCTCAGCGAAACCACTTGTTTATACTTTTTCCCTGTTTTAAACACATTAATTTTTTTTCTTTGTTTATGACACTTTAATCTATAAATAGAAGGTATCAGTTCAATTACTTTATTTCTCTTTGAAATATATATTTTTTTTAATTTACTTTACATGGAAGAATCAAGAGTTCAATTTTCTTCATGATCTCATATGAAAATACTTACACAAAACCTTACTTATAAATTGTTTAGCTATTTATTAATTACATTATTTTAAGGGTAATTATCCATTGCTCTCCAAATTTAATTAAAGTTTTAAGAAAGAAATTGTTTCCTGCTGTACAAGGTGAGTGTTTTACAGACAAATCAGCCTCTTTAAATCTCGCCTCCTCCCCTCCCAAAGAGTGTAAAAATATTTTTTCATATATTTCAAATTTATAAGTCTCATAGATAAAATTTATAACCTAACTCCATTAAATATCAAAGTATTTGTAATCACGATCTTCAAAGGGTTAAGGTTTTTACACGGGCTAAAAGCGTAACAGTTAGCTGTGTAATGATTGATCTAACAATACGACATAAT
>CM063506.1:104726332-104766332 GCA_032207245.1 Pardosa pseudoannulata
TCGTTGAATCAGCTGTGATCAATCATTTTTTTTTAATTTGATCAGCACTAAAATTTGCTCTAAATCATCCCAAAAGGAGGTCTATAACCATACCCCTCCTTACTCACAGGACAAAATTTCTGTTTAATTTATTTGTCATTCGAAAAAGCTTCGTTAGATTGGATTTAATTAAAAATATTCGGTATTTGTTTATCAGAGGTGAGTCCACAGGTAACCCAAACAACACATTTTACCTCTTCCCTCATGTCGGAATTTGGGAGCAATTTTGTGGTCATTCAAAAATAAAATTGATATACAGAATTTATATCAATTCTGTATATCAATTTTATTTATCAGAAGTATTTAAGGTGTTGTGTTCTATTTATTCAGCGCGGGTGCAATAAAAGTGAAACATAACGGTCTATATGGTAACATTCATTCATTTTATTGATATTCATTTACTGAGAAACTGTAAAGAATTACCACGGCATTGATTCTATACAAAAGGGAAGGAAATCTGCAATAAACTAGCACAAAATGCTATTGTATCTCTAACATATAGTTTTTCAAGAATAGAAAAATGACTACATGGAGAGAGAAAGATAGCTGATGTTATTGAAATATTATACTCTTCATTAGGCTGTTATCAATAAAAAAAAAATTCTAAAAGTTTTTGAAATGTCTCACTTCTTTCCTTTTTTAGTTTCGTTTTTACATCTTGCAAATCTAATCTAATATCATATTATTAATTATGTTAATATTAGGAAAACATATGTTCATTTATTGTTGTATTGCTGTCTAAGTGTACTATATTAAGACTACATTTGATATTTTAAGAGATTTTCAAACTTTCCACCTTTTTTTTTTTTTGTTCTTTTTAACTTTCTAAAAGTATCTTGTTAATCTAATGAAGTATTATATTCATTTTAAAACCAGAGCTTTTTCAAGAAGCAAAATTTCACTCATTGAAAATGCAAAACACATGTTCTGAAAATTTTCTGTTCAGTTCACGAGAACTTTTTTCACATCCAGATAGATAGAAATCTCGATTTTTTTTTTCAATAAATTAGAAAAATTTCTCTTGGTTTTCTATTGTTCAGTAATCATTTCCTTATATATACATGAAGGTAAAATGGTTCTACCTGAATACAGCATAAAATGCCAACGTAAGTAATACACAAATAGAGAGAGAAAGTACACAGATGAGTGTTTGGTTTGATTGAAGCATGTTTTTGAGAATATTGCTCGCTAGAAGCAACAGCTTTCTATTTTCTTTATTTATCTGTGCCTTACTTAAACTGGCTTCGCATTTTATGCTATATTCATCTCTTTATTACACGTTATTGTATAGTGTTTTCTGGTTTTTTCTACTTTATTTCTAAACTTAAAAAAAAAAATTTCTTACATTGGTATTTTTCAGCCATCTTAAATTGTAATTTCTGTTCAGTCTTCTTAGAAATTTGGAAGTCAAAGAAAAGCCATGTAGAAAAATTAATTCAAAAGTATACTCTCTGAAACATCGAAATAGGCAGAATGAACTTTGAAATAGTAAGAAAAATTCTGATTGAATTTCATTTATGGAAATTTGGATTTTTACAAAAACTTCTAGAAAATTGAAATAAAAGAAGTCGAGATATCGATAGTTAACTGGGGGCTGTATGGGGGCGTTAAATTAGGGTTTTACTGTAACCCTGATTTAACGCTAATCCCGTTATTGTGTCACAAAGTTTCGTGAATAAATCTTTCCATAGGCTTTCAATGTTAAAAAGTCGTTAAAACATCAAATAATAATTTCGATTTCAGTTTGAAAAAATTAGGCCATTTTCTAAGCCACCCCCTTTTTTTAATCTCTCTCTCTCTCTCTCTCTCTCTTTTTTTTTTTTTTTTTTTTTTTTTTTTTTTTTTTTTTTTTGTCTCAGTCAATGCTTTAGGTAAAGGGGAGGGGAATTTGGGGGATCGGTAACCCCCAAAATTCTAAAAGACCGTGTTTGTTTCTGTCTAATTAAATAAGAACGAAATTTATACGAATAAAAGTAGGCGAAACTCAGCGTTTTACTGATATAAATGATGTAATGATAGATTTCAGGAAAAATGTTTTTATATATGTCGCATAAAATGATAAATGGTGGGAGGAAATATAAAGAAAATTCTATTAGTAATTACCAACATTATTTTCCTTTTCTATGGAAAATTGAAATATATTTATTTTGATATAGTTTTGGTATAGACGTAAATAATCTAAAGTAATCTACATAGTGAAGCCCAGTGGCGTTGGGTTCGCGCTCCCACGACACAGATCCGAGGTTCGATCCCCGGACTGGGCAAGGTTGACTCAGCCTTTCATCCCTTCAGTGGGTAGACAAACTGAGGATCAAGCATGCTTGAGAACTAAACACTGGGGTTTCCGCGTAAGGTTGACCACCTAACCGGAACATAGGCTTCATATGCCCCAGAAAACGGAGATTGGCACCGTAGGCCCTGGCCCCCTAGGGGCTGTTGGGGCTGTTGCGCCCAGGAGTTTAGTTTAATCTATATGGTATCAAGTTATGGTCTTAGAAAGCAAATGCTTATATAATTTAATTTTAAACTGAACATAGAGGAAAAACTTATTAAATTAGCGGATCAGTAAACGGTATTCACATGAAGAAATATATCTTTCCTTACACTAACACACAAGACAGAAAATAGAAACGTACATATATACCTTGCAATAAATAAATAAAATTAAAAATTTCTTTTAAAAATGGTCCTAATGATATTTTTTACTTAGTAATAATCAATAAGTAACTTTTTCCAAACAAACAGTTATATATTAGAGCTTCAATTGAAAAATATATTAGTAAACTATATTTAAATTATAAAGATAGGTAAATTATGTTAATTTTTGTTATTATAATTTGGGTTTTCACGTAAGGAAGATAACAAATGTGACAAGACTTTTGATTTAAGTTTAAAATTAATAGTTGTCATAATTTATCCATTCCTCAACTCTTTGAAGCGTCTCTAAACACGTATGCAGGAAGAAGAAGAAAAAAAATGGAAGTTCTTACTTGTTTTTAGCTTTAGACAGGACCTTTAGATGCAATTATTTTTCAGTGACAAGACATATAAAATTTTAATTATTCAAAAAAATATCGTTGACATGTGAACTGCTATGTCTATATTTCAGAATATAGATGAAGAAAAGTCTTAGTTTTAACTAGAATGTGAAGTTTAATTTACATGGTAATTATAAGTTTTATGCTTTTTCTGGGGAAAGAAGAAAGGCGTGTAAATATAAGTTGGGTAGAACAAAAATTTCAGTAGCTTCTAGATATTTTGTAATCATTTTATGATATGATACTTGGATTTCCAGATTGCGTAAATAGGTGAATGTGAGAATGCGCATTTTTATGATATTCATGAAAACTGGGGCGTAATATTAAGAAAAATTGCTTAAGAAATAATTTTCATTTTATCTACAATCAAATATTTAATTCTAAAAGTTTCAAACACTATTTGCAGAATCCATTCACGGGAAAAGACATAAAAAGACAGCAATTGTCTAAAAGATGACTAATATAGGTATTATCAAATTAATCATTACTGGTCAAAAGTTTGAAACATTTGAAATATAAAATCAAAGAAAGTGGTGGTTTCCCTTTAAAAACAAAGAATATTTACAGAAAAAAACAAAGAAAAGATGAGAGAATAAGTAACAGATTATTGGTGCTACAATGAGACATTTAAGTAGTTATTGCAGAGGAAAATTACAAATATTTTGAAAAATTTCTACTTCGAAAAACTTTCAAATAAAAATTATATTAAAGTTCTGGCGTGTGTATATATGTGTGTGTGTGTATCAGAGTTGACAAAAACCCAGCTCCCCCGGGTTTTTCTAAGTATTTGTAAATAGTTGTCTAATATTATTTTAATTTCTTGCTTTTTTATGTTTGATGTATGGGAATATGTTGCCTCTTAAAAAAAAATTTTTTTAAGCTTAATTTGATTTAATGATTTTATGTCCTTAAGTCAAGAGCGTAGCCTCCGCGTTACTGAAAAGCTTGTTAAAAAATAATGCATATAAATAAAACAGGCAAAAACATCGAATATCAGGGCTTCGAACCGGAACTGAACCGAAAACCGAAAACCGAAAAAAACCGTTATTTTGGTCGGAGCGAAAACCGGAACTGAACCGAAAAAAATATCGGTTTATTTCGGTTCGATATATTTTTCAGTCATTTTGTTACTGTTACCAACTTATCAATATTTTCTAATTTAACGTCAACTTTATAATTACATATCTGCACTTGTATAAGATTGCAATGGTGGTTTTGGCAGCTCCAGCTACACAAGTTAGTGTTGAAAGAGCATTTTCAGGTTTGAAATTTATTCTCCGAGACAACAGAAGTAATCTCAGTGAAACCACGTTAGAAGATATATTAATAATTAGAGGCAATTTTCATGTGTTAAATAAATAATATATTTTTTACATAATTATTGCAAGGCCAAGTGCACGATGTGAGAGTCAAACGACGAATGTAGGTAATCATGAACCTAGTTGTCAAATGCGATTTTGATAATGGATAACAATGCCAATGCTCGCCGCTCTTATCGTACCTGCTGTTTGTATCAATTCACATAGTGTACCAATTAAAAAAAGAATAAAATCTTCTAAACTTTGATAGAATTACATTTTTTGTTTATGATAGAATTATATTTTTAGTACAAATAAGAATATACATAAAATGAAATTATTCATTTGGAACTGAAACGAAAACAGTTATTTTTGGCAGAGCAAAAACCGGAACTGAACCGAAAACCGTTATTTTTGGCGGAGCGAAAACCGGAACTGAACCGATATTAATTTTTTAGTTGAACCGGAACGAAAACCGGAACAAAAAAAATTACGTGTCGAAGCCCTGTCCAATATTTTTTTGCATTAGTTAGATTTCTCTTCTATCGAAGATCAGGAGAAAATGGACTCCAAGGTAACGAAATGAGGTCTATAACAGGAATACAGTCGCATCGACATGATATTGTGAAGACTCACTTTGTTCAGAACGCTAAAGACCGAAATCAGCTGACCTAGGTCCCACCTGCTTGACAGACTACAATAGCTCGGCGATGCAGTATCTGGGATGTTGACAGTTCGATTGAATAGGCGTCCACGCACTGATTCCAGAGCATTACATTGAGAATTCGGGAACGGGGCAGCTAGCGAATGAGAATTCGACTAATTAACTAGCTGTAACCTTAACTGGAGTTCTTAGGGAACTGGGAACGTAACTGACCAGAAAACGGTTGGCGGGACCGTAACTGACCCCCAGGTATAAAAAGCCTAGAATTTTGCGACTCGGGGCTTTTCGACATTTTTTTACATAGGTACTTTGACCTCTTGGAGGCTTCCGCGACTTTTAACCGGAGCCAGCTTTTTAGCAATTATGTTCGGGAGACTCGTTAAGTCCGCTCATATAAGGGCAGCAGGGTCTCGGACACCGAACAAAGGATAGATTGCGTTTGCGTTGCACCATGGAAAAGCCTCCCCATCGTGTGAGAATATTTAATTCTTTTTTTACGACTGTGATCATTGTGGATATATTATCAAAGCAACAACCCTTTACATTTCGAATTGTTTTGGAATATTAGAATCCCTTTGTATATAGCCAGTATTTACTCCAGAAATAAAAGTGATTTCCAATTCTGTTATGTCTGTGATCCTTCTTCACGCTACCTCTTGACTCAAAAACACTGAAGGCGTCACAATATGAATAAGCAGCAAGAGCATGTTTCTGTGATATATACTTATCAGCCGTCTTTACCACGCTAAGGCCTATTTGGAAACACCAGTACAGAACCGAAGTGAGGTTAGTCTGCAGGAGTATTTTGTCCAAATGGTTATGAATTACTCTACATAAACATAATAGTATACCATATATTTATTGTAAATTTCTTTAACTTCATGAACTTGGTTTTTTTCCTAGCTATGATTTAATTTGTATACATATTTTAGTCTATGCATCTTTATATAAAAGATTTATTACCAGCAAAAAGGTCTAAAGCAAGTTTTAAAATATATCAAAATCACATTATAAGCAATAACACAGACATGAAATATTTTAGGAACAAAGGTTAACTCCTGCAATTTATATAAACTATTGTAATTTAAGTAATTTTGAAATAATCCTAAATCTTATTTTTAAAAAAAAGTAGGAACCCAGCAAATTTATTTTAGTGGTCCGGTGGGTTTTTCTGGATTGGGCCCAATCTGCCAACCCTGATGTGAGTGTGTGTGTAAATATCTAATACATCAGTGTTTGCAATATAAAGAGGTAACAATGTCCTCACACAATTTTAAAAATAGATTTAGAGGTATAATTAGATATACCACCAAAATCGTTTTAACGAATGAAGCCGTATTGTAGTATCACTACATCGGTGACAACTGCAGAATGTGCATGTTTGTAAACAAATCCGAGTGCTGACTACAACTGAACTCTTTGAAAGCAAAACACTGCGAGTAAGTCATTGTGTCCTATGTAGCATGGATCATACTACTCTAAAGGTAATTTTTCTATGTCTATTGTAACGTATTCGGTCCCTGTTTTAGGTGACACAATGAAGAATCAGGTGTGTCTTGAATAATGAATTTATTTACACCTCTGCTATATATACATCACTTCTATATACATAAAAAAACAATTTCAGATCACAGGTATGTGATTCGATACATGTAGGCCTGAGTAGAGACGTGCAATATCTAAGATGTGCCTCTGCCGAAATATTGGTGATCCGGCGGAAGAAACAATTCGGTAGCTCGCACGAAAGTTCACTGAAGTAATTAAGTAGAAAGAACTCTCAATTAGACTTGATAAGTAGAGATCAAAACTGGTTTTCTTCGAAGAATATCAAAATACAGTTAGAGTTTCTAAGGGGACTATGCAATCAATCCTGAAAAGGATTATATGAAAAAGGAGACCCAAGGCACAGGGTATCGTTCTCAATCTCAGCAAGAGATATATCCCAAGGCGGGATTTTCGCTAAATAAAACTCTCCGATGGAGAGACTGGTCAAGACGACCTCCGAGGTAGCCGACGCTGGCTACTCTCAAAAGAAAAGATCCCAAGGTGGGATTATAGCTAAAAAAAAACTCTCCGATAGAGAGACTGGTCAAGGCGACCTCCGAATTAGCTGGTTGCTAGCTAACTAACTTCTCTCAAAAAAATCTTCTCTCGTCTCTTTCTAGGGGAGGAGCCTCTAAGAGAGGGGACCTCATCCACAATTTCATTATTGGATCATCTACGATGACCTCACCTTCAACCAACTGGATTGGTCTGGGTTAAACAACCACCGGCCGCAAACCCAGGGGTCTTTGGAATTCGTGTCGGCTAGATGCAAAGTCGCAGCAATTCCTTTGTAGTTCCGATGGTAATATTTTTGGCTGTCAGTCTGGGTGCCGGGTTGTCTGGTCTAATGTTTCGTTACTATAGAACACAAAAGTCTAGACATCGTGGTGCCGGGGAAAGCAATTCATTTGTATCCACACAAGCGAAGTCCACCTCTCAAAGCAAAGTTCTTTGATGTCGACACACCGCTAAATCACGCCTTTACACTATTTACATGGAAAATGTGTGTTCTTCATTTAAGACTTACTATGTATCAAACCTCAGGTTCATTAAGAGAAACATTCATGCCCCATTTGTCCGTCAGGCCCTCCAGGCTTGCCCCGGCAGTGATGGGCAGATCGCAAGTATTGGGCCACCCCACTCGGCCGAGCCCAGCCAAAGTGTCCGTCGCGCGCAGACGCCACTAGAGACCGAACTAGCAACAGAATAGCTTTCATGGGAGGAATTTAGAAAACTACTGGATGCTCTAGCGGACTTCTTGACGCTGGAAGTAGTGCCGGTTGTGCGACTACGAGTCACAATTTGTATGCCTCTTTTCGATTCATCATAAATAAAAAGTTCTGTTCCTTTTTGAATAAATATTTTGAAAGTTCTATAATAAAGATCTACCTTTAAATTTTTTTTTAAATTTGTCGTTTCAAGTAGTATATTTTTTAAAAATACCTTGCAAAATATAAACCAAAGAGAACAAATGAATTTTAATCCCCCATGAGATAAATTTTGAAATATGTGTATTACAAACTAAATTTTTATATCAAATTGAACAAAAATATTTTTTTCCTTCTGTAAACCTAAAAATTTAAAGGTATCTGACTTTTAAATATTTAAAACTGTTAAAAAAGAGAAAATTTAAAACAAATTACTGTTATGGTTTTATAAAATAATTTTTATCAATATAATTAAGGTTCACAAAATAAATATTATAATTAGCCTCTATTTAATATGAAAATTAGTTTCTTTTTTATATACATTTTAAAATAAATTTTGCGGGTGAGTGGATTTCTTTTTTTTTCATATGGGTTTTATAGCTTGTGTTTTTTAAAAAGTATTGCTTTATACACTCTTAGACAAAAAAAAAAAAAAAAAAAAAAAAAAAAAACAAAAAAAAAAAAAAAAAAAAGGCGCACCAAGATGATGCAATGCAAAATGGACACTAATTGATATGCATACAGGTTTCGACGGAAAATATAAAATTTTAAAGTTTGGCGGCCAATAAATGAACATGTGTTGCTGCAGCGCATCTTATCTGCGCAACTGGCAGGATATTTAAGAGGAGAAATTTCGATTCCAGGTCATAAATTCTTTGCGAATTTCATTCCATGTACTCAGGTAGACAGTAACTATGCCTCGCATACAGGTGCACGAACGATATGAGTAGATATCAGCATTTGAGAGAGGACGTGTAGTTGAGTTCAAAGAAGCCGGTTGGTCTAATCAGCGAATCGTTAGACATTTGGGCAGGATCGATGCCACTATTAGACGATGTTAGCAGTGTAACGTCACTTAATCTTCTGGTAGCGTGTGGGTGTCGAAGTTGTAGTGACACGACGTACAGCGTAAAACAATAACAACTATAATTCTGGACTAAATATAAAACTGTGTACAAAGTTTCCGAATGGAAATCACAGGGGCTCAGGATGACATGGGTATGGACCCAAAAGTCCCACGTTCGAGGTGAGCCTAAATAGAAAGCTGCGGTCAGGTGCCCATCAGATTTGCGGTTATACAGGGGTACAACTTGGATCTTTGAGTCCCACAAAAAACTGGAGATCGGCTCTCCAAAAAACGCAACCTTCCATTCCTTCGCTCTCTCTTCCTCCGTCAATCTTCCCCAGGCGAAAACTCGCGCCACCTGACGTCACCTTTCGCCTCTTCCTATTGGCATTTCCTTCTCGCGTCGCCGTCCTGCTAGCCTCCGATTGGTCCTTTTGTTGGCGTCCGAAAGTCTGTCATTTCCGCGTTGCGTCCTACCTTCTAAACACCTCGGACATCTCAAAGCGTGTCGAACCGAAAATCCTTTGTCGTTTAGTGTCAATTTTCCAGACAGAATGTGGTCTTGGCCTGGGGTTTAACAAAACCTCTTTGTGAAGCTACTGGGGTGTCGCGACGTCATAGCAGGAATGGGTGGACCATGGCCAAACACAGCGTCAAGAAGGAAAAGGACGACTTAGAGAAACGACAGAACGTGAGGACCGATCAATCGTCAGAGCAGCACTCACAACCCCAAATGCATCATTATCATCGATTGTACGTGCAACTAGTGCTTCAGTGACCGAAAGGGTAATTCATAGACGGCTCACAGAAAAGGGGCTGTAGTCATGGAGTTCCTTGAGCCGACTTCCATTGACCTCTGTACAACGACAAGCCCATTTGCAGCGCTGTCGGGCTCATTCGCACTGGAATGTCACTGACTGGAATAGAATAATCTTCAGTGATGTTCCGCTTTGATTTGAGCCCCGATGACCAGCGAAGACGTGTCTGGAGACGCCCCGGACAGCGGCGGGATACCAACCTGACTGACTTCCTACATACAGGTCGACAACCATGAGTGATGGTCTGGGGTGCCATTTTATTTCATAATAGGACCCCTTTGGTTGTTATCCGTGGTTCCATTCTTACAGTACAGCGGTACGTCGACAAAGTTCTACGCCCCGTTATGTTGCCCTTCATGTCACGCAATCATGGGCTTGCATTTCAGCAAGATAATGCCCAGCCCCACACTGTACGTGTTTCTACTGCTTGTTTTCGTGCTTGTCGAACCTTGGTCAGCAAGTTCGCCGGATCTCTCTCCTATTGAGCACGTTAGAAGCATTATGAGCTCCTAACGTGCTCCACCAGCCCTCGATTTTAACGATCTAACGTGCCATTTAGACAGAATTTGGCACGATATCCCTGAGGAGGACATCCGCCACCTCTATCAATCAATGTCAAGCCGAATAACTGCTTACATAAGAGCCAGAAGTGGACAAACGCGTTATTGAGTTTTTACCTTGTAAAACTCTGTCACTGGAATAAATCATTTGTTCAATCAAATTTTTCTCAAATTGTAGTCATTTGTTTTTCTGTATATGTGCATGACTTCTACCGATTTTCGTCCCATTCGGATAACTCCTTCTTGGTGTCTTTTTATTTCTTTGTGTGTGTGAGAGAGAGAGAGATAGAGAGAGAGTGTGTATAACAAAGCTAAGTAATTTTCACAAAGTTAGACCCTTATTAATGATCAATGAAAAGTCGTTATTCTAACCAGAACATAACTTTTTATTTTACACTGAATGTAAAATAGGCTGTTATAAAGACGAATTTTCAGATGGGAGGGTACAATGCCTCTTAAACCAAATAATACAATTACTATTATTGATCATACATATATTTTTACGCATTGGCAAACCAACATGACTGTGGCCAGTAGTTACTGTGGCTGATATCGAGGCATATTGGGATAAATTTCAAAAGAAGCTTTCAATTATGTTTGTAGCTGATTTTAATTTTTTGTAATTAACTGCAAGCGTCTGATTTGAAAAAAAAAATAGCGAAATGCAACTGTATAGGTATAAAATATAATCTTTACTTACAATAATTAATGTTTTTTCCTAACGCGTCTGACAACACAGGCACTACATGAATTTATGCCAATACAAGGCTGCGAAGCTGTTACCAATTTAGCACCACCCGGGGAGCACGTGTAGCTTAGGTATGTTACGGATGCGACTAACATTACCCCTGCTATGTTCTCATAATTTAGAAGCAGACACCCCCAGAGGTATCGCTTGAGAACTTGGAGGACATTGTGACCACGAACCTATTTTACGTGCCTCAGTCACCTTTAATGAACACGGTGGATCTTAGGCCGGCTCGAGCCCGAATGCGCAACCCTTCAGTTACGAGATCGCTACCTGTGCCTGTTAACTTTATATTTATTGTCTATTTTGTTTCCATCACACACTGATTAGCATTTTTGTTAATATAACCTTCAGTTTAGTTTCTTTAATTTAACCAGCACTTTCTAATTGTTTTTTCTTCTATTCCATGAAGAAGTCCTCAAGGCATGCTAATTTGTTTTGTAAACTGTATTTCACAACCAGCTGATTATATAAAAGGCAAGTCGCTCGTTATGCTGGGTGGTGTTATTATTTTGACGACTAGCATATAGCCCGTCATATGACGGGATCAGTAAAATTTTTAATTTTCCAGAATTGTAAAGGTACCCTATGAGGCAGGTAAAAAAAATGGTTTGTGTTTTGGCTGAGAATTATCATTCTACAAAAATAATCGATTAAAATTATCACTTATGTACCTAATCTATTATTTAAGCCAAATCTAAAAGAAAATTATTTAGGTAATATTTAAGTTTAGGGATAAAACGTATGGAAATCACGCGGAAGATATTTAAATAATCTAAAAGAAATGATTAAATGAGTTAGTTAAAGAAGTGACGTCATTATGCGAAAAAATTGTTATTTTACCTATTTATTATGTGATAAATTGATAAATTTAATAGCCTGCTCCTAAAATAGGGCTTGATATAATGGCATTAAATTCTCGAAAAGGGGGACGAGGTGAATTTCGAACGTTTTAAATATGACAGTATTTTTCGATGTGATAGGACACTTATTTATACCAATTTATTTTAGAATCGAATCTATAGTTTAGGAAAAAATAAACTTTACTGGCTTTGAATTTTGCTAACCGTAACTCATCAAAAATCCAACATGAATGCTCTATCCATACCATGTCCAACCGCTTCATAAATTCGAGGACAGATAGACAGATAACTTAGTCTATTATTACAGTACGAGAAGAAAGTTTAAGTCATAAAAAGTTGAAAAAATAATAAACATTTATTTTTAAAATAATAAAACAATTTTGAAAATATTAAAACAACTTTAGGAATAAGAATTTAAAAGAAAAAGCAGAAAATATTAAATTAATTAGACATTTAGAAAAATTTGGCTGAGTCGGGGACAGAACCGACAAACCAAGAAGTAGACCCTCTACCGAACGTGCTAGGCCTACACTCGATGAAGGAACTAATTAAAGTATATCAGACTCGAGTAAACACAGTCCAGTTTTAATATTACTCTCCGCCCTCGCTGCTCTGTCTTATTTTATACTAAATTCATATCAAGAATGAATTGAAATAATAGCATTAAACGCTAGAAAAGGGGGGATGGGGTGGATTTCGAACTCGCTTTGAATTTTGCGAACCCTAACTCATAAAAAATCCAATATGGATGCCTGTATCCATTCCAGGTACAACCGCTTCATAAATTCGCGGACAGACAACTTAGGCTATTATTATATAGAGGATTAGTGAGCTGTGTCTTGTTTCTCAATATATCCTATGCTTATTGAAGATGCCTGATTTTTATGTTAAAATTAATGTGTTTTCAAGAAGCGTTTTTTTAATTCAGTGATGATATTTTATAAATAAAGTCAGTTACCATCGCATGTGGATTGATCTGCAAGTCTCTTTTTATCGATGAGTTGGGATGGTTCAAAAGAAACTGGGTGTGATGTGAAGAAGCTTCCAAGTTATAAAATGTTTACAGTGCTACTGCGGCTCCTAATTAATATATATGTTACTGTGAATGCCCGAAATTGGAGAATGTCGACATTCACCGGTGAATGTCGACATACACCAAATACCTCGGTGAAAGACAGAATATTTGATTATATTCTTACATATTCGGACTATCAACGGTGTATGTCGACAATCCGTATGCATTGATGGTGAATGTTGAAAAATAATATTTTTTTTGCGTTTTTAAATCATACTTTATTATTAAAACATATATATGTTAAAATAGCAATTACCATTAAGGAATACTCCAAAGTTTCTGCATCCATTCCAAAGGAAAATACAGAAGAGCTTCAACCTATTACACCTTCTATCAAGCCATGACTAAACAGCAGAAGTTTATTTCTATTAAAAAAGCGGCCGCAAAAGATAATCTAATACATGCAACTAAAATGTTACAGACATCAAAAAGAAAATTTCCTCCTGCTCAAATTGATGACACTGTGTGAATACAAGTCCCTGATGTCGACCGTGGTCGTACAGATGCTCGAAATGTATTGGCGGTTGTTGTTGGAATAGAAGACTCCGACTTTTATAAATAAGTAAACAAAAATGGTTCACTCAAGCAGCTTGATACCCGTAATCAGTTTATATTTTGTAAAGAAAAGTTGCTCTCCATAGATGAGATTTCTTCTCAAGAAATGTCGCACTGAGAGAAGCCGCTGAAGCTAATTCGAGACGTGGATGGCATGGCTATAAACGCTGTCATTGCAAAAAGAAATGTTTAGTTACTAAATGTCATTAATAAATGCAAGGGACTCTTGTGCAATTCAAATTGCTTATAGCAGTATAAATTGTTGCAACAAATAAGATAATATAACGTCAATCACATAATTAAGTTAATTATTGGTATTATTTTCTGTTCTAAGAGTGTTCGGTTTGTTTTATGTTCAACAGTTACATGTGCTATTACTATAAATTTGACTGTATTATGAAGAAGAAAATATAAATATCCGACATGTTCAACATTCACCATTAGTGCATGGTGAATGTCGACATTTACCAGTGTAAGTCAGAAATAAGGGTATTTAGCAAATATTTCGGACATGCACCAAACGACTACGTGAATGTTGACATTCACCGGTGAAAGTCGACATTCTCCAGATTTCGGTCTTTCACAGTAACATATATATTCGCATTTGTACGTATTTTGCAAAAACTAAGTATATGTAGGTGTAATATATATTTAATACATATACAATATGTTTATTTAAAAACACAAGCTATAAACACCATGAAAATAAATTAGAAATCCACTCACCTACAAAATATATCTTGGAAATAGAAAAAATTAGAAACTAATTTTTATATTATATAGAAGATAATTATAATTCTTAATTTGTGAATCTTAAATATATTTTTACGAGTAATATATTTTACTTTATAGCACGATAGCAGCAACATTTATAAAAAGTTTCTTTTGCTATTCTTTAAATATGAAAAAGTCAAATACATTTAAAATTTTAATTTGCAGGAGGAAAAAGATTCTTTTTAATTTGATATAAAAATTTAGTTTGAATATACATGGTTCAAAATTAATCTTATGGGTGGGTAAAATTAATTTTTCTTATTTGATATATATTTTTCATGTTATTTAAAAAAATATACTACTTAAAATGACAAATTAAAATTTTTAAAGGTAGATTTATATTATATTTATAATTATATATTATATTTATATAGTATAAATGTAGATATATTTATATACTCCTGAGTGTTGCTGTCGTGACGCCACGTGTATTTTCTCTTCCCTACTCTTACACTGCGGTCTGCCGGAATACAATAGATTTAGAATACGGCCCGCCAAGTCGTTGGGGTTGGACGAGCCTCTTCTCGAAGGTGTTCAGCGAAGTGCATGCATGGCTTAGCAAGCGAATGAGGTCGAGGCGCAATCTCAGCGAATCACGTGAACTCCATGACGTACCGACGCGCGGACGAATAGAAGAGAGGCGCAAAATCACTCGACTACGGGTGTTTCGAAGCAAAGAATTTTCGAAATACATCTGATCGGTTTTGTTTCATTTATTAAAAAGTGTTATATATATAATTTGTCCAGCCAAATAACAATAATAATGATTATGTAATGCGAAATGAATACGCTATATTAAGAATATTCAAGTTAATCAATATTTGCTAATACAACTGTAATAAGAATGCATAGAGTAAGAAATACAAATGTGATCTTATTTCACAGATGCAGAATTTTTTTCCCTGACAATCACTCTGTTTAAATGCAGAAGTATAAAAAAATCAAATTTTACTTATAAGTCAGTAACACATTTATATATTGCAGGGCCGTAGCCAGAAATTATATTCGGAGGGGGACATTGTTTTTTGCGAAGGATACTTCAATAACACTACAGGTTTTCTTACGTATTGTTGCGTATTACGCCGTAAAATAAAAAATAAAATGAGCCCAGGATGAGAAATGACAAGCCGATTCATAACTTAAAATAACATTTACTCACACGTACACAAAACAAAACACAGGACTTCATCGAGCCATTTTTTCACTTAACATACAAGGTTATTAGATACTCAAAACATTATCTTACTCTTAAAACACTTATAGAAAAATGGTAACTTAAAATATTAATTTCAACAATAACTGGACTTAAAAATTACTTAATACTTGAGAAGCTTAATTAACAAAAAATAACAAGAAACATAAATAACACAAACATAATACTATTAAGAAAACTATGTTCACAGACGATTAGGAGGTTTTACTAATCTCCCACTTTTTGTCTTAATAACAGAAGTCTCTGTTGGGTCACAGTTCGAATTGTCCATTTCCAGTCTGTACAGTTTTTTGTACCGGTCTTAAAAGTTCAGTACTTTCAGTTTTTATGAGAGCAAGTCGCACCTGTCCGTCTTTCCCAGGTGTTAATTTTAGAACTCGAGCAAGATTCCAATAAGTTCTTTTCTTATTTGGATCTTCAAGTAGTACAATGTCCCCTACAGATATAGGTCTTATTTTGTGATCTTTAACGGATTGTTGACGTAATTGTCCTAGATATTCGGAGCGAAATCGTTATCTTAATAAATCTCGAAGCTTCTGTAGATGTTTAGCACGCTTAATTAGAAGTTCTTTCCTATCTACATCATCAAGATCCGGTACACCTGAAGTGGTCATTTCATGTAGAAACATTTCAGGAGTTAACGGGGAGACATTCTCTGTGTCTTCAGATACGTAAGTTAGGGGCCTGGAATTTATGACCTGCTCACAGTCACACAAAAGAGTCAATAATTGTTCATAGTTGAGACACGCGCGTCCAAGAATTTTTCGTAAGATTTGCTTAACCATCTGTACTAAACGCTCCCACCAACCCCCCCCCCCACCAAGGGACGGACGGAGGGTTAAACTTCCATTTAATCCTTTGTTCAGTCGCATTAGAGCGCACAGAGTCCCAATCAATGGCTGTGAGGGCTTTGTTGGCTCCAACAAAGTTCGTGCCATTATCAGAATAGATGACAAATGAGCGTCCTCGACGAGCAATAAAGCGCCTTAAAGATAGTAGAAATGCTTCAGTTGTTAATGACGTAATGAGCTCTAAATGTACAGCTCTATATACGGCACACGTATATAGCACGATATAAGACTTTCGACCATCTTTGAGATGAAGTGGTCCTGCTAGGTCAACTCCTATGACTTCGAAGACTGCTGCATCGCGAACTCTATCTTCAGGCAAAACTCCGGATGCTGCTTCGCATTTCTTGGACTTAAATCTTTGGCATTTAACACAATTTCTTACGCAGCTGCGAACTGTTTTACGACATTTCAAAATCCAGTACCTTTCCCTTAAATGTGCCATCAACAGCGAGGTGCTAGCGTGAAGGAGTTCTTTGTGTTTGCTCAAAATTAGTAAACTAACAACTGGATGATTGGACGGGAGGATAATAGGGCATTTAAAATCATCAGAATCGTCACGATAAACAAGATTGGTCTTTGTTCGTAAAAGTCCATGAGAATCAAGCATAGGTCTTAGATTTTTTAGCCTCTTATCTGTCACTCCTTCGAATGATTCTTTTTGAATCAATAACATAAGAGCTATTTCAGCCTTCTCTAACTCATTTACAAACAACTCTTTTGAATCACTTACATCAGTTTTTCTTAAATTATTAAAAAATCTAAGTATCCACGCTATCATTCTTACAATACGCTTAAAGGAAGAAAAATACTTATAATACCAATTATCACAAGAGTGTTTGTTAAATGTAACTACAATGATTTTACGTAGTTCTGAATTAACCAAATTCTCATCTGGGTCTGCCTTAGAACTTGGCCAATTCGATTTATCTTGATATAACCAATCAGGTCCCTCCCACCAACGTCGTTGTAGCAGTTGCTCAGCAGAGCACCCTCGAGAAGCAACATCAGCAGGGTTTAGTGACCCTGGAATATGACGCCACTGGGTGGGATTAGTAACACTTAAAATTTCGCGAACCCGATTTTGCACAAAGATTCCCCAATTTTGATCTCGACGTAACCAACATAAAACAGTAGTAGAGTCCGTCCAGCAATAAATACTGACTAGGGTAAAATTTAAATCTAAAAGAATTGAGGACAAGAGTCTAGTACCTATGCAACAAGCAAGAAGTTCTAGTCGAGGGATTGTCATTCGTTTCAATGGTGCTACCCTACTTCTCGCGTGCACTAAATTAACACTAATCTCACCATAGCGCTCTACTCTTAAGAAAACACATGTACCGTAAGCTAGAGCGCTAGCATCGGAGAATACATGTAAGCTTACTGATTCATTTTCTGTTCGAATATTAAACCACCTCGGTATTTGTATTTCTGAAAGTAAATGCAATTCTTTATGCCATGATTTAAATTTTTTGACTAAGTAATCTGGTAAAACATCGTCCCATTTTAGTTTCAAGTTCCAGGTTTCTTGTAAAATAATCTTTAGTATAAGCATAATTGGAGCTGTATAACCTATCGTATCGAATACTTGATGGGCAATAGCTAGGACCATTCGCTTAGTTATTAATTCCTCTGAATTTGTCATCTTGTCTATTTTACATGATAACTTATCCTTACCTGTATCCCACACCAGACCTAAGACTGATACATTTTTCTTTTGGGGGAAGGTTTCTTCTGTAATTGCAGTAGACACATTAGATTGCCACCCTCTTAAATTAAAATGGCCTGAGGACATTATCACTTGTGATTCTAGGACAAATTTGTTTGCTTCTTCTACATCATTTAAATTGGTAACACAATTATCTACGTAAAAGGGTTTGGATAAAATTTCTGCTGTTTCACTTAAATTTTCGGGAACTTTGCTTAGATGATACTGTAAAGTGGCAGCCAATAAGAACGGACTAGACGTAATTCCGAACACTACCCTACGATGTCGGTAAATCTTAATATTATTACTGTCATTCCTAAACCACAGAAATCTTAAATAATAGCGGCCCTTTTCTCTTATAGCAATCTGTAAAAAGGCCTTTTCTATGTCTGACGTAATACTTACGAAATCGATTTAAAACAAACGTAATGATTTCTGTAAGATTTGGTCTTGTAGCTAAACAATCATTCAATGAAGGAGCTTTAGCGGTCCGTGCGGATGCATTAAAAACAGGTCTTATTTTAGTAGTACTTTCCTCTTTTACCACAGGTCTGTGCGGTAAATAATGTACCCCATTCTGCTTAGCATCCGGTGCTACTTCAATTATACCGAGTGATAACCAAGTATTTAAAACATCGTTATAACCCTCAATCATTCCTTACGACATTAATTTCTTCTTAGTGCTTTGCAAACTTTTTTCAGCTAATTTAAAATTATCGGGTAAGAGAGAGTTATCTAACACCCACGGTAACGCTACTTCATACCGTCCATCTGAATCGACGCGAAGAGTTTGATTGAAATATCCCTTAGTTTCCGTTTCTAATTCTTCTTTGTTTTTATTTTGTGAGGGTTCCGAAATTCCTAAAACATCAAGCGCCCATAAATCGGAAATGCACTTATCACTTACGAGTAATGACATAATCAAACTAGCGGATTCGTTCTGTCTTGGCATAGAGCCAATTTTTCCTAATAGAACCCAACCTAATAAAGTTTTCATAGCGATCGGCCCTGACTTTAAAGGGATTATATTACGAGTAAATAATTTTCCTGCAATATCCGCGCCAATTAACAATTTAATTTCGTTAGAAACTTTAGAGTTTTTTTCCAAGTCCGTCACATATATACTGTGCTTTTTAAATTCTCGTAACCAGGAACCAGATGGAATTTGTTTAATATCAGAACAGATTTGTGGTGTACCAAGAGCTTCAAATTTGCCCTTGTACTTATTGTCAACACTATTGACTTCGATTACATAATTTTTATGAACAGTTTCTTCCATTTTTTATACCACCAAATAATGACTGTTTTAGAGTGACTTCATTTAACTCTTTAAAATTCATAAACGTAGCAACATCATTACTTATGTAAGTTTTCATACTACCTGTATCATAAATTGCGCGTACTAATAATTCTTTTGAACCATTACGTAATTTCACAACTAAAGTCTGAAGCAACACATCTGAGAGTTGTGAATAATTATTTAACGTACTAATTTTAGGTTTATCGCTTTCTTTCTCTCTGTCCGAGAAATTATCAGATTTCAAAGGTAAATCCGGACACAGAATAACAAAATGGCGATTTTTACAAATTAAACATCTATGTTTCGATTTACATTGGCTCGATCTATGACCTTTCTTTAAACAGACAAAACATGCATTTTTACTCTTAATAATATTTTTCTTAACATCCAAGGTCATAGATGAAGCTTCATTACAACTCTCCGATGCGTGTGCTTTATCACAAAAAATACACAAATCATATCTCTTAACATTATTAAATTTTCTATTATTATCATAACTCTTATTAGTAGTAAATAATTCTGATGCAGTAGGGAATAGGTTTATCATATTCAGAACATTTTACATTTTTCTTATTATTAACCTTATCAAATATAAAAGAATCTCTTACTAGTTTTAGTCTTTGATCGTTCTGCACTTCATTTTTCAAAAATTCAGTCAAAGAATCTAAATCACTCTTACCTTTTTCTTCAGCAGTCAAATTTCTATTACGTGATAAAATTTTAATTAAATCTGGGGGTAAAGCTGATTCAACGAGTGGGAACAAAAAATCGGCATACTTATTTTTTGTTAATCCTAGTGATTCCAACGCGCCAAGTTGCGTTTGTAACTTGTCATACAGTGACGATAAATCAATTTTCTTCTTATCACCAATTATTAGATCTAAAATACCGCGTATATACACTTGTATCAATATGCTTTCTTTTCCAAACCGCTGTTGCAAATGTTCTACAGCTTTAGTATAATTAGCTGCAGTGGCGGGAAAGCTCTCGACGATTTCTCTTGGTTTTAAGCGTGGTTCCGTTGATTGTATTAAATATTGGAATTTGTCTCGATCGTCGATGTTTGGATGGAGATGAATCTTTTCAAACTGGGACCAGAAATTCAACCATTCTCTTGGGTCTCCATTAAATTTTCTTAATTCGATTTCTGGCAATTTGTATTTGGCCGTAGACGTTGCCGAAACCTCTGGAACTTTGACGGGTTTTGTTGGTGAACAACTTTTAGATTTAAGTTTTTTAGTTTTCGTTTTTAGTCCAATGAATTTATCATGATACTCCTCCGAAGCATCATATTCCGTGTCGTAATCTTCCTGAGAACAGCCCTTCTCTTGCATCATTTTTAAGATGGTGTCATCACAAATTCTCAGTTGTTTTGCTTTCTGTTCTAGCTGCTCCAAAGTAATTTCGATTTCACTACATTCTGCAGCGCTATCTTTAATAAAAACCTCTAATCGGTTTGCCGACCTCGTAAAATTGCTCCGGATCGAAGCTCTCTTTTGTTTTGCAGCGTCCATTTTCTTTCACTTAAAATGCAAAGTTCTTAAAATATTCTTGGAATCGGCTATCAAAAAGTAAAACCACAACGGTGATTCTCATCCCGGCAGGGATGCCAAATGTTGCGTACTACGCCGTAAAATAAAAAATAAAATGAGCCCAGGACGAGAAATGACAAGCCGATTCATAACTTAAAATAACATTTACTCACACGTACACAAAACAAAACACAGGACTTCATCGAGCCATTTTTTCACTTAACATACAAGGTTAAAGTTGAAGTACGTAGGGAGAGGTGGAGCCGAATACGCGCGCATGCGCACATATAAAAACATAACTGAAGAGACGCCACACGTATACTCCTAATGAGTATCGTAATACAATGGGATTTTAACCCATATTGGACCGCTGTCCTATAAACAGGATACCAAATAGAATTCCATTTAATAATAAAGTTATAAACATTTTCTGAGTGGATTTTATTTTAAGACCTTAAAATAGACACATTTTATCACAGTAACAAAAAAACTGAGAAATCAAGATATATTGTATTGTAAAATATATTTTTAGCAACCCCTTAAAAATTGTCATTTTTTAATCTTTAATTTTATATTCATTATTATTTTTTTAAACATAGTGGAGGTTACTTGTAGTATTACAGACATTGGCACTACATTAGTGAGTAACGCTAGGTCCAGAAAACGGTATTATGACACCAAACACTTTATCCATTTTAACGATGATTCTTCACAATTGATCCGCAAGATCGTTATTGTAGAATTCGACCTTTTTATGACAAAATCAGCATAACCTTGAAGCAATTTGGTATATTTTCTGAAAATCTCACCATCGATGAAAGAATGGTAAAATATTTTGGAAGGCACAGTTGCAAGATGTTCATGAAAAATAAACCTGTAAAATTTGGATATAAATTTTGGGTATTAGCATCCTACAACGAATATCCTTTTTCTATTACCCCTTATCAAAAATGCCAGTTCAAGAACTGCAAAAGAAAAGCAACAACAGTGTGCTTAAAATGTAATGTTGAACTTTGCTTTAAATGTTTTCCCAAATTTCACCTATGAATCAGCCTAATGCAATGTAAGTGGTACTTGTTAAATTTTAGTAGTGTATTGGACCGTTGGCCTAATTATAGTACCGCTAATTACTTAAAAAAATAAAATTTATTTTTAAAATTTTGGTTTTATATGCTTAGTTACACCATATTAATGTTATGGATAAAGTTTTAAAAATTTTCAGAAATATTTAGTTGGTGTGATACAATATGGGTTAAAATATCAAAATAATTAAAGAGTGATATAATGAACAAATTTATAGCTTTGAATGAGTAATGTAGTAACTACACAGTGAATTTAATATTAAATTAACACTGAAAACATATAAACTATGCATGATATTAAATTCTAATTTTTAACACAGACGTATAACCAAAGGAAGCGAATAATTTTGAAAGAAAATGAGCAAATTTTTTACCTGTATATTATAAAATATGAAAGTTTGCAAAAAATGTTCAAATTTTCTTCTGATTGTGCAACAATATTGTGATGAGTTGTCAAGAGTGCTAGTCAATCTGTTTTTACATGTCGAATCCAATTTGCACCTACTTCTTAACTCAACTTCCCTATTCTAAGTTCACTGTTGTCTATGAACAGCTAGGCAGATGATATACCCACACACATGGTCCATTTTCTTTCCACGAAACAGTCTTTAAGAATTTCGGAGGGGGACAGGTCCCCTAAATCCCTCCCCTTGCCTACCGCCTTGATATATTGAGTTTTTTTTTTTTTTTTTTTAATCTTTTTTTTTTTTGGAGGGGGGATTCTGATTTGGAGCTTACGGTCGAGTTCTATTAGACACCAGGAGCTACTCCTCATTTTATTATTATTATAACATCATTTTTTATAAAGGGGAAGAGTGTTGACAAAATTGACCTCTGCTCCAGGTATCAAAAACATACGTTATGCCAATCTGCTTAATTAATTTCGAGATTATATTCAGGGTTAGTGTCTCAGCGAAGGGGAGTGGTTGTGGGGGTTATAACCCTTATACATATTTCTATACGCATATATTATGTAAGGATTGTTGTATTTATTTTGAGTTAAGAGATGATAAGAGATTTATTTTGAGTTAAGAGATGGTAAACCCTATTCAAGGAAAATTTCTCACTGCACCCATGTCGGAGGAAATCTTACGGTAAATCTGGATTTTCATTTATCGAATTATTTGCAAATGAAAATGAAAGAATATAAACTCTTGTGTAAAGCGAGGTCTGCGCTTAATCTTCTATTAACACTAGAACCGTTGGAGTTTCGGTCTACTTATAACCGCGAGCTGGGTTAAACTTATCCCAGTTTATATGAATATGTGTTATTATTTAAAAAATAGTCTCTATTTATACGCAATGACAATTATTCATTTTTAAACATTAAATTATTATAATTGATAAAAAAGCAAAGATATTATAATATCGAAAAGCATATATTTAGAAAAATATGTAGACTACTTCAGTGGAATTATTTAATTTCTTACGAGTCAAGGTTTCTTACAAAATTTAGGCAACTTTTTTTTATATAAATATTTTGTGCATTTCCTACATGTCGGTATTTTACAGTTAGAATATATAACTACTGTTTTGTTTCCACACTTGGAAGCTTAATAATAAACCATTTTTCACTTATGCTCAGATTCTTCAATATTTTCATAGATTTTTCTTCTTCTTCAAAGGCGCGCCAGCCCAGGGTGGGCCGTGACCTTCCGCTGAATCGGGTTCCAAGAGTCTCTTTTCTTGAACAGACTCTTCCAGTTTTTGATTTTTAGGATCTTTAAGTCTATTTGAAGGCAGTCAATCCACCGAATTCTTGGTCTTCCCCTTTTAAGAGCTCCCAATGGTTTGGCCTCAAAGATCCTCTTGGTGGTTCGGACGTCATTCATTTTAATTCCGTGTCCTGCCCATTTCAAACTTTGAATAGAAATGAATTTTATTATGTCTGGCTCCTTAAAAATCTTATAGATTTCGGAATTTGTTGTTCTCCTCCAGGTGTCGTTGCATTTCAAACCTCCTAAAATGCTGCGGATTACTTTTCTTCCGAAAACAGCCAGAGTCTCTTTGTTTCTTTCAATTAATGCCCACGTTTCAGCAGCGTATGAGAGGATTGGTTGAATTAGTGTCTTATAAAGCAATAACTTTGTTCTTCTGTTCATAAATTTTTATGGGTATAAAATAAGAAAAGTCAAGAAATTTTTTTTCAATTTCTTTAATAACTTTCTGAGAAAATTGCACACAATATAGTTTTTGGGTCAATATGACCCACCCAACGGTTCTAGTGTTACGATTTCTTCGTTCTCGCATTGATAATGCAAGTTGTTTGTAGCCTTGAAACAGTTGTCCGCTTTCGGTTTTTCTTTATTCGTGCCTTATTTACGCTGATTTTATATTCATAGCTACATTCTAGGACAAAGATTATACTCTCTCCGCATTTATGGCCTATCAATTTTGGGGTAGCAAGTAATATATTCACCTCCAAGTATATCTGTTTATATTGACAGAGTCCGATGAGACTAAAGTAAAACGACTTATATTTAAATATTTTAATATTTTAAATTCAAATAAAATTCTATAAATTTATATTATGTTAAAATTTTTCTTATGGTACAATATAAATAAAACAAAGTATACTTTATTTTAAAATATGGTCCATTTGTATTTTATATACCTTTATTTCTCTCTTTTTTCAGGAGACCCAATATTTATGTATTGCGCCCAGGGACTCAACGTTCTTAATAAGCCTCTGCTTAGCAAATAAACACATTTAAAAAAACTGTATTAATCTGCCAGATTTTATTAAAAAAATGTTTTTTATTTTAGTTTTTCTGTCATTAAAAAACATTATTGATCTCCCAGAATTCCGAGTTTTTTTTACAGGAATCATCAGCTCTAAAGCTACCCAGACAATTTTTACCATCACGAAATTGGTTCAAATGGAAGTACCTGAAATTTTCATCTGCGAGCCATTTTCCCCCTTACCATCTTATTTTTTTATTTGGCATCTTTTCTCACTCCACTACGTAACGATTTATCTACTTAAAAACTTAACATTCTTCGGTGCCTCTCTTCCTGCTCGGTTCGGAATATGATATTTCTGCCAGTTTTCTCCCGAGATTGAACTCATACGATTATGTACCGCGCAATTTTATCTCATTCTAACCTAGGGTTTCTCCGATTGTGTTCCTCAACATTCCTCCAAAGGTTCATTGACAAATTTTTATGCACCGTCGAAATTTTAAAGAAAAATGGATTTTTTAATTTTTACGCAGTCATTAACTTGACTGTTTCCAACATTGAAAACCTTTCACTCAGGGTTAAACTCAAAAGTAGAAAATAAACAATATGAATGGGTTACCCAACATCTTGACTCTTGCAGTGATTCTATGGACCACTTCTTCCTTAAGGAGCAACACGAAAGTTTAAATAAGCAGTTCTGGAGACAATATTCATTTGTCATAAACGAAAAACTTTGTTTTTTCGGAAGAGGAATGTAAAAAATTTATTGAACAGACATCGGACTGTTCGATATCATCCCCTTATAAAATAGTGCCATATTCAGAATTTTGACGTCGTTTGAAAAGAGAATATCCATAATTATATCAGAAAAGGCTTTGTCTGTGTAGTTGTTACAGTCTACAAGGACCTATATCTTTGAAACTCGCTTTCCTGTACATGCCCCAATTGAAACTAAACATCGGAATATGTGAATGCAGAGCAAAATGTAAGAATAAAACTTTCTTCAAAACAACTGAACTTTAAAGAACTTTGTAACAGTGAAAAAAAAACCATTCATCCTATTGATACTTTTCATCAATGTATCATTTAACCTGTATCATTTCCTTAAAAAAATTCTTGCTTTCGCGTTACCTTTTGTAAATAATATTTAAACTTTTATACTGCTAATATGTTTCATGTTCTGCTTTGTATGTGGAAAGAAAATTGTACCGTGGCATGCAAAGTTTGAGAACCACTGATTTAACCCATGGGTTCCAAACGAGGGTGATACCCTCCCTCCTACAAATGAGCGTTGAAGCTTTACATGGGCAGTAGCGAGTTCAGAGGCAAAAGAGGGCGTTAAGATCGTCAAGAGGGAGAGGATTACAAAGTGCAAGTAAACGTCGTCAATCCTCTTAGCTAAAAATAACGATGTCTGTTATCCTCTTCGGTGGAATTGTTTTGTCGAGAAAAAATGCCCGAGAATAAATCGGTAGAATTGTCCTATGGGAGAAAAAATTCAGATAAATCATGTTGGCAGAACCGCTCTACACTGCGGTGAAATTCCGTCAATTACCCACCAGAAGCCTCACTTACCAGGAGCCCAATTTAAGAATATTGAATTCCGACATTTAAAAGAACCAGCTCAAGAAAATTGTTGGAAATGAAGCGAGCGAACATTTTTACATTTATTCTGTTTGGCGCGCCAAGTATTGAGACGGGAGCATGCGCACTGCATATTCATTATTCATTCAAAGTCAGAAAGCGTTGAAGTAGTCTTCTGCTGTGTGCCGTTACGATATGTCTGCTGTGTGCATGCTCTAGCTCTTAAAATGTTTCTACTTTTTCTTTTATCTAATCAAGAAATAAATGTTGTTTGTTGATCTACGGACTCCTCTATGAATAATTAACTTCATATGGTAGCAGACCTTGGTTGAATCGGCCGCATTAAGAAAAAGAACTGTGTGATCATCAAAATCGAAACTTCGAACCTTTTCGGAAATGGAGAAGTTCAATGTTCCGCAGCTAACAGGAACGAACTATTTTATTTGGGCGTTGAAAATAAAATCAGCCCTAAGTTTAAAAAGGCTTGACTCTGTTCTCGATGAAGTGAAACCTGAAAATTTGGAAGCTATACAATCCGCGGAATGGGATCAAAGAAATGCTGATGCAGTCGCCTACATCAAACTGTCCCTTTCTGACGAACAGTCGCTACAGTTTGCGCAAGAAGACAACGCAAGACTTTTATGGGAAAAAATAAAAACGACTTTCATCGGCAGAATCGAAGATAGAAAAATTGATGCGAGCAATGAACTTAAAAATTTAGAAATGAAAAATTCGGAAAATGCGAACGATTATATTGCTCGAGCTAAAGGAATCTCCACTAAATGTTTGTCTCTTGGATTAGAAATTTCGGAAAGAGAATTGGTCTACCACACTGTACGAGGCTTAAGGGGCAAATTTTGTAAAATTCGCGAAATATTAAAAACGCAGAGAGAAAAATCTATGGAAGAAATCCTCGAAATTCTACGTGAAGAAGAAATGACATCTTGTGGATCCCGCTCTGAAAGTACCGCCGAAGCATTTTACTCAAGAAAGAATACTAATTCGAATACAAGATTATGTTATATTTGTCGAAGACCAAATCACGTTGCAAAAGATTGTTTTTACAGAAATAATCAAAAAACTGTTCATTCCAACCAAAATAAGAATTCAGGAAAATTTTCTAAAAATCGGAGAAAAGAACAAAATCAAAACAAGAACTCTGTGTTCTCAGCAACTTGTTCTAGTGATAGTGACTCTGTGTGTGATAACATATGGATTTTAGATTCTGGTGCTTCTTGCCATATGGCAAAAGAAAAGGTATGGTTTAACTATATAATACCAGAAAATAAGGACATATACTTAGCAGGTAAAGATTCAAAAATTATTTCTGTTGGACATGGAACCGTTAAAGCTAAAACTAAAAATTTAAAAAATCCTGTTAATTTAACTATAACTGATGTTTGTTTTATTCCAAATCTAAGATATAATTTGCTATCTGTTACTTGTTTGATGAATAAGGGCTGTAAAATTAAAACTACTAATAACTGTGTGCTAATTTTTGATAAAGATGATGAGTTAGTTTGTAAAGCTTTTAAGAATAATAATAGATTAGAACTTTATTTAGAACCTGTATCTGAGAATGAATGTTGTTTTGCCAATCAACATACAAATAATTTTAACATTTTTCATAGTAGGTTGTGTCATTTAAATTCAAAATATATGACAAATATGAAGCAGTATATTGATATTGATGATAGTAACATAAATAATTTTAGTTGTGATGTTTGTGACATAAGTAAAATAACCAGAAAACCTCATCCAAATATTGTTGAAGAGCAAAGCTCTGAAATTCTGGAATTATTACATATTGATTTATGTGGGGCTATCAAACCTGAATCCTTTGGGAGTGCTAAATATTTTATGGTAATTGTGGATGATTTTTCTGGAATGTATTTCACTTATTTTTTAAAAAGTAAAGATGAAGTGTTTGATGTATTTTGTGAATTTAAAAGTAAATATGAAAATTTAACAGGTAAACGTATTAAGAAAGTCAGATCTGATAATGGGTTAGAGTTCGTTAATGCTAAACTAGATAATTATCTTGCAAATTCAGGTATTTTTCATGAAAAGACAGTACCCTATAATAGTGAATCTAACGGTAAAGCAGAAAGATGTAATAGAGTTCTTTTAGAGAGAGCCAGAACCTTATTATTTGAGAGTAACCTACCCTTTAAATTTTGGGCAGAGGCTATTAATTTTAGTACCCGTGTATCGAATGTAACTCCCCGTAAAGGTAAAGATAAATTACCTCTTGAAATTTGGACTGGAAAGAAACCAAAACTAAATTATCTTAAAAAATTTGGTTGTGTAGCCTATTTTCACGTTCCAAAAATAATGAGAAATAAATTTGACATCCCTGGTAAACGTGGAATTATGTTAGGTTATTCTAGGGAAAGAATAGCATATAGAATTTATGATATCGAAAATAGAAGAGTAATTGAAGAAAGATCGGTCAAATTTAACGAAAAGTTAAAAGGTAGTTTGTATCTAGAAAAAAAAGAAAATTCACAAATGTGGGATATTGATTCTTTCGAGAATTTATCTCATAGTCAGATTGAAATTAATAGACAAACAGGAAACGAAATTACCCATACTCAGTTTTCTGACGACGCAGCAGAAACAAAAAATGAATCGTCCAGACCTCCAGTCGCCGATAATCAAAACATTTCTGTTGATTTTGAAACGCGGACCGAAAGAGAGAATGAAAAATCGCGGGAAATAAAGATCTCGGATAATGACCCACATAATTTTCAACCCCGACGATCAGAGAGACTAAAAAATAAACAATTACAAGCTAATTTAACTGAACGTGTACCGGATAATTATGTAGAAGCAAAAAACGGTGTTAATTGGCCTGAATGGCAAATAGCTATGAAAAATGAATTAGATTCGTTGAATAAACACAATACATGGGAAATTATAGAAAGGCCAGAAAAGATTAAATTAGTGAAAAGCAAATGGGTCTATGCTTTAAAAGAAACTGACTCTGGTGAAATAAAATATAAGGCTAGATTAGTCGCTGCTGGGTTTAACCAGATAAAAAATATTGATTTTTCCGAGTCCTATTCTCCAGTTTTCTCAATAGAAATTTTCCGATTATTAATTTCTCTTGCTGCTAAATTAAATTTAATTGTAAAGTTTTTTGATGTAAAGACCGCTTATTTATATAGTGATTTAGAAGAAACAATTTTTATGTCCCCTCCACCAGGTTTTGAAAAAACAATAGGTGATGGAAAAGTATTAAAACTTAAAAAGAGTATTTATGGATTACCTCAGTCTGGTAGGAATTGGTATTTAAAAATAAAATCTGAGTTAGAAAAAATAGGACTTGTTCAATTGGCATCTGACAATTGTGTATTTATAAAAAATGATGGTAAAAATTTATTTATTCTATGTATGTATGTTGATGACTTAGGTATTTTTTGCAACAATGATAAAATGTATGAAGATATTATTTCTAAAATTAAAAATGTATTTGAATTGCATGAAAATAATAACTCTAAATTTTTAGGTATGGAAATTTTAAAACATACTAATGGTATTAGTTTATCACAAACTTCATATATTGAATCATTGCTGATTAAACATGGTCTTGAAGATTGCAAAACAGTGAAAACACCAATTGTTAAGGGTGAGGATAAGAGCTTTCCTCCTACAAATGAAATGGTTGACATAACAATGTATCAAGAGTTAATAGGTGAATTATTATTTTTATCCAGTAGAACACGTCCAGATATATCTTTTGTAACAACTTATTTGTCACAATTTAATCATAAACCCGAAAAAAGACATTATTTGTTAGCCAAAAGAGTATTGAGATATTTAAAAGGCACTAAAGATAAAAAATTGTTTTATGATAATGAGTTTGGATTTTTAAATGCTAGCTCTGACGCAAGTTGGGGAAACGCAGAAAATGGAAAATCATTTTCTGGGGGATTAATTTTATTGGGTAAATCCTTAGTTTCATGGAAATGTCATAAACAAAGAAGTGTTAGTCTATCTACTTGTGAAGCAGAGTTGTTTGCAATTTCTGAAATTTGTAAAGATATTGTTTGGTTAGTAAATGTATTATCCGAATTGCATTGTAAACAATTTATAAATGATGCTGTAACATTAAGCTCAGATAGCCAAGCAGCTATCCAATGGATCAAATGCACAAGGTCTTCAAATAAATCACGGCATATGAACTTAAGATTTCATTTTGTAAGAGATTTGTTAATAGAAAATGTCATGAAGATAGAATATGTTCGAACAGAACAACTACTAGCTGATTTTCTCACTAAAGCCGTAAGTGAAGATAAAATGTTATACTCTTTGAAGAATATTTCAGTAATTTTTTAATTGTGTAACATTGTAATTTGTATGTATAATTGTATGTGTTATTTTTGTGATTATTGTAATTACATTTATATGTATATGCTAATTTTTTAGAATTGAAAGGAAAAATGTATCCCTCGCAGGAGGGGTATGTTGGAAATGAAGCGAGCGAACATTTTTACATTTATTCTGTTTGGCGCGCCAAGTATTGAGACGGGAGCATGCGCACTGCATATTCATTATTCATTCAAAGTCTACGACATAATGAAATACCCGCATGATGCAAAAGAACAAAATTCTGAAAACAAAAAGCTTAGTGTTTTTATTCAGATATTTCAATGCATTTTTGAGTTTGTTAAATCCAAAATTACCTTTGACAAAGGAACTAGAATTTCGCAAAAAAAAAAAATTAAATAAATAGCATTCAAAGTTTGTGCTATGCCGTAGTATTTCGTAAATACTTAAATTCCTCTTTTACTAAATATCAACAACGCATATTTTCTATTGGTTAGAGAAACCAAACGTCCAAACGTCTTTTCGTTTAGAATTTTTTAGGGATATTTTTAAAGTATGATATATTAGGGCTCGAAATACATTACCAGTATACATTACCAGAGCCTCATTATCACACGGACGCTTGGGACACTTGTCCTAGGCAAGAAATTTAGTCGAGTGCTTGAAACACATATTAAGGGGGGAGGGGAATTGCAAACATACGCTACCATCGTTAAGTTTTAATAAATTATTGTACGAGGTAATTGTATTTGTCATGAACTCTATTGTTTCCTATTAACTTTAATACATTTACCTGATAATTAATTACCTCAACGAATCTGGTGCTCTTTTTATCCTATGGGTTATTGCATATTTATAAGACAGATTATTAGCAAAGTACCACTCTAAACCATTAAATCATCTCATCAATTGAAATAATTTTTAATTCTATTATTATTTATTTAATGCACCACAAAACTTGTGAGTGTGACAAGGTAAAAATAAAAAAAGTGAGTCACTCTAGGCCTTTAAAAGTCCTTAATTTTTATCATGGCTAAACAGAGATAATAATGATTACGTAAAATGAAAATTTGGTGTTTTTGATTTTGAATATTACTTTAATGCTAATTTCTTAAATCTGTTTGATAATTCAATGTTATAATTTTTATATGACTGTAATTATGATAACTTGTCGCTATAAACTTGAATGGGTGTGGAGGGCACAAAAATTGGATTGTGCAATGGGCACAAAAGTATCCTAGTCGGGCCCTGTACATTACCACTGGTAATGTATTTCTATCAATCAATCTTTAGAAAAATTCTAAAATAACGCAATAAACCCTGTAAATGTTTATATATACATATAATGTACATATGCACATATTTAAAATTATATGTATCATGATCTTTATATTGGAGGCATGATTAGGTGTTTCTTGACTGCCCTTTAATTTAATTATAGCTATGCTATCTCAAAAACAGCGTTAATTCCCTCTAATACAGGAATGATTTGACTTCAATTTAGCTCTATTGGATTCTACATGGGCTAAAAGCGTAACAGTTAGCTTTGTAAGGATTGATCTAACAATACGACATAATGAAATACCCGGATGATGCAAAAGAACCCCTTTCGCCCCAGCTCTTGAATAAAGATGATCATTAAATAAATGACGGGAAGAAGCGGCAAGCGTGTGTGACCGACTGCAGGGAACGACATATACCGGGCAAGCGTATTAATTCATCCACCAATCACCCTTTTTTCCCATTCCATCTGGGGTAAGAAATTTCCAGGCGGGACCCATAATTCCCTGATGACGGTGACGTATCCGGGGCAATCACAAATTGCCGGTGGGGTTGTCATGGAGGTATCAAGATGGTACCGCAGATTTACTCCCTTTTTATCTCCCTTTTAATGGAAGCTTTCGATTGAAACGATAAGAATTCCCCCCCCCTTTCTGCAGTCGAGGAAGGGTTGGTTTCATTGGTATGAAGGTGACATTTTCAGCTCGTGAGAAATTCGATATATCTTAGTGGGCCTCAAACTATCCCCACCCCTCTCGAGTTTTCGAGTTTCTGCAAGTCAAAACTAAAGTTCTATAAACAAATATAAAGTAATCGAATACAAACACTAGTTGGCAGGTGATTATTTGCTATAACATATTTATTACTAAAGACCAGCTATGAAAATTTTGGATGTCTATTCATGAAGAATACATAGAATTTACCGGCACCAAACGATGGCCGTATGAGTAGAGCACTGCTGCTCGGTAGTGGAGTTTGCGTGTTCGAATTCCACTAGTGATACGAACTTTCGTAGCCATTCAGAATCGGCTTTAACCCCTAACGGTAAAATGACGAGTCTAGCTTGTCATTGGTTTTTCATTCCATACCGCACAATGACGAGCTACACTCGTCATGCGACTAAAGTTAATGTTAAATATGATAATTAATTTAGTTTATAATTTCTAGTATACTGAATTTAGCAAGACTTTTGTTACTTGTGGAAATACCAGGTCACTATTACATATTGTTTATTTAGAATTTCTTGGTACAAGTCACTGCCAAATTGATGAGTCAGAATAAAAGAAAACCTACTAAGAAAGGCCGTGTGTGTTACAAGAATCAAATTAGAAGTGAGACTTCCTAGCGGGGTAAACAATTCAGTATTCCTTTGCACTTTGTTTTGAAAAGTACCACTATCTTGAAGACTATTACCTGTATACCTTATTAATGTTTTGCTTTGATATTTTCTTAATTATACCTTTTCTGATATTATTTAACACTATGTAAAAAGTGGATTTTAATTAAGAATATGTAACAATTGTAAAATGAAACAAGTTTTTTAAATAAAAATTAAATGGTTACTTCACGCACAGTTTTTCTTTATTAAATCGTACCTGAAGGGGTTAAACAGCATATCCCAGTCTCATTAGTTTACATGTATCAAAAGAAGGGACCGTAGTGCTCCAAACCAACCAAGTAACCAGCAGTTTCCCACACAACTATAGGGATATAATATATAACAAATAGAGCTATAACATATTTATTACTAAAAACCAGCTCCTATGCAGATTTTGGCTGCATATTCATGAAGAATACATATAATTTACCAGCACCAAACGATGGCCGTTGAGTAGAGCACTGCTGCTTGGTAGTGGAGTTTGTGCGTACGAATTCCACTACTGAAACGGCTATTAGTAGCCATTTAGAATCGGCTTTAAGCAGCATATCCCAGTCTCATTATTTTACATGTTTTAAAAGAGGAGATCGTAGTGCTCAAAACCAACCAAGACACAAGCAGTTTCCCACACAACTATAAAGATTTTATTGCCAGTTGGAATTTCATATTAAAGAAATGGTTGCCAAAGTGTGCACCGCGTTGACCTCGGGTTCTATGCTGATAAGTTACGGACGCTGAATGGCAATCTTTTGAATTCTCAAACTCTCCCAAATTTTATTTTGCAAGACGGAAAAGTTTTGTTGAACTTTCTTGCTTCAACAAAACCTTTGTTAAAAACAAAATTTGGTTTCTCTAATGGAATTTTGGATATCTAAATCTGAGAGTGCAACTTTAAGTACGAAAAAACTAAAGATAGTCACTCCTTTTGCAATATCGTATCAATGCGCAGCTGAATTTTCAATTACCGCTGTAACAAAGATCAAATTATGTCCGGAAATCAATGTGAAGCAAGGAATGAAAGTAAGTATTGTAAAGTCTTCTTCTGCAATATATATTTTTAAAACAGCCAAGTTGGGTTTTCTTTTAATTTCTTTGTAATTTGTATGATTTTTTTCTTTTTTTTTGCCGATTAAAACTATTTTACTTTTCTGCAAAATGTTGTTTTAATTTCTGATTAATTTTATAGTAATTTTTTTAAAACTAGAAAGCCGTAAATAAATAACAAAACAAAGTATGGTATGCACTGAAAAATGTTTGAGAACACCTGTCTTAAAATAATAGATTTTTGTGCTACGTACTTCACCATTTTATGTATGCATATATTAATCATACAACAAGACTGAATACTAAGAATAAAGTTTAGTGACTATGTTATGTTATGTGTTGTACCAAACTTCCTTAACCAATATATTTCTAATAGTGAGATTGAAGTTTCATAACCATGATTATAAATTATAAACCCTCAATACTAAGCAAAAGTAGCAGAAAAGATTGTGTTTAAAAAACATGCCTGAGTTATTCAATTTGAACAGTTTTACAGGGATTGATTTTCAAAGATCGTTGTTAGACTTTTAAAGGTCATAGCATCAAGTGCATCAAGATTGTTTTCCTCTTAATAATTTTATTCCTGCTTTAGACTGTACTACCGAAACAAGAAAACAAAGTATTACGTTCTATACTAGCGCCACTGTTTTCAAAACAGGGTAAGAAAATACCTTCTGTATGCCTTGAAAAGGAAATCACAGTAAATAAACTGTTTAATGTATTGTTCTTAACTGCTTCAGACATCTCAAGCTACCTTTCCTAAAATTAACTACCGAAAACAACAGCCTTAAGTTATTCCGTCAACACATTCTAGTGGACAACCCGTTCAAATATATTTTTAACCTTGTTTTTGAAAATTTCCTTCGAAAGTTATAAATTTGTCAACATGACATAAAAAAGAGGTGCGTCTGCCAGGTTATGTTGGAAATTAGGTAACGCAAAGTGGTTGTGTAATCTTACAAACACGTTTTTTATTTTAACCCTACAGCAACAGGTGACTATTTTCTGTCTGGTAGTTTTCATTCTGTTCACAGAATAGAATCAGAACTTCCAAGTGAAACACAATTTTTTTAGCTTTAAATCCTCGCTCTTTAGTTGTACTTTAAATCCTTTGTGATTAAAGATTTTCCATTTCGATGGAAGAAATCCACTAGGAAATTGGACTAAAGCAAAATTTGTATGGAAATATTTCTGACAATATAGAGAAATATATCAATTGACTTAAGTATTACCACCAGACAGTGTACTTAATAGTTTAATACATTTTGGCGTAAAATTTGATATGCTTGAAATAAAAGATTTTACGATGTATTCACTTTTAAGTCTATTTCACTGTTTGTCTATTATAAATAAATTTTGATTGTATATAAAAATTTGTAAAATCATAAATATCGCTCATAGTTCACCAGTCATCATATCACAAAACGACTTTGATTCAATGAACAGATTTAACAAATTTTTAGCAAAATAAAAAAAAAGATATCTACCAAAAACCTTTATTTTAATTTTAACTTACATTTTATCGTTAATAGTTATAAATGTTATAATTTTTGTTAATGCATTTTCATTGTTTAATTTGCATTATCAAAATACAAAAATTCTTCCTTTTAATTATTTTTAATTATATGTATAATTTATATAGCTCTTAAGAGTGTGGAATATGTAGCATATTAATTATATTAAATTGAAAAAGAGTATTTAATACTATGTAACTAACATAGCAGCACACAAATGCTATTTAGCATCAATTCAACATTCAGAACGTTATCCGGATGTCGAATGGATGTCCAGTTAGGCCTGTGCCCTATTTGAATTTGTATACTTAATATTATGCACAATATGTAAACTACACTAATATAACAAAATATTTCCATCTACTATCCATTCAACAATGTGTCATCTGAACGTCCACTGAACATTGATGTCCAATAGCTTAGATATTGCAGGAACATATGGCTACTTATAAAAAACAGATATCCGGCTGTTATTGATTAATTTGCCCATCACAGTTATATACGTTGGTTTTTTATTGTTCAAATGTTTTTATTACTTTGAATCTTTAATGGGTATTTTGTAATGTCTATATAACTAATATAACTAAAGATTTAAATAACTAAAGATTGTTTTATATAACTTAAGAAGATGTTGTTGTTTATGTTAATACAGATAATTTAAATATCTGTTGTAAGATACTTATTACTCCCTAAGTATCTTACAACAGATATTTAAATTATCTGTATTAACATAAACAACATCTTCTTAAGTTATATAAAACAATCTTTAGTTATTTAAATCTTTAGTTATATTAGTTATATAAACATTACAAAATACCCATTAAAGATTCAAAGTAATAAAAAAAAAACATTTGAACAATAAAAAAAAATTAATCCATTATTAATCCATTAACTCTCGGATATTTCTGATGACTATATATTAGTAAATGCCTAACATAGAAGCTATTATAGACACCTGGAAGTAAACTAAAATATGAAATTTAAACGCCTTTAAATATGACATCAAGTCATCATTAGTGAGGAGGTGTCATTTTTAACATAATAAGATGTCTTAAAAAAAGGAAAACTTCGTGATAAGAGATTTATTTGCTATCATATATGAGAAAAGTACTAAAAAGAGATGACTTATTACAGATAGGGCTGTTCGCTATGATTTTGACCGGTATACGTTCAGAATACCGGTCATAATACGTTCCTATTCTAAACTTGAAAATCATAAAATGCCGATCGAAATGACAAAATTATACATAAGATCATATTTGAAAACTAGGGAGATTATTCATATGATTAATATCTATTTACATTAAAAAGGAAGAGTCGTTTCAAGAAAACAAAAACTGTAAAAACCATTTTTTAACTGTCCTCAAATGAGGAATCTTGGAGTTAATGGGTTAACATCGATTCAACATTCAGAACTTTATCCGGATGTCGAATGGATGTTCAGTGAGGCCTGTGCCCTATTTGAATTTGTATACTTCATATTATGCACAATATGTAAACTACACTAACAGAACAAAATATTTCCAACTACTATCCATTCAACAATGTGTCATCTGGAAGTTTACTGAACTTTGATGTCCAATAGATTAGATGTTGAAGGAGCCTATACCTATGGGCTGTAAGGGTATTGTATGTCTAATTATAAAAAAAAAATCTCTGGCTGCTATTGACTAAATTTGCCCATCACAGTTATGTACGTTGGTTTTTTATTGTTCAAATGTTTTTATTACTTTGAATCTTTTAGGGTTATTTTGTAATGTTTATATAACTAAAGATTATGTTGTTTATGTGGGCACAAATAGTTTAAATATCTGTGGTCAAAAAAACTCTGAAAAACAAGCTCAAAATTTACGGAAATCAAACTGTCAACACATTTTACGTCGTTTCATTTTGAGCTTTCAAACTCCTTTGTTTTTTAAAGTCTGGATCAAAAATAATAAATAACTTTCCACCAGTGCAACGTAAACACTGTCTCGCCTGTCGCCAGCTTAAAATATAAACATGGACCCCTCCCTTTTGTGTAGTGTCAAAGGAGTGTCGAAAATGAAACAGAATTAACTCTGAAAAGCTTTATCTGTAGTCCTTGTTTTTTCCGTTCTGTTTGTTAGCTAATTTTAAAAGCAAATGAATTCTGCATAACATATTATTGTCAACTTATTAAAATAAAGCATGCGCTTTAGATAATTCGAAGGACAAAACGCCATTGCAGGAGGGATTTTTTTAGAAATTTATTAATAAACTGTGTATATTGATCCGTTTATCTTTTGAACAGGTTCCATATTTTTCTGTTTAAAAATGTCTCAAAGACAGCTTGGGGAAGCTTGATACAAAATAACATGGTAATACTAATGTGAGTATATACTCTACAGAATGCTATGTAAAAGGGGTAAATATAAAAAAGTGTAATTAAGATAAAGAAAATATAAATTATTTAAAAAAATTAAAAACGTTTAATGAAGATCCTTGGTTTGCTCTGGGAAAAAAGAATCTTAAAATTTGTTAAAGCCGCTCGGCACAATTTTGTGCGAAGATGATTGTTCAAATGCAAACAAAGCAGAGTGGTATATTTTTCCAACATGATGCAAGTCTTTGAAATATCTTGTCTTAGTTCCAGAATACGACATTAAGGAGTATATAAAGCTTAGAACAGTGGTTCTCTATTGGTAATATACGTACTTCAGAAGTTACAGTAGAGACCATTCGAGTAAAAGCTAGTAGAATATGGTTATGAGTTTGGTTTGGTTTGCAGCGCTACGACCAACTATTTTGATAGACAATGGATAATGAGACCTGGATCTACTGCTTAAAGCCAATGTTGAATGGCTACTATCATACCTGCTATAAACGGGTTTCGAATCTGCGAACTATGGTATCGGAGAAATGAACCCTACCAATTTTACCATCGTTCGATAATATGGTCATAGGAACCACTCAGGTGAAAAAGGAACAAATAGCACCTAAATGGTAGAACATTAGTTCCCAGCTGGTACGTGTACCTCAGAGGCTATGGTATAGGCCATTTGAGTAAATGGTAATAGGGGCTGCTCAAGTGAGAAATTAACAAAGGAAATAAAAAGAAAGTTTGAAAGGAATTTTTAAAGGAAGACATAAGTTTTTGGTAGTATTGACCTCCTTATCAGAAAAATCTTCAATAAAGAAGGATCACGTCGTCGCGATGACGAATTCACTGAATTTCTTAAAATATCCTAGTGTTTTTATTGACATTTGATAGCCCAGAGCTTGTCAAATTGACATTTCTTCGTATGATTGCATAAAAATATATATAGAAGCATATTAAACTCAGCTCTGGATTTGAGATTGTAACAATACACTTTTGAACTTAATTTTTCAATACTTTGGCATTTTATAGAGTCATAAATATTCAATTAAATTTCCTTTTCTCCATCTTAATGCTTAACTTATTCTGTTTATAGAAAAAAATTATTTTATTTAGTTCAACATGAACATTCTTTTAAGAAAAATTTCGGAATTTTTAACGGGTGATAGCTATTAGGGGTGTAGATATCTGGATGATTCAGGGTCGGGAATACTGCGCCAAATGATGATATACGTACTGTAAAAGGTTGAGAACCTTTGAAGACACTTGGTAAATTATAGATAAAATACATCAATATCGGAATAACATCGGAATAATATCAGTCTTGTGGTATATAGTCTATGAATCACGATTCCAATTAGGGTCATGAAAAACAAACTTGAGATAAAAAGGTGAATTGAAAATGCCTAACTAAATTTAATTGAACATTGTAATACTGTAATAAAGCATTCTCAAACTGTTTTGGCAAATATTGCTGATTTTTAAAGTGTGGATTTTATTATATTGTAGAAAGATTACTCAATATTTTTAGTTCCAACGCATTTCACAGGATGTTTTAGTTTTAATTTGTAACTGATTAATGCTAGTTAATTTTCACTATATGGTAACTACATGTTCAATTTTCAGTTCATTGTACTTGTTTGACTCTAATGTTTGTTTTGGTTGAAATATTGTAATCGCAGCATTACATTGCATCAGATTTTCTGTGAATTTTGTTATGTTTCTTTTATATTCTTGTTTGCTTAACTGTGGTTTGCTTAACTTTTAGCTTTCTTTTAGGTACGGTTTTATTGAATCCTTCTAAAGTTATAAATATGGGATGATGTTCTTTGTTCTGTACAGTTGCCTTGTAACCGTTAAACATGTAACAATATATCCTTTCGATCCGGCCTCGCAATCTTTTATTTTGTCTA
>CM063506.1:104771332-104778832 GCA_032207245.1 Pardosa pseudoannulata
AGAGCTATTAAAAGTGAAATACCTTTTATTTAATTTATCTATGCATTTAATATTAAAACTTTACTTGCACTCCTCAAAGAGTAATTATCCGATTATTGACACAAAGCCATTTTATACATTATTCCTAAGGTGTAATTTCTTTAATTCACTGTTAGAGCTGTTAAAAGTGAGATACCTTTTATTTAATATATCTATGCATTTAATATTAAAAATTTACTTCACTCGTTAAAGAGTAATTCTTCGATTATTGACTCTGGAGAAAGGAGAAAAGTTTGTCATCTTTTTTAATTAACCTAAAAGTAATTATGTTGCGAAAAAAGTTTAAATTTGCCGTAAAGCCATTTTATACAGAATTCTCAAGGTGTACTTTCTTTAATTCACTGTTAGAGCTATGAAGAGTGAAATACCTTATATTTAATACACCTATGTAATTAATATTAAAAATTTACTTGCACTTGCCAAAGAGTAATTCTCCGATTATTGACTCATGGAGAAATGGTAAAAGTTTGTCATCTTTTTTAATTAACCGAAAAGTAATTATGTTGCGAAAAAAGTTTAAATTTGCCATGAAGCAATTTTATATATAGCATTCCTAAGATAAACTTTCTTTAATTCACTGTTAGAGCTATTAAAAGTGAAATATCTTTTATTTAATATAGTCATCCATTTAATATTAAAAATTTACCTGCTCTCGTCAAAGAGTAATTCTTCGATTATTGACTCATGGAGAAAGGGAAAAGTTTGTCATGTGTTTTAATTAACCTAAAAGTAATTACATTGCAAAAAAAGTTTAAATTTGCAATGAAACCCTTTTATATAGTATTACTAAGATAAACTTTCTTTAATTCACTGTTAGAGCTATTAAAAGTGAAATACCTTTTATTTAATATACCTATGCATTTCATATTAAAATTTTACTTGCACAGGTTAAAGAGTAATTCTTCGATTATTGACTCATGGAGAAAGGGAAAAGTTTGTCATGTGTTTTAATTAACCTAAAAGTAATTACATTGCAAAAAAAGTTTAAATTTGCAATGAAACCCTTTTATATAGTATTACTAAGATAAACTTTCTTTAATTCACTGTTAGAGCTATTAAAAGTGAAATACCTTTTATTTAATATACCTATGCATTTCATATTAAAATTTTACTTGCACAGGTTAAAGACTAATTCTCCGATTATTTTCTAATCTAAATATCACATTAGTTTTCAAATTCCAGTATTTTCAAACATTCTTATTCACGTGGTTTCAAAAGAACAATCTAATTAACGAAGAAATTAAATACGTTTATCTTTTATTTATTTAGCATATCAGCAATTAATTAAGCTAAAATATTAACAGGCACAATAAAGCCATTTTATACTGCATTTTTAGCTTTAGTATGAAACATTTTTAGAGTGATTAAAAGGAAAATACCTTGGTTTCAACTTCAGAAATTACATACACTTATCAAATATTTATTTTCCGATCATTTTCATACCTAAATCTCAAATAGATTTTCAAAATCAGATTCAATACTTTTTAATAATTATATATTTTTTAATGAAAACTAGATATCTAAATATAACTAAGTGTCAAAGATGCCATCTGAAAAGTCCTTTCACAGATTTTTTAAGAAACTGTCGAAAAAGCTAATCCTCATTTTAAGTAATAAATAGTTTTGAGACTCTTCAAGTAAGGAAAAAACTTTAAATATTCTACGAAAACATTTTATACTTTTTTTAAACCTTGATTAGTATTTAGATTCATGGCGTTAACTTATTTTGAATCTCTACAGTAGATAAAAATAGATAATGAATAGTAATATATATATATATATATATATATATATATATATATATATATATATATATATATAGGCTTACTTTTGTCACTTTAACATTTACTTACATATAATAATATATAAATAATTATATATGACATTTAACTAAAGATATTGTTCGCATTTTAGTTGTATCTCAGCAAAATTTAAGTTACTGATAATGTCAAAAACTCATCTGTCTCAATTTAAAAAATCCTTATTTTAATACATTTTTAGCGTCATTTCAATTTAATAATATCATTTTTTGGGGAAGGGAATGAATTTGTTGGGCTGTTATTATAACTCACTAGAACAGACATAACGAACCTATGGCACTCAACTAGTATTTCAGTGGCATATGACAGGTACATATTAAATTATTTTCCTTCTGTTATATTCACTGAAAACAACATTTAAAAATCCTTATCCATTTTATAATGGATCCCTATCGTTAATATTGTTTTACTCAATAGAACAGACATAACGAACCTATGGCACTCAACTAGTATTTCAGTGGCATATGACAGATACATATTAAATTATTTTCATTCTGTTATATTCACTGAAAACAACATTTAAAAATCCTTATCCATTTTATGATGCATAACTATCGTTAATATTGTGTGACTCACTAGAACATACATAACGAACCTATGGCACAAGTATTTAAGTGGCATATGACAGGTACATATTAAATTATTTTCCTTCTGTTATATTCACTGAAAACAGCATTTAAAAATCCTTATCCATTTTATCATGAATCCCTATCGTTAATATTGTGTGACTCACTAGAACAGACATAACGAACCTATGGCACAAGTATTTAAGTGGCATATGACAGGTACATATTAAATTATTTTCCTTCTGTTATATTCACTGAAAACAGCATTTAAAAATCCTTATCCATTTTATCATGAATCCCTATCGTTAATATTGTGTGACTCACTAGAACAGACATAACGAACCTATGGCACAAGTATTTAAGTGGCATATGACAGGTACATATTAAATTATTTTCCTTCTGTTATATTCACTGAAAACAGCATTTAAAAATCCTTATCCATTTTATCATGAATCCCTATCGTTAATATTGTGTGACTCACTAGAACAGACATAACGAACCTATGGCACAAGTATTTAAGTGGCATATGACAGGTACATATTAAATTATTTTCCTTCTGTTATATTCACTGAAAACAGCATTTAAAAATCCTTATCCATTTTATCATGAATCCCTATCGTTAATATTGTGTGACTCACTAGAACAGACATAACGAACCTATGGCACAAGTATTTAAGTGGCATATGACAGGTACATATTAAATTATTTTCCTTCTGTTATATTCACTGAAAACAGCATTTAAAATCCTTATCCATTTTATCATGAATCCCTATCGTTAATATTGTTTGACTCACTAGAACAGACATAACGAACCTATGGCACTCAACTAGTATTTCAGTGGCGTATGACAGGTACATGTTAAATTATTTTTATTCTGTTATATTCACTGAAAAACAACATTTAAAAATCATTATCTCCAAGACTAGTAGTCATAAAAGGCGGTTTTAGAAACGACTGTGATCATGAGCACTTTAGTAGGACAGAAATGTAATTAGTGTGGACCTCCCCCATGAAAGACCCTGTAGACGACCTAACGTTTTCTTGGAAAAGTACGCGAGTGGGATGAGTTAATAAAGAGTACCCAGACAAACTTTAATACAACTAGTTTTGTAGATGTTGAAGAATAATGAAGAGCAGCAGATCGCAAAACACCTTTTATTAAAGACACCAAAATAATAATAATAATAATAAAGATGATAATTATAAAATACGAGGTACATTGGGCTTTTAGAGTTTTATAAAGGTCATGAGCCTAGCCAATCAAATTACAGGCACAAGACAAAACTAATCAAATACAAACAATAAAAACACAAAAAGATCAACTCAAGAAAACGTTGTACGTCCGAGGAAGCAATTACTTAAATAATAATAAGTAGCCAAAACGCCAAGTCGCCAAATATGAGAGCGATTACATATTTCAACAATAGATAAGTTTTTTTAAATGTTGTTTTTAGTTAATATAACTGAATAAAAATAATTTAATATATGCCTGTCATATGCTACCGAAATTCTTGTTACGTGACATAGACTCGTCATGTTTGCTGAGTGAGTCAAACAAAATTAACAATAGGAACCCATAATAAAGGGATTTCATGGAACATTTTAAATTTTTCTTTGCTTAATTATTTTTAGGCTAAATAATAACATTCCAACAAATTCATTCTCTTTCCTCACAAATGAGATTATTATTTTGAAATCATACTAATAAAAATGCATTAAAATACTGGATTTTCAAAACAAAAGTGATTTTAAGGCATAATCGGAAACTTTTGCTGAGATTAAAGAGGCAAATAGCAGCTTTAGTTGAATGTTAGATATTGCAATTCGTTGTAAATCATGTCTAAACTAATGTTAGCAATTACTATTAAGTGTAAATCATGGGATAGTTTGGGTTTGGATCATTTATACTTTAAAATAATGGGGATATGCAACAAAAATGATGTTTCAAGACATGGGAGAATGTGTTTTTGAGATCTATTGAACCGATGAAAGCTGTAATCTCCTTAATTAATTTAGTCAAGTAAGAAATCAATCTAAACATACGTCTAAAAATGTGACATAATAAACAACTTCTATACCTCACAAAACCTGAATTTTTAAATAAATATAACTTCAAACCTTTATATTAAAGCAGTGATTCCCCCATTGTGAGAAGAAGATACGGTATAATTAAAAAAATTATAAATTTCTATGTAGATTATAGGGTATTATTAAAGATGATTTTCAAAAGAAATATAAAAAAGTGGTACTTTGAAAACCTGACAATAATAAACCGTAATGAAACTGGCACACAAATCTTAAAAGGTTCAACATCCCGGCATTAGAGTAATTAAAAAGGGAATCTGTAGAATACAGCTATAGAACCTATTTACATCTCATCAAAATCTTAGTCTCCGACTCTTTTCACTTCTAAATATCGCGCCGAAGGAAATTAAAAGAGAATCTCTCACCCCCAGCGCTTCTCTGAAAAATCGGCTTTATTCGAAACAAAGGCCGATTTCGGGAGCGTTATTTTCCGTGCAATGGCACGGGGAAGGGAAAGCAAACAGATAAAAATACTCCCGGGGTACATCCATCTGAAGAGATACGTAAACACCGACCTCGGCTGCCAGCACCCCCCAAAAATAGCAGATTTGCCTCCTTGAGAATCTTGCGAAAAAGAATGGGCTGATCTACAAGTGGTGTCGTGCAGTGTCTTGTTCCTGTGACCCTTGTTGTAGGTCTCTGGAATCCTTTCTGCAGTGTTTTCGAAATGTTTTTTTTAATTCCAATATGAAGTCAGTGGGGCACAGAAAAAGAATTACTTTTAGAGAATTAATGCTTTTGAAAGGATATTTATTGCTGTTGTAAATTTATTAGTCGTATCAGATTATAGTTCATTACAGTCACATGTTGATTATCCATTCATTTCCCAAACTAATAGCGTAATTAATTTCAGATATTATCAGAAAATTCATAATCATGAAATATTTTTACCTAATAATTATTCCCTTTTGTTTTTTGATTATAGTTCACATGTCGATTATCCATTCTTTTCCCAAACTAATAGCAGCGTAATTAATTTCAGATATGAGGAAATTCATAATCATGAAATATTTTTACCTAATAATTTTACCTTTTGTCTTTCGATTATAGTTCAAATGTTGATTATACATCCTTTTCCCAAACTGATAGCAGGATAATTAATTTCTGAAATTATGAGAATATTAAAAATCATGAATTATTTTTGCTTATTTTTTCTTTTATAATTTTATCTGTTAACAACTAATAGTAACGGTATTAATTTCAGATATTATGAAGAAATTCATAATCCTAAAATATTTTTACCTAATAATTTTTCCCTCTTGTCTTATCATTATAATTCACATGTCGATTATCTACTGTTTTCCCAAAGTAATAGTAGCTTAATTAATTTCAGATATGAGAAAATTCATAATCATGAAATATTTTTACCTAATAATTTTTCCCTTTTGTCTTTTAATTATAGTTCAAATGTTGATTATACATCCTTTTCCTAAACTAATAGCAACGTAATTAATTTCAGATATTATGAAGAAATTCATAATCCTAAAATATTTTACCTACTAATTTTTCCCTTTTGGCTTTTCATTATAGTTCACATGTCGATTACCTATTCTTTTCCCAAGCTAATAGCAGAGTAATTAATTTCAGATATGAGGAAATTAAGAATCATGGAATATTTTTACCTCATAATTTTTCCCTTTTGTCTTTTGATTATAGTTCACATGCCGATTATCCATCCTTTTCCTAAACTGATAGCAGGATAATTAATTTCCGAAATTGTAAGGATATTAATAATCATGAATTATTTTTGCTTAATTTTTCCTTTAGCCTTTTTTTCCTTTTATAATTTATCTGTTAACAATAGCACGGTTTTAATACGTTGCTTATATCATTTAAATATGGCCATAAATCATGGAGTATACTAAATTACACGAGAATTATATGTTTATGGGAAGTGACTAGATACTAGGAAGATATTTATTTATATTTTTCTGCTGCTTTTTATTCTTCCTATCTATTGCTAACTCCAGTAGTTAGCTATTAGATAGAGTAATAAATTTACGATGGTTCTTTATGTCACGCTACTTTTACTTAATAAGGTAAATTATTATTATGAGTAGCATTTAAAGTACTGAATTCTTTGTATCTTTTCAGAGATTTGCATTATAGTAATTTAAGCTCTCCCTTCCACATCCAGATTTAATTAGAAATTATTATAACTTTATTTTCACATTATTTATAATTCGGTAAAAGCTATTAGATAAGAAAAGTCAATATGTTGTTATTTGAATTCTAAACAATAAATCCTATTGTAATATCTCTCACTCTAATAGACACTGTAAATCCTGTATATAATGAAGATTTGGTGGAAATAATTATCATTCTCAGACTGATAAGGTGTCTCTTATAGAAAATGCTTATCTTATTTGCTTTAAAGCAAACGTCTGAGCATGAATATAAACTTATTATTTCATAGATATAATAAAAAAAAGAAAAATTTCGATGCAATTAAATAAATATATACTTATTATAGTAAAAAAAGAAATATTTCTATGCTCCTAAATACGAAATCACCCTTAAAGGGGAACATTAGGTACTGTGGCGCTATCTAGTGTTCTTTTCCTTCCCTAATATTTAGAGTTTATTTGGTACAACAGTGTCGTGGAAATGAGATTACCCCTTCCACAATCAAAGGAATTCCTCATCCTCACCTTGAAAATTGAATGCATTGAAATAGGAATATTTGTAGCATCTTAAACGAACTATCTCGACAACAGTAAAACTTCAATACAAGGAAACATTGTGCACTGAAGTTTCTTGAGCCCTTTTCCAACTGTCGTCATTAAATGTATACAATTATTTTGCAAGATATTAAACCCGCAAATTGACCCTAAAAAATACATAAAGCTTTGTAAATTTGCGTTTTTGAGTAGTTATATATTTTATAGTTTATTTACGAGTTACGTTGATCATTGGCCAATTGTAAGTCCGGAAAATTAACCGGTATATTTTAGAATCTTTTCGGATGCTTAAATGGTTTATGTATTATT
>CM063506.1:104783832-104786332 GCA_032207245.1 Pardosa pseudoannulata
TGGAATGGATAGAGGCATCCATATTGGATTCCTGATAAGTTAGGTTTAGCAAAATACAAAGTGCGTTCGAAAACTCTCGAATCCACTCCTTCCCCCTTTTCGAGCTTTTAATGCCACTATTCCAAGCAATATTTTCCCCGGATAAGAGGTGATTAAATTCATCAATTTATCGCATAAGTTGATGAAAATAAGATTTATTCTAGCATTATGCCGTCATTCCCTTAACCATCTCATTTAATCATTTCTTATTTTAAATTATTTAAATATCGTCTGAATTATTCTTATACGTTTTATCGCTGAACTTAGATATTACGTAAATAATTTGTCTTTTATATTTGGCTTAAATAATTGATTAGGTACTTATGTGATAATTTTAAATTTAATCACAAATTACTTTTTGTTGCAATGAAAATTTTATCACCAGTATTAATAACAAATTCTATCTACCTCCAGGGTGTAGTGGAAATGATAGTTTCATTTCTTTACTTCCATTAATTACTGTGTCAAAAAAAATTTGGGAAGAACCCAACGATAATTTCGACGTAGCTAAGAAAACTCTGAATTATTTTTCTAAATGAATTCAACGGGATTCTAAACTGCATTCATAGTATCGGTAGACTTTAGAGAAGTATGAAGATGAATAAATTATTGAGCGTGTACCAGATAATTCTCAGCCAAAAAACAAACCATTTTTTTTATCAACCTCATAGGGTACTTTACAATTCTGGAAAATTAAAAATTTTAATGATCCCGTCCCTATGACGAACTAGATAGTAGTTTATTTTTATAATTTTTCATGTTGGAAATGATATATTGTTACATTTGAGGAAACTTTTTTCTTGAACTTGGGGTTTGCTAAGATATAAAGGAATAATATAAACCTAAAATAGTGTTGTAAATTACTTCTAAAAAATTCCCAGTGGAATTTTACATTTTTCTCAGATTTCCAACAAGTCAACTACCTCGAAATTCCCTTGAGATTCAACCTCAATATCGATACAGATCACAGGTTACGAAGTCCTGACACCAATTAAACTTCCAGACTATTGGTGCCAATAGAAAACAAAGCCACCAAACAGTCACACCGAAAGCTGTAATCATTTTGTATATATTTATCCAAGACGCATTTTTATTAGGTATATACTGTATGTAAATTCTACCGAAGTATGTCGCTCTCATGAAACCCTGCGTAAGAGGAACCAGAGGTGAAGAAGGGTGTCAAAAATAAAGCAGTAAGGAAGAGACTTAAACATTAAAGACGTTATGCAATACACAGCTTTGGGATAAAATAAGGTAAAGGTAAAAGTTAAAGCATGTCAGAAATGTTGAAATAACGGTATAATTTACTAAGCTCTATAAATAACAGCTAGTCCAGTAAATATATTTTTAAAAAGTATAATAAAGTACAAGTGTTTTAGCTGAAAGATAATGTAGCAGATTTGTTGTACTTTTATACATCCCCTATATAATAATAGCCTAAGTTATCTGTCCGTCTATCCTCAAATTTATGAAGAGGTTTGACCTGGAATGGATAGAGGCATCCATATTGGATTCCTGATAAGTTAGGTTTAGCAAAATACAAAGTGCGTTCGAAAACTCTCGAATCCACTCCTTCCCCCTTTTCGAGCTTTTAATGCCACTATTCCAAGCAATATTTTCCCCGGATAAGAGGTGATTAAATTCATCAATTTATCGCATAAGTTGATGAAAATAAGATTTATTCTAGCATTATGCCGTCATTCCCTTAACCATCTCATTTAATCATTTCTTATTTTAAATTATTTAAATATCGTCTGAATTATTCTTATACGTTTTATCGCTGAACTTAGATATTACGTAAATAATTTTCTTTTATATTTGGTTTAAATAATAGATTAGGTACATATGTGATCATTTTTAATTGAATCGTCGATTATTTTTTATTGCAATGAAAATTTTATCACTGTCATTAACAACAAATTCTATCTACAAATTCTATCAATGTGTAGTGGAAATGATAGTTTCATTCCTTTACTTCCATTAATAACTGTGGCAAAAAAAATGGGAAGAACTTAACGATAATTTCGACGTAGCTAAGAAAACTCTGAATTATCTTTCTAAATGAATTCAACGTGATTCTAAACTGCATTCACAGTATCGGTAGACTTTAGAGGAGTATGAAGATAAACAAATTATTGAGCGTGTACTAGATAATTCTCAGTCAAAAAACATACAATTTTTTTACCTGTCTTAGAGAGTACTTTACAATCTTGGAAAATTAAAAATTTTAATGATCCCGTCCCTATGACGAACTAGATAGTAGTTTATTTTTATAATTTTTGCATGTTGGAAATAATATATTGTTACATTTGAGGAAACTTTTTTCTTGAACTTGGGTTTGCTAAGATATAAAGGAATAATATAAACCTAAAATAGTGTTGTAAATTACTTCTAAAAATTCCGAATGGGATTTTACATTTTTCCCGGATTTCCTACAAGTCAACTTCCTCGAAATTCCCTT
>CM063506.1:104793832-104801332 GCA_032207245.1 Pardosa pseudoannulata
TTTTTCCTATGAAACTTGTCTACTGTGCATAGGACCAAAGGAAACAGAGTAAAGAAAAGCAAAAATTCTGAACAAAAAAAAATGTGCACACTGTTAAAGCATAAATCTTCAGTGATGGTAAAAGATGCCAACATATGCTTGCGAGGAATAAATCAAACATGTGCCTCGGCATATTAAATAGAATACAGAAACTCCATATCCAAGACACGTTGCAAAAAATATATGCACCTTAATCTCGAAACTGTAATGCATTATCTGGTATTTGAGGTTAACCTATTATGAAGGAGATGAAAAACATTTTGCGTGCTACATTTTAGTCGCCATTTGTTGGTGTCAGACACGACCGTATCTAATAAACCCAGTGAATGTCGAGGACGATAAATATTTATGTCAGACACTATCCTATAAAAGTTTAATGCTAAGCTAAGTTTATTCTAACTTTAATACATTTTCAGCATAAAAGAGATTTTTGTGAGAAGTTATTACTTCACAAACTATAGAAATGTCTACAAACTTATATTTGGTGTACATAAAATTTGTCTCCAATAACAGGCAACTCAATATAGAGTTTATTTGAAATATTATGCCTTTGTCACTACCCATTCATCAGTAGAATAGACATTATCTGTCAATTTAAGATGCGCGTTAGCTTTCTGCATGTGAATTGGATTATTCATTCTGAAATCGACACTGTTTGGTTAGAACCTTCTACAATCAGTACCGAATATATGGTCACCAGCTTATAAGGGCACCCCGCTTATATGGTCAGTTTTTTAAAGTACCGTCTAACTTAATAGGGAACATGTGTTAAAGCGCACCGCTTATACAATCATTTTCTTTTACTTGTTACCGGTTATATGGTCAGTTTCATGTTTTCAATGAGTTTCAGTATTTTTTTCTTTTTTTAAAGAAGTCAGTGTAAAATCGGAGAGGACCTGAATTCAAGTTTTATTTTCCATCCTTTCCCTCTTTCTTACTTGTGTAGACTCATCGTCAGAATTTTCCACCTCTCTCAGTTCTCGCCCCCCTGATAACAAGTGGACATCTGTCTGTTTATACTTATCTCTCTCATACATGACTTCAGGTGTTATTTTACTAGCCCCGTTTGCATGTGCCAAAAGCAGCGTAGAATGCAGGGTAGATACGCGAATTTTACTCCCCTTTCAAGAATTATCCCTAGCTAGGGAAAAAATTGAGGGGTAGAAAGAACCCACCTTTCTACCCGGGTAATAGCAGAGTTTACTCTCCTTTCCCATCATCCTTTGCGCTTACAGATGATTGCCCTCCCGTTATGATCACGTGACTTCTAGCGACGATCCCGGCGAAATGGAGGGTACTAATAATTGACTATGTAAACGGGTTTCTTCGACCTTCCAAGCAAAATCCTTTTACCCAGGTAAAAAGAAGGGTACATGACTGGCACATGTAAACGGGGCTTCTAATTCCGAAGCTGCAGATGAGCATTTAAAAACTATCAGGGACTTAGAAAAAGTTGTGTTAACAACCAACAAGAGAAAGCAAACTTATATACCTGATTATTTTTAAATACATGGAGCATGAATGTACATATGTACGTGTGCTGTACTTTGATTAGAAAGGTAAGTTAATAATTTCCCCCCCCCTAAACAAAAAATATTGCATATTTTTAATATAGTTTTTACTTCTCGAATTAATTTTTAAAATGTTCTTAAAATTATAATTATAAGGTGAATATAATCCTGCCATAATTCAATAGGGTTGTATTATTCCGCATATATGATCAGCCTGCTGATATGGCCTGATTTTTTTGGACCGCTGAGCTGACCATATAACCGATACAGATTGTATAATCAATGTTTTTGCTACTCCAAGGTTAATTAGACTGGACTTACGTCATCAGCTGGAATCTAATGATTACAACAAACCATGCCAACTACGAACCCTGTTATAGCTATCAAATAGTCATCTTGGCCATTAAATGCTAAGCATACCATAAGATTTTATAAAGTCAACAAAATTCCTCTATCTATTTAAAAACTTGAATAATTCAACTAAATACAATTCTCCAAACACAAAATTCACATAAAATTTGTTAACAGAGGATAGCAGATTAATTTATTAAAAAATATTCAGACAAGTCTTGCTTAAGCCTTTATATTTCATTCTGAATAACAATTATTTACGATGCAATTAATGTATTTGTTCACAGACTAAGGTTCAAATTTAAACTAAAATGTTCTGAATTAGAGTATTAAATTAAACACACACACACACACAAATATTATATATATATATATATATATATATATATATATATATATATATATATATATATATATGTGTGTGTGTGTGTATATGTATATGTATATATATAATATATATACATATGTATATATATATATGTATATGTTTTAATATGTATATGTATATGTATGTATATATATATGTATATGTATATATATGCATATGTATATATATATAAATATATATATATATATGTATATTCTGTATATATATGTATATGATATATATATATATATGTATATGTATGTATATATATGTATTGTATATATATATGTATATGTATAGATATATATATATATGTATATATATATATGTATATGTATATGTATATATATATATATATATAAATATTATATATATATATATATAAATATATAAATATATCATGTATGTATCTATATATATTATATATATATGTATGTATATATTGTATATATATATTATATATATATATATATATAAATGTATATATATATAAATATATATATATATATATATATATATATATATATTAAATAATATGTATATGTATATATATATTTATATATATATATATGTATATGTATATATATATATATTTAAATATATTATATATATATATATATATATATATATATATATATATATATATATATATATATATACACATATATATAGTTCTTGGCCTACTTTTACTTTAAAGACAAAATAGTAATTAGTTAAAATTAAAAATATAAATATTTATATATAAACAAAATCTTTAATAAAGTAATTTTATTTACCAATAAATCTACTAAAATATTAATGAAAGAATGAAAATTTTTGCAATTAAAAAGTAAGCCTGCAAGACTAATAGAGACATAATAGAATGTAATATAATAACTGAAAACGAAATTAAGATTCGATTTTGGAAAGAAAAATATTTTAAAAGGAATATTAAATTAATGACATACAAAATATTATAATATATATAATATATATATAATATATATAATATATATATATATATATATATATATATATATATGTATATATATATAATATACACAGTATCCTATAGAGAATATGTTTTTAGGAACCGAATGCCTATTTTTAGTGTTACTATTTTATATATTTTATTTTAGTGTTAATTTTTAGTGTTAATATTTTATATATTTTTTATATATTTTTATTTAGTGTTAATATTTAGTGATAATTTTTATAGCTTAACATTTTTAGAATTGGTTTGGTTTGGAGTGCTATGGTCTACCTTTTGCAATACGAGGGCTAATAAGACCGGGATCTACAGCTTAAAGATATTGACGGCTACGAAATATGTTGTGAGATTCGAATAAATAATAAAAAAATTAAATTGATCATTTTGAGAAAAAAAATGTTTTTTGAAAAAAATTAATTCTTACATTTTTTAAAAAATAAAAATTGAGAGCAATAATTTATTATTATAACTGAATATGGTAATTTTATTAATTGTTCTAAATTAATAATTTTAGTAAGGCTACGAATGTCTTTAGATTTGTTTTCTACATTGTGTTTTTAATTTAATTTTAGTAATCTAACTATTTAATTAATTTATTTACCGAATGAGGTAATAGATTAAATATCGTTTGACTAACGTTTTTAGAAAAGTTTATTCGCAAAAAGATTAATTCATCCAATGTTTTATCTCATAATAGAAACCTTATTTTGGTACAAAACATTTTAATTGCTGAAAATAATATCTCGAATCCGAAACTAGTTGATCTGCTGGTTTTACACAATACGAGTATTATGCATGAAAGCATAAAATGAAAAAATATTTTATTTTGGAATTACTGATAAAAAAGTTTTAATTTACCGGTAAATATTTAACAAAATATTTTGCAATTTACCTGTTAATAAGCTTAATCATATTATAATCCCGGTTAGGTACCATATATTTCTGATATATTAATTTTCAAAAAGTGTAATAAAGAAATTTTAATTACTTTAGTTAAGATAGTCACTGAAATTCACATATTTCCAGATTTTAATTTCGTTTTCAGTTAATATATTATATTCTGTTCTACTTGATTTTTAATCTTCAATGGGAAACTTAAGTTATATTGTTTTAAAATTTATTATAATATTTTGTATGTCATTCATTAATTTAATATTCCTTTTAAAATATTTTTCTTTCCAAAATCGAATCTTAATTTCGTTTTCAGTTATTATATTACATTCTATTCTACTTGATCTTTAATCTCCCATGGGGAATTTAAGTTATATTATTTTAAAATTTATTATAATATTTTGTATGTCAATCATTAATTTAATATTCCTTTTAAAATATTTTTATTTCCAAAATCGAATCTTAATTTCGTTTTCAGTTAATATATTACATTCTATTCTACTTGATCTTTTAAACTCAGCGTCAGCGTCATCGAAGTTCTGTCGGCGGGCTCGATAATCGTCAAATATAGCCTTCCTCTCACGGCAGTAGCGTACGACATGTCCAGGGCGTCCACAGTGGAAACACACTGGCCTATTGTCAGTCGTTCTCCATAGGTCCGTTTTCCTGGGCTGCGGTGCTGATCTCTGGACAGGACTTCTGGGTTTTCTCGTGACAGCGGCTGCATACGTGGGACGTCGTTGGGTGTCTGCAGACTTTGCGACCAACTGGCGCCTAAAGCTCTTTCTACTTCGTCTTGGATGACGGTCTGTAGCGGCTGGGAATAGGGGTCCGGAAACTCGTCGGCTTGATTAACTATTCTATTGACCTCTTCTCGTACAATCCTGCGGATAAGAGACACTAAATCTGATTCGTCCTCCACGGCTGCAACTGGTACGACGTTTGGTAGTCTCTCAAATCTTCGGCCAATTCTTTTTTGTCTCATTTCTTCAATGTAGTTGCACCACTTGATGAAGTCAGCTGTAGTCTTCACTTCTTTCATCAAGAGCACTTGGTACATGTCTTCAGCAACTCCTTTCATTAAGTGAGATACTTTCTCGTCGTCGGACATTGAAGGATTGATTTCTTGACAAAGCCCTAATACACTCTGAATGTAGGACTGAGTACTCTCTCCTGCCCTTTGAGCTCTACATTTTAGTTGTTCTTCGGCCTTTCTTGTGTACTTGAGGCGATCGCCCAAAAGTTCATTCAAACCCCTCTTGAATGCGTCCCAGGAGTCCAAGGTATCTTCATTATTTATGTACCACTGTTTGGCCGTACCGTCTAGGAAAAAATAGACGTTTGCGAGACACATCATTTCATCCCATTTGTTGAACTTTGCCACTCGATCGTATTCTGCAAGCCATTTCCGAGGGTCATCTCCAGGTTCCCCACGGAAGGTTGAAGGGTTTCTTAGTTGCGGGTAGGTAGGAGTTACCACGACAGGCTTTGTATCTTCGGGCATTATCTGCTTCTTTCTTTTTTCTGGGTTGTACAGGCCAAATTCCGGAGGTAATCCTCTTAAACGGAGACTTCTGCGAACACTGTCAGAATTATCCACAATGGCGAAATCGGTACCCGGCGCCTCCACCAAATTTGTCACGATGATTCGAATAAACACACCGTTTAACGTAACAGAAGAATTTATTGAAGCTAAGTAGCAACTCGCAACTTTACAAGACCGGGAAGTTGCCTACAACTAGTGGGTATCAGCTTTTATACCCGAACAGAATATTCGAGAAATAAATAATTTACATATTAAAGAAAGATCTAGAAAGTTCAAGAACATAAGGAAACATAAGGAAACAATAAATAACATTTTTAAATTAAAAATCCGTACTTTGGATAAACAGCCACGGCAAGGATCGAACCCACAATCTTCGGGTCTGGATCGCGTGCTTTGACCATTCGGCCACTTAGCTCGTTGGCTAATCTTCTTTATGCGGCAATATTATAATAAAATTAAAAAATAATATAATTTAAATATATATTTATAAATTATAATAGAATGTATTATTTAATTAAAACGAAATTAAAATTAAAATTAATTTTAGTGACTATCTTAACTAAAGTAACTACAATTTCATTAGTCCACTTTTTGAAAATTAATATATTATGAATATATGGTACCTAACCGGGATTATACTATGATTAAATTTATCAAGCAACAAATTGCAAAATATTTTGTTAAATATTACCCGGTAAATTAAAACTTTTTTAGCAGTAATTCCAAAATAAAATATTTTTTATTTTATGCTTTTGTGCATAATACTCGGATTCAAAATATTATTTTCAGCAGTTAAAATGTTTTGTACCAAAATAAGGTTTTCATTGTGAGATAAAACATTTGATGAATTAATCTTGTTAAGAATACACTTTTCTAAAAACGTTAGTCAAACGATGGCCGATTGGTTAAGGTGCTGAGCTTCGGTACCTCAGTTCGGTAAATAAATTAATTAGATGAGTTAGAAATTACTAAAATTAAATTAAAAACACAATGTAGAAAACAAATCTAAAGACATCGTAGCGGGCGTTACTAAAACTTCCAGCGTCGCTCTCAATTTGGAGAACAGACCTCTAATAAATTTACTATATTGGTTTGGTTTGGAGCGCTACGGTCTACTGTTTTTCACACGAGGGCTAATGATACCGGGACCTACTGTTTAAAAACGATTCCGAACGGCTACGAACATCCATGCTAGGGTGGGATTCGAACACACGAACTCCGGTACCTATGATTAGCGCCCTAACCAATAGGCCAGCGTTCGGCTAAATTACTATATTGAGTTAAAATAATCGAAATAAAATTCAAATTGCTCTCAAACCTATATTTGACTAGTTTTTAAAAAATGTAAGAATTAGAAAATGCAGTTTTGGACATTAAAGCCCATTTTTATGGGCTTTCCGGTCGTGCCCAATAATGTCCGAAGGCCCATGATATTCGTAGCCGTTCGGAATCGGCTTTAAGTTGTAGATCCCGGTCTTATTACCCCTCGTATTGCAAAAAGTAGACCGTAGCACTCCAAATCAAACAAAATCTAAAAATGTTAAGCTATAAAAATTATCTATTATGTATGTATTAGTCTTGCAGGTTACATTTAAATTGCAAAAATTTTCCTTTTTTTCATTAATATTTTAGTAGATTTATTGGTAAATAAATTATTTTATTAAAAATTTTGTTTATATTTAAATATTTATATTTTTTAAATTTAATTAATTACTTTTTTGTCTTTAAAATAAAAGTAGCCCAACCAAAAACTACTATATGCATGCAATACCTGTTAACTACTTACATTATTTTTCGAGACAAATTACTGGTAAATCATCGGTAA
>CM063506.1:104811332-104821332 GCA_032207245.1 Pardosa pseudoannulata
CAGATTCCAAATAGTATTTAAAACTAAGTAGCCTGTTCTACATCCCCTATAAAATAATATCTAAGTTATCTATCCATCTGTCGTCGAATTTAAGAAGCGGTTGGATCTGAAATGGATAGAGGCATGCATTTTGGATTCTGGATGAGTCAGTGTTAACACTATTCAAAGTGAGTAAAGTTCATCTTCTCCTAAATTATTGATCCGATTCTAAATATGCTTCATATCACAGCAAAAAATACTGTCGCTTTAAAACGTTCGAAATACACCTATTTATTTCAAGCCATATTTTTCCCGGTAAAGAGCAGGCGATTAAATTTATCAATTTATCACATAAATAGGTAAAATTAACAATTTTCTAGGATTATGACGTAATTACTTTAACCATTTCTTATTTGAAATTCTCATTTAATCATTTCTTATTTGAAATTATTTAAATATTTTCATAAGTTTTATCACTGAACTTAGATATTAAATAAAAAATTTTCTTTTGTATTCGGATTAAATAATAGGTACATATGGGATAATTTTAAATTTAATCATCGATTACTTTTTGTTGCAATGAAAATTTTATCACCGGTATTAACAATTCTTTTCATAAAAGTGTAAGAGTCTATTTCACGGACTAATAAATATCTAGTGTTTAAGTTATAGATCTTTGAAAATTTAAGAGTTTGTTCGCTTGTGTGTTTGTTTTTTATACATAATCACATGGTTTCACTAAATCAATTCAACGTGATTCTAAACTGCATTCACAGCATCGGGAGACTTTAGAGGAGTATGAAGATAAACAAATTATTGAGCGTGTACTAGATAATTCTCATCCAAAAAACAAACTATTTTTTACCTGCCTCATAGGGTACTTTACAATTCTTGAAAATTAAAATTTTTCGGATATAGTTGAGGAATAAAGTTTTTTAAAGACAGAATTTCATATCTAAGATGCTAAATATCCCTAGAATTCCTTTATTGATTAAATTATAATTGTAAAGATTCTACCTGTTTTGAGTTATTTTCTGCATAAAAGAATTCGAAATTGTAGCACAATTCATAGTGCCACGCAGAAGAATTTTCTTTCTATTGTTTCAAAGAGGATTTTTTAAATTCTTGGAGTAAAATATACTTTCCTATCCTGGTGAATGCGAGACCGAGAAAAGCGAAACCAGTTATATTAGCATAGTTTCTGCTTGTTTATTTCATCGGTCAACCGCTGGAAAGACGATGGAAACATGAGAATTGATACATATTTTTTTCTCCAATACGCTTCCAGCACTTTTTCAATGGTTTTAATCTTTCTAGTCTATCTATCGTGACAGAGTAGATCTAGCATTTTTACATCGATATTCTATAACGAAACGTATTGTTCGTTAAGTAAAAGTTTCAATTAGTAAACATTTCAGAATAGAGGCTTTAGGATTCTGTAATATCCTATATAATAATAGCCTAAGTTATTTGTCCGTCTGTCCTCGAATTAATGAATTAATATAGAGACAATATTGGATTTTTGATAATAGGTTTAGTATTTCATAGCGAACTCAAAAGTTCGAAACCCACCATTTTTTTCGATTGTTTAATGTGATTATATCAAGCCTTATTTTCCCAGGTTACGAGCAGGAGATTAAATTCATCAATTTATCACATTATAAGTAGATGAAAATAACATTTTTTCTAGCATTATGAAGTGATTCTTTTAACCATCTCATTTAATTATTTCTCACTTTAAATTATTTAAATATTGTCTGCATTATTTTCATACGTTTTATCACGGAACTTATATATTATCTAACTAATTTTCCTTTATATTTGGTTTAAATAATAGATTAGGTACATATGTGATACTTTACAATTCAATCATAGATTATTTTTTGTTGCAATGAAAATTTTATCACGGTAATTAACAACAATTTATTTTCATAAAAGACTAGGACTCTATTTCGAGGACTAATAAAAGTATCTAGTATTTATGTCATATATTGTTGAAAATTAAGAAGTTTATCCGTTTGTGTGTTTGTTTTTTATATGTAACCACAAGGTTTGCTATCTATTCGTTAAATTTTGGTCATCATTGATATATACGCCAAATAATCGCTGTCAATATTAAAACCCCCGCTGTCCATCATCTCACGTAATATGATGAGATAAAGTTGGCAACTATCATGCGGTCAGTACTGATAAACAAATTACTGAACGTGTACCAGATAATTCTCAGCCAAAAAATAAATCCTTTTTTTACTTGCCTCATAGGGTACTTTACAATTCTGGAAAATTAAAAATTCTATTGATCCCGTCATATGATGGGCTATAGGCTAGTAAGGATAATAAAGCTTCAGTATATAAGCTAAGTTTTCCTAATTATTTCAACATTTCAGACCATCATAAAATATAATATTTTTGAAACATTCATTCTATTACGAGACAATATCTTTTTGCAAAACTGAGTTGATAGATTTTAGAATGTGAACATCATGGATAAAAGTATAATCTATAGGGAAAAGAATAATATATGCTCTGAAATATTTCGATCTTGTTTATAAAACGTTTCTTAAAACTCTAAAATCCTATATAAACATTAGAAGGGAAATATTCCTATGTGTTTTCTTTATGAAGCGTCTAAAGCTGCTACAGTCCCATTATTCTTCTACATGAAACAGAATCCATAAAAGTTTTGTATTATTACTTACAGTTTATTGTATCACGAAACGAATACATTTAAATAAAAATTAAGCATAGATGTGAATCTCGGTTTAAAAACTTTAGATAATTTACAATAATTATACTTAGTATATTCTAAAACGAATTATCTCATGTGCTACCTCATACTATCTCTAGAAATGTGATAAACACATTGAAAATTGAAAATATCGTTACATCCTTTTCCAGTACCACAATGATTGCTACCAAGGAACGCCACTGAGAGGGATCGAGTCAAAACTGTAAACTTTTGCTTCATTAGACAATAACTCTACTTTTTTGTACCAGAATCCACGAATTTGAATTCCACTGTTGGTACTGGATTAGTCATTAACAGATATATTATATAATTATAGCATAAATACATACATATTATAGAATTAGAGACATATTATAGAATAGCCATATTATAGATTTTATATGTATAAGTCTCTTTGTTTGAATAAAACTTAAGCATAGATGCAAAGCTCGGTATAAAAATTTTCAATAGTTTGCAATAATTATACTTAGTACATTCTAAAGTGAATTATTCTCACCTGATTCCACATACTATCTCTAAAAACGTATGAAATACATTGAAAATGGACCATACTGTTACATCATTTCCCAGTACCATATTGATTGCTACCAAGGAACGTCACTGAAACGGATCAAGTCAAAATTGTAAACTTTTGCTTCATTAGACAATAATTGTGCTAATTTTGTACCAGAATCCACGAATAGGAATTCCACTGTTGGTACTTATCTGGAGTAGTCATTAACACATATACACAAACATATTATAAAATTCATATGTATAAGACACTTTGCTTAAATAAAACTTAAACATAGATGCGAAGCTCGGTATAAAAACTTTAGATAATTTGCAATAATTATACTTAGTACATTCAAAAATTATTTATTTTCACCTGATTACCCATACTATCTCTAAAAACATATTAAACACATTGAAAACTGACCATACTGTTACATCATTTCCCAAAAACCACAATGATTTCTACCAAGGAACGTCACTGAAAGGGATCAAGTCAAAACTGTAAACTTTTGCTTCACTATGCAAGCATTAGACAATAATTCTACTTTTTCTGAATTCCACTGTTATTACTTATCTGGCATTGTCATTAACACATATATACACATGTATCATAGAATTTATATGTATGAGACTATTTGCTTTGAGTAACTGTTTAACTGCAACTTTGAAAACTAGTTCTTTTACAGATAATGTGGTTAATCTCAAAAGCTCCTTTTGTGTGCTTTTCTTCTCGCCCATGAACTGACTCTTTCGTCATTCTAAACATACCGTAATGTAATCTGACTTCCATTATCCTCTAACATCCAACACGTTAGCAGGTAATTATTCAATGAAAAGGTCCTCGGACTCTAACCTGTGATTAGCTCCTACATAATGACACATTTCCTGAATAAAGCGAGTGTCTGTGGGTTCAACACGTCAACTAAATCCAGCATGCGAAAAAAAACAAAAACCACCAAGAGTTCTTAGAACTTAAAGAAAAGGTATCGTGACCCCAAAAAGCTTTTTCTTTCTTAAAACAGTTCGGGACCATAATATATGCCGAGCTATTTGAGGTGGAAAAGAAATATAAAACTGCTTCTTTATATTTCTGCCCGCTCTGTCAGTCACATAATTTGTTGTTAACTCTTTACTACAGTAATTTTCTCCGAGAGAAGACTTTAATACGGGGTGTGCTTTTGTGCTGCCAAACCGTGACTGGCCACCGAGTGAAAGGCTGAGTACAAAGCAATTTGTTGAAGTAATCCTGACTGTAACATACCCATGAGCATGTTGGATTTCTTATATATAAAATGCTGTCAGTTGACCCCAGATGAACAAGTTTAGAAATGGTTGACCTTAATTGCTATTTAAATTTACAACCATAAATCCCAGCTTACTGAATACTTTTGTCAGAAATATTTAAAGTACCTTTTTCGAGGGATAATCCCAATTCATAACTTCGTCTCAAAAGAAATTATGATTTGAGACTGTCGACTTTGGACGTTTATCATTAACAGATTAGATCACGGACGGGTAACTTACGGTTCGTGGGTCGTTTGAGCATCATAAAAGAATTTTGTGTGGCCTATCACTCCTTAATAAAATGTGAATGTTTGCATTTTGAATGTACAGTGAATCTCGCTTACGAAGTTTTCTGCGGGACCAAAAGGCTAAAATTTTTAAATGGAAAAGACTGTAAAAAAGAATTATGAAAAATATTTTTCTTTAAATTTTAGTAGTAATTCTGTTTTTTTTTCTCTCTTAAAAATGTTATCATAGGTATATAGTATTATTTTTAGATTAAAATATATTTAATATTTTAATTTAATCTAGAACGTTTATTTTTAAAACAAACATCTAAAATATTAACGGTAGACAAGAATAATAAAAATGGTTTTAAGATTAACACTGGAAAACCCGTTAAAATCATTTCAATTCTAAGCCATCTATACCATTTCATAAAATCCAGTAACATCTATCTACATACATGCACACTCGGAAATATATATATATATATATTATATATAATATATATTAATATGTATATATATATATATGTTATATATAAAATTGTATATATATATTATGTATATATATGTATGTTGTATTTTATATATAAATATATATATATATTTTTATATAATATATATTATATATATATATATATTATATATAAAATATATATATATATAATATATAATATAAAAATATATATATATTTAATATATGTATATGTGTTTCTGTTTATGTATATATAGTATATATATGTATGTTATAGGATATATGTATATAAATATATGTATATGTATTTTATACATGTAATATATGTATATATATTGTATATATAAATAAATATAAATAATTATAAATATTAAATATATATATACGTATATAATGTATATACTGTATATAAAATATATATGTATATATGTATTAAATATATATATATATTAATAGAATATATATATGTATATATATATATATATATATATAAATAAATATATATATATGTATATATATGTATATATAATATATATAAATATATATATATATATATATATATATATATATATATATATATATATATATATATATGTATATATGTATATATATGTATATATACACACACACAGTATATATATAATATATATATATACCGTTCAACATTCTTGACAGAGAAAATAGTAAGTCTCCCGGTGTTTTAGTGTTATGCTAATGAAAACATTAGGTATATACTATGAGAGACTAAATAATATCATTATATATTAATTTATCTTAATATTTTATAATTTCTAAAAATACTTGCTTGATATACTGTTATAATCCATGACTCACATAACTGTTTGTTATGGTTCTCGGAAAGGATCGAACTGACTTAGCTTGAAAAAGCTTGTACTTTCTCTACTTTATAAGCAGAGACTGCCTCACAATAGATTCAAAACGTCCTAATTTCCAACCACTTTAACTATAAAGAAATGTTGTTTTGTTTGTTATCATTCAATTCTTCCACAGTTATATGTTTTATGTTTCTTTAGGTGAAAAAAAAACTAATTAAGTCTTTAAATGAAATGAAAAGATAGGGGAAGTTTAATATAAAGTTCTTAAACGATGAAATTTGTTTTGGTTAAGTAGTAAAACATTTACTGCTTTCAAACTCTCACAATCAAAATCAATCTCGCTTGTTCGAATTTCGGTTTGTTCAATGGGAGACCTCTAAATAGTAAAAAAAAACTAATGTTTCGGTTTTTGTTTCCCGGCTTTCTTTCGGAAGCACGGATTTCCGATCTATCTGCCATCTCTCAGAGAACGTAAGAAGCTAAAATTCAGCTATATTCCTCTCTCAGAGACCCTATTTCTACATAGTGTATGGCTTTTTTACGTTTTTCTTTTAAATAATATAGTAAAAATTTTAAAATATTGCAATTTTTTGGTATTTAAAAGGAACACTTTATTAGTACAGTGGGTCGAAGCATTTTTCGAATTTTCATCTTAAAAGAAATCGGTAAAATAAAGGTTTTTTATAAAAGATTATCAAGGGTATTCTACTAAAACACCCTTTTTACCGATTTTTTTAGACTGAAAATTAAAAAAATCCTTATGTAGTGTCCAGATAGAATATTTCTCTTCAAATCCAAGAATTTTCTTTCTTTTTCTGTAAAAAAATTTTTTAGCTTTTATATTATTTATTTATTTTATGAAATCTCCAAAAATCCTTTCTTAAATACATTCGTAAGCTAGTTCCACTGTCTTTACTATATTTATTTACCGATCATGGTTTTGTTTTGCATGTGTATGGGCAAAGAATTAATTGAGGGAGAAATTTAATTTAATAAATAATTTAATGCACAGTTTAATGCAGACATATTTTAAATATAGTTGCTTAGATTTTTGATGATTAGATTTTTGGAAGGAGTAGAGACGATTTACCAAAGTTGATATACAGTTTTTCTTCGTTATTACAAACCGTCTGCACAACCAATAAAAAGTTCATATAGCTGAAGATTTACTACATCGAGTTGTATTGAAACGTTGAAATTGTTTTAGCATCTTGTGGTGGTTTTGCTGGTTACAATCATTGGGATAACACACAGTTTAATTGAAAGCTTATGATAGCTACAGTGAACTGTCTGAACACCAGTAAAAATTTACCCTGTGACTGAGGGTTTACTAAATTAAATTAGTCTTTTAGTACTTGACGGTGATTTTGCAAGAAATAATCAACGGGATAACACACAATTGAATTGACGGTTCACTGTAATAGTGAAAACCGTCTGAGGACCACATAAAATTTTCACTTTAACTGAAGGTTCACTACATCCACTTTTGTTGAAACATCAAAATTTTTTAACATTTGATCATGGTTTTGCAGAAAACAATGGAATAACGCACAATTGAATTGACAATTCACAAATTAGATTGAATTGCCTGCGAACTCAAAAGAAAATAATCATAATTGAAACTTTACTGTTTTTAATTTTGTTTAAACATAAAATTGTTTAGCGTTTGATCGTGGTTTTGTTGAAATTATTTATAGAAAGCCCTCAACTATTTATTGAAGTACAAAAAATCATAGTTAAAAAAGACGTAATAAAAGCGTACTGAACATTTTGAGGCCATCCGCCAAAATCTGCAGTATGTGATAAAAGAGACTGGACAACATTAAGGATATTAGAGAATAAAATTCTTGGAATTCAACTCGTCATATGTTTTACCAGTTACACTTGACGAGTTGGTTATATAGTTGACGAGTCTAGCTCATCAACTATATAACATAAATAAACATAAACAACTATTTCCGATTTATATGTTATATATTAATGAAATTGTGTATATCTATCACAAAAATAAATGAAATCTCAGATAAAAATCTATCATTTTTGAGTACTGCCCAGCTATCAACAAATTAAATGTGTCCAAAGGTTAAATTCAGCACGATTTCGAAACCTCATGAAATTGGGTATACGAAGATACATTAACTACTTGATATGCCAAATGATATGTGCTTTATTCTGGACATTTTCTAAATTATAAAAATTCAAATTTCAGAAAAATTAAATGTTTTCAAACCTAAGCGAAGTTATCCTTGTCTACAGAAGCTGCACAATGAGAAGAGCAATAGAAACAGACCGAATTGTCTGCGAATACAGAAATTAAATGAAACCTAAAATTATAGATGGTTCTAAATTATTTGTAAAAGTTATGTGAAATCTCTTTTCCTCATCACATTCTTCTGATAACTATCACTTTTGGTTGACGTGCATTAGATCTTGATTATTTGACAGATAACTTTATCTTCAATTTACTTTCCAATATTTGCCAGCTTTGTCACTATGGATATTTTCAGTTTGTTTTGAAAGGGAAGGAAAACAAAAAACTGCTGAAATTTCCTGCAAATATTGATGACGGATAATCAACAATATTATGTAACTACTGATTGCATTATACTTTTCTCTAATAGGTTCGACAGTGATAGTAAAATTTTGATATATCCATAAAAATTTTAGCCAGAATGATAAGAAAAAAAATCACAAATGTTGTCCAAATTTGAAAGCGTATTTCGTAAGACTATCTTTTAGAAAATACTATCTTTTTTTGAAAAGTAAAAGGATTAAAGTGTGTTATCCTCTTAGTACGTATTGTACAAAATAATGCGATACCCCAAAATTATAAATTAAATTACAAGAAACCAAAATTTTTAAATAAAGTCACAGATTTATTTCAATATTAAAACAATAAAAATATTTTTGATTTATTTTAAAAGTCTTAAAATAGAATAATAATCGAAGCATTTTAGTAAATATGCAAAATATAATTACTACCGTAATTTGTTTTTAATATTTGGCCATCTTTGTTAAGAAAAGCTCAAAAGTGAAAAAGTAATTTTTATTTAGCAACGATTTAATACAAAACCTTTAAAAACAATTTTCTGTTAGAACTACCAGAACCGAAGAATGCAAGGTGTAGCATAGTATTACGTAAATAACTTCTCTTTATAGTGCCAAAATTAAAATACGATAGTATTTTTACAAAAAAAAAATTACTGTATAAAAAACTGATTTCCATGTTTTTTTCATTCTCAGAAGCTGTCCTCTGCGAACCAGGAATCCATAAATACCTTGACAGGGACCTACAAATAGGATAGATCTTGTTTATTCCTCTCAGGTAAAAAGGTTCAAGGACCCAAAGGATGAAATTGGACTATTTTGGACCTTTCCACGAAAAATCCTTGAACTCTTAGCACCGATGAAAACACTACTCTATTCCCAAAACACACCATTAGAGTTTCCCACGGCTTCTTTGCATTCTCGAACACCTCCACGGTCCATCTTCCTCAAGAAATCCGACGAAAGCTCCCAAAAAACTGGCCCTGCACCGGGGTGGCCAGCGGGCAAGAAGAGTCCGAGCGGAAAATCGTCGACCAATTTAGCCACTCCGGGCACCTTGCTTGCATGCGGTGGTGATTTCTGGAAATTGGTCGATAAGTAGGCAGACTGCAGACTTCGAAGTCCGGTCACGGAGACAAGTAATAGAGTTAACAAGTGAATATTGAGCGTAATACTGTTCTATTTGGTGTTTCAGATGGGGGGGGATGATGAAATTGATTGCTGATCTGTGGAGTGGAACAGTAGAACAGAAAAGAAAATGTCTGCATAAAGGTCAGACGAAACCTACGAGTTTAATGCTCGACGGCCTGCATATTCGCGTGAGACAATAATTTTGGGACAACATTATTAACTTTAACACCTCGAGGCTTTCTGTTTCAATAAACGGAAAATATAATTCTCTTGTAATATA
>CM063506.1:104826332-104831332 GCA_032207245.1 Pardosa pseudoannulata
TTTATCTTTACATTATTTTTCTTGCCATTTGACAGTATTAATTCAGTTATACTAACATTAAGAAGTTATCATTTCTGAAATTAATGTGCTGAAATAACTTTTTCCATAATTTTAATATCTTCCTTTTATGTAACTATAAAATAATTTACTTTACAAGAGCTTTCATTTTTTTTTATCAAACATATATTTTTCTATTTTTAAATCCTAATTTCTCACGTTTTTTCTTAGGTTTAAAATACACAAACAGTCACGATCCCATGTAAATCAGAATCTACCCTTCTATGTGATGTCCTCTATGATGAATTGCCCTTTGAATTTGAAACCTCGGATTTATATTATATAGAACTTCTCTTGCCCGATAGCGTTAAGCAATGATTTTACCAGATTCTGGAGTGTATTTAAATCCAGGGAACACCAACCTTTAATCACAAACTTCTATATTCTGAAAGGGGATAACATATGAATTTGCTCCCGGATGTGCATTTCTAACCTATATCATATCAACCTCAGGGGATCAAGATTTAATTTTTTTCCACAGTTACTTCTTTCAAATAATAACTCTGCGTTCTGATTTCCCCACTTTTCGAAATAGCAGTTCTTGAGATCTCGGTGAATTCTATTTTCTTAAATTGCCCGTCTGGTAAACGGAGTTTAAAAAGTCCTTTGTTAAACAGTAAAAAGTGTGTAATTTTCTCGAGTATATCACGTATTTCGTGAAATAAATGTACACCACAAATATATAGGGGCATTTCAAGAAAATGTTAATCTAGCCATTCATAGGTGCTACTCATCTGTACCAGTAATCCTTCTTAGCATGCATATTAGGGTTGACTGAAACTAGTTGGCGATTAGGAAGTTAATGCAGTCGGGATATTTTAAAAATTTTAAGGAAGATGATGGCAATTTCATTCAGCTAAATATCTATAGTCTTGTATTACTTCTCTCAGATAATTGTCACTAACGGAGCAACTTTATTAACCCTTTGAAGGGCACTTGTATATATAATGCACCGGCTGTTAAATTTTTCTATGATTTATATAGAGAAAAAGTTTTTGATTTTCAATATTTGATACATCAAACTATCGACACTTTTGTTTCCTTCTCTTAATTATTCCTGTCAGAACCAGATTTTAGAATCAGGCTCTATCAAAACCAGATTCTAAAAGCAAAAATTCGAGTTAAGACTTTAAAATAAAAGTACCTGTTTAAACTTCACTTACAAATTTCTTATCTATTTGATTTATACACCCTTTTAATAAAAATTAGTAACTATTTTTCCAAAGTTATTAAAAAATGTCATTTTTATGCTGTTCCAAGGGTGGTGATTACGTAATCAAATTACCCCTTTCTTATTCTTCAAGTAATATAATTCATTTTTCATATGCTTCATATTTAAAAGGTTCATAGATAGCATTTATAAACTAATTTCATTGAAAACCAAAAATTTTCTATGGGTGCCCCTCAAAGGGTTAAAAAACCAGAAAAAGATTGCAAATTTTTGCTAAGCAGATTCTTTTACTTATAACAATCTTTTTAAATTTTTAAGTAAACCACAATTTCCGATTGGTATAATAACATTAAGAATGAGAATTATTCATATTACACAGCCTGTTTGTTTATCAACACTCGTCCGTAACATCTGGTATCAGGATTACATTAAATTACTTAGGTTCTAGACATTTTCTTCACCTGAATACTTTCCTTTTCCACAAGAAATTGAACACACGAAATATTAAGGAGTAAATAAACCAATATAAATAATGGGAAAAACTAAAACAAATCTTAATTTTTTACTAATAAAAAATGTTTAATACACAACAACAAATTTCAGTTTGTCTAGAAAAGTTTAAACACTGTTTTAGAAATTAAAAAACTTGAATGATATAAAAAGTTTTATATTTCGATATATTTATTTATTAGAAAATTTTACAGACATAAAAGTAAGATATCTTATTCATTAATTTTTTCAAAATGTTTTTATCAACATTGTCTGTGAAATGCTCTGGGCTTGCCTGCCTTACACTCATGGAAATCAAAAATGATATAAAGATAGTTGGTTCATGGTGATGAATGAACCATGTGTTATTGGGAAAACGATATTTTATGTTTATATTCATTGCAGTAATAAAAACTAATATTGAGGAAGATAAAGAATTTAACTTTAGCATAAAATTTATGAACTTTATAAATTTAGTCTTTGTGTTTATCTTTATATAATTTTATATTTTCTTAAAGAGTAGCGCATGAAAGACATTTCTCTTTAGGATATATTGTGTCTTTCCCTGACACTAAATAAAGTTTAATAAAATTTTGTACATTTCTTTACACTTCTGATTTGTCAGAAAATTGCAAATAAGATTAATTAGTCCAAGAGACTTCCTTTTAACCTTTAAAAATACTGATAATGTTAGTTTTTTCATTACCATGAAGACCTTTCTGATAGGTATATTAATAATGTTAACATAAAAAGAATTTAAATTTGAAATTTAAAAAAAATATTGAACTATAAAGTATTAACCCCTTAACGTGCACGCTCGAGTTTACTCGAGCGCTATAAACTGAACAAACTGTGTACACTCGAGATAATTCGAGCGGCGTTGTACTTTATGTTGCTATAATTTTTCACACTCGAATGCAATCGAGAATTGAAAATAACAATGTAAAGGAAAAAAATACAATCGTTTTATTGATTTTTATTATTTACATGGGATTGTAAGCTATAACACTTACTTATTCAAGTATAAAATATATTTTTTTTATTTTAACATTCTAAATTGTATTTTTTACATTAATAAAATGATTTTTTGGGCTGGCCTTTTTTAAAAAAACTGTTCATTAAAGGGTTAAAGATAAAGTATTAGTAATTAAAATAAACGATAGCTTTAGAATTATTAGTAGATATAACTCAGCTGGTTTTTGATCAGTACATGTAATGGACTGGTATTTTAGAGATAGCAAAGATCTATTATATATTGTATTGGAAACTAGTCTTTAAACTTTCCATAAGACACTCCGGATATTATTTATAATATGCAGCTTAATGGCAAACAATTACAAAAGATAATTAAACTATATTTCTTCTTGATAAATTTTTTATGAGGCCAACATTTCATGGAACTGGTTTAAACTATAAAAAAACACCTAGCGAAAACAATTCATTCTGGTAAACAGTCTTTAATAGAGGAAATTCCACATAACTAACTGGACTCGTGATATTCTTGGAAGACTGTCCATTAACAACCTGCCGATAAGTAAATAAACACAGAGACATCTCTGGCATAGACTGAGGAAAAACACGCTCATTTAGCCTGCTGCTTAAACGACTTGTTTATGCTGTGATCCTATTCTGAATGTTTTGGGACTTTAGATTTCTAGGAAGAGAACTAGGTCGCAGAAAGCATAGGAGTAATAAAGGATTTCCTTGACACATACAAATAACATTTAGGAAAACTCCAGATTCCAGTCTCGAAGATGACTCAAAATATTGAAACAGGTGAATGCAACATTCACGACTTGGTAAAAGGTGAAATTAATGTCATTTTGCCTGTACCCATTTATACGTAAACACAATTATATAAGGCTGTAGACTAACTTTTATCCTTTGTATAACAACAGCAGATTAGAAAATCAGAAACAGGTTTTGTTTTCTTAGAAATAAATAATTTGTAGACGTGAATTCAAACACGCGATGCATATACATGCATATATGTATGTATATAAAGATTGATAAACTATAAGGGAATATCAATAAAACGTATTTTTAGAAACAATGTATGAGTGTGTTTGCATGTATTTAGATGCATCAGTTGTTAGATATGTATTATTAGAAAAAGAATTTTACAATGTATGGGGGATGCATATGTAACTGTAATTAGATACATAGGTTTTTTTTAAACATGTAACATTCTTCAGGCACATACACATATGTATTTGAAGATTGTGATAGGTTGCTTTCTGTCTCTCTATATATATGTGTGTAGGAGAGAGAGAAAAAGAGAGAGGGAGAGAGAAATGAGAGAAGCAAAGAAACAAATAAATTAATTGTAAAATCTAACTCCGTTAAATTCCATTATTATATAGAGATTAAAAATAGAAAGTTAATATATGTGTGTTGGACACAGAAGTACATGAGAATAATTTAACATTAGCAACTTTTTAATTTAGAAGTTTACTTTCTTAGATATTTTCTAAAAGTATGATGGAGTATATGACAGAACTTTTAGACTCTATTTCTACAAAAGTTCTTTTTTTTTTTGTGGCATAGCAAACTCCATACCCATATACACAATCATGAAAATAACAAGAGTAATTTTTGTGGTTTTGAATTGAGTTAAATAGAAACTTATTCACATCTATAGCTAGGAAGAACTTGGTTTGTTATGTACACTATGAACATTTGTCACACAAAGTCCCACCAAAAAAAAGGGAGTTAAATTCAAGTAGTAAGAACTGTCGTAATGATTAGTGGATTCCACATAATTCATAAGAGAGTAATTCTCTAATCACTGAGGTAGAAAGGAAATTTATTTCCTGGGCATTATATTCTTCTGGTCCTGCATCACATTTTAGAGTGCCCTTCCGACATCCCCGCCCGTAAGTTCTCTAATCACGTACCACGATCCTCTAACGATTAAAAATTCCCTTTCATCAAAGGTGGATAGTCCAAATAACTCTGAACGTACGTTACATAGAGTTTTAATTCATAGCTATCAGTAATTGGTGAGATAGCTATAACTGCACGTTGCAAAGGGAACACAGGAAATATAAATTGGGTAGCAACAGCCAACTGACTGAGACATTAAATAGCGGAGGTAATATAACTTTTTCGTTTCACACCTTGGCAACGTGAGGCATTATGCGTTTGTTCCAGAGAGGAAATTGAAGGCCCGGGTTTTGAGAGAAACGTCCTATTAAGCCCGATTTCCGGAGTCACACTCTATTGCTCCGATATTGCACAGATGGTACGGATGCCAGTAATTAGTCACGCTTAATTACTGAAG
>CM063506.1:104833832-104846332 GCA_032207245.1 Pardosa pseudoannulata
TATATATATATATATATATATATATATATATATATATATATATATATATATATATATAATGTCTCTCTCCGTGTGTTTGTAATAGAACTTTTTCTAAACTGACCGATTTTCATGAAATTTTGTGTGTAGATAGTTAAGTTCATTCGAGAATGGTTTAGATTCACAATTTGAATAGAAACGTCACTATAGAAAATGTTTTTTATTAAAAATCCATGATTAGGCGCTTATTGGGATTACTATAATGCCGCTTGAAACATTTCGCTACAGAAGTATCTGTGGCGCAGATACCGGAAATATGACTGAATATCGTTTGCTTTTTAAAGTGGTGTATTAAAAGTAGCTTGGGCACAATGGAAAATCTCCTCTCAAGTACACATTTCCTTATTTTCTCAGTATAAATACTCAATCAATGTCTCTCGGCGTCATTGGTGCGTGCTGATTAACCCCAGGCAAAAATTAGAAACAAAACCTGATAGAAAAAAGAATGAAAAATAATCTGGATGCTGTTTGTAGAACACTAATCCGAGTACCCCTTGTCTTGACAGTTGAGAAGTTTTACCTTTTCCCGTTTCGATTCACAAGGTTTTTCGCACAGATTAGTGAGAACTTCTGTTTTCTTTTCGCCTCGAGGTCGATTATCGATGGAAGCTTCCAGCACAAGGGAAGAGAAAGTTATCAGGACATTTTAGAGCCGGTAACACGCTCAAGTGAATGTCAAACGCTTTGACACTTTACGTCTAATCAGATAATTTACTATCATGAGTTGAGATCTAAGTTTCAGTGTATCTCAGTATGATGTTCTCAGATCATTTCAATCAAAAGATAAACTTTGTTACAAAGTTTAACGAAGTAAGAAATAAGCGAATTTGAAGATGAATACAATAGACTAATATGCTTCTCCTGTTGTTATTTCTCGTGCCACTTGGACAAACCAAACAAGAGAGCCTGCAAGCTACTCGTATTAAGGTCAAGTGGTGAGCCTTTCGTTTTAATGAGCACCATTAAGGTGAAAGAAGGACTTCGCTCAAGTAGGTCCTCATAATTTTGAAGCAGGGACCAAGCAGAAAACCCAGAGACTTGGCCTGTCACCCACAGAGGTATTGATTGAGAACTTGGAGGACATTGTGACCACGAACATATTTGTGACCATGAACATACGTGCCCCAATCACCTTTATTAAACACGACGGATCTTAGGCCGGCTCGGGCCCAAACCCGCAACCTTTTAGTTACGGGATCGACTGAGTTACCATGGCTCATGCTTCTTCTAGTTAATACCAAATTTATAGCTTATTTGCATTTAATAATATCCATGCCTATGTTAACTACTTAATTTTAAGGTGCCTGATTTTGGCTATAATGCATTTAGTCTGAAGTCTCTCCACTTGCTTGCTGTAACTTCGTTTTGCGATTCTGACAATAGGAATAAAGATGATAAATAAATACATATGTACATCTGTACACATTCCTAGTTATTAACTCTTTAAAGTATGGCTTGCTAACACGAAAGAGTTAACCCATTTACAACAATTTAGTATAGTATTAGTCCCACTTTACTCAAGTGGGATTAAAATTAATGCTACCTACACGTAGCTATTGCTATTACAATTCCAGGTGGTTAAAATAAAATAAATTCACAATGCATATTTACATATCAGAAAGGTGGTGCTCTTTTAATAACGTCGTAACTTAAAGGCCTAGAGGGAAAAGAGACAAAGATACATTTTAAATAATATACTCTGGTCAAGTAAATGTACTCTCGCATTTTTCATATGTATCTCACTGTAACAATAAGTTACATTCAGTGCTTCAACGCTGTTTTAGCTCTTCTCGCAAGCCATCGCCAAACTCAAACAGAATAGGAGCGGTCTGGGCTAAGAATAGATTTCGGATTTCTCCCAACCAATAGAAGGGAACGTTGGTTTAGCAAGATATGACCCCTCCGTTCTCGAGTTGACCCCTGCTTTTTCTCCGAGGAGGCAGGCTGATTTTTCTTCAGTATGAGGTGTTACCAGAGGAAAGAAGAGGGTAGACGATGCTAGCATCAGCTGCTTGTGGGATAGATTTTTGGAGCGACACGAGACAAAGGAAAAGTGACACCATTTTTTACGAGACCGACGCCGAATACAGAGGAGTCTTCCACATCTTCAAGCGATAAGTTTAATTCTTGTTGTATTCATTAAGCATTTAATTGTATAAAATCTTTTAATCAAGACATCTTAGTCAAGGTGTGCTTTATTAATAAGTTTAATTTCTTCTTTCTCAAACACTAAGTCAAAGTAATATTATTCCCAACGTTTTTCATAAATTCCTTCCAAAGTTTCTTCCATACTTGATGAAAATTTCATTTTCCAAACTTCCATCAATTGATGACATCTAGACTGTAATATGTCCAATATCCTGATGAGTACAAAATTAATTTATACAAATATTTCCAAACTTTAAAAACAACTGTGATTGTTCACGAAACACGAATTAACTCTTTTCAAGACTCTATAAAATTTTCATGTTTTTAGAAATACTGGGTATTAAAATAATCAATAAACTTTATCCAAATCTAAAATTTCTTAGTCGGTGTAAATTTGTAAGTATATTTCCCTATATTGTAATTACGAGTATCTATGTATATGCTTATATGCTAAGCTGTTTACGCCACTGGCTCTCATCCTTTAAAATCTCTAGATTAATATCTTAGAAGTGTTTGGTTACCTTGGCGACAGACAGGAGTTGAGTATAATCTTCACTGTATTACATCCAAAAGGGGTTTATCTCTCTATTGCAGAAGAGGTAACATCAGTTTGATCTTTGTATCATAAGACCTATAGCAGTTTCCGCTTTGAGAGACGAGTCCTTTGAAGTGATAAATACAATTTACAAATACTGCTAATATATTGTATAAATTAAACGTTTTCAAAAGTACACATTTCCTTATTTTCTCAGTATAAATACTCAATCAATGTCTCTCGGCGTCATTGGTGCGTGCTGATTAACCCCAGGCAAAAATTAGAAACAAAACCTGATAGAAAAAAGAATGAATAAATAATCTGGATGCTGTTTGTAGAACACTAATCCGAGTACCCATTGTCTTGACAGTTGAGAAGTTTTACCTTTTCCCGTTTCGATTCACAAGGTTTTTCGCACAGATTAGTGAGAACTTCTGTTTTCTTTTCGCCTCGAGGTCGATTATCGATGGAAGCTTCCAGCACAAGGGAAGAGAAAGTTATCAGGACATTTTAGAGCCGGTAACACGCTCAAGTGAATGTCAAACGCTTTGACACTTTACGTCTAATCAGATAATTTACTATCATGAGTTGAGATCTAAGTTTCAGTGTATCTCAGTATGATGTTCTCAGATCATTTCAATCAAAAGATAAACTTTGTTACAAAGTTTAACGAAGTAAGAAATAAGCGAATTTGAAGATGAATACAATAGACTAATATGCTTCTCCTGTTGTTATTTCTCGTGCCACTTGGACAAACCAAACAAGAGAGCCTGCAAGCTACTCGTATTAAGGTCAAGTGGTGAGCCTTTCGTTTTAATGAGCACCATTAAGGTGAAAGAAGGACTTCGCTCAAGTAGGTCCTCATAATTTTGAAGCAGGGACCAAGCAGAAAACCCAGAGACTTGGCCTGTCACCCACAGAGGTATTGATTGAGAACTTGGAGGACATTGTGACCACGAACATATTTGTGACCATGAACATACGTGCCCCAATCACCTTTATTAAACACGACGGATCTTAGGCCGGCTCGGGCCCAAACCCGCAACCTTTTAGTTACGGGATCGACTGAGTTACCATGGCTCATGCTTCTTCTAGTTAATACCAAATTTATAGCTTATTTGCATTTAATAATATCCATGCCTATGTTAACTACTTAATTTTAAGGTGCCTGATTTTGGCTATAATGCATTTAGTCTGAAGTCTCTCCACTTGCTTGCTGTAACTTCGTTTTGCGATTCTGACAATAGGAATAAAGATGATAAATAAATACATATGTACACATTCCTAGTTATTAACTCTTTAAAGTATGGCTTGCTAACACGAAAGAGTTAACCCATTTACAACAATTTAGTATAGTATTAGTCCCACTTTACTCAAGTGGGATTAAAATTAATGCTACCTACACGTAGCTATTGCTATTACAATTCCAGGTGGTTAAAATAAAATAAATTCACAATGCATATTTACATATCAGAAAGGTGGTGCTCTTTTAATAACGTCGTAACTTAAAGGCCTAGAGGGAAAAGAGACAAAGATACATTTTAAATAATATACTCTGGTCAAGTAAATGTACTCTCGCATTTTTCATATGTATCTCACTGTAACAATAAGTTACATTCAGTGCTTCAACGCTGTTTTAGCTCTTCTCGCAAGCCATCGCCAAACTCAAACAGAATAGGAGCGGTCTGGGCTAAGAATAGATTTCGGATTTCTCCCAACCAATAGAAGGGAACGTTGGTTTAGCAAGATATGACCCCTCCGTTCTCGAGTTGACCCCTGCTTTTTCTCCGAGGAGGCAGGCTGATTTTTTTCAGTATGAGGTGTTACCAGAGGAAAGAAGAGGGTAGACGATGCTAGCATCAGCTGCTTGTGGGATAGATTTTTGGAGCGACACGAGACAAAGGAAAAGTGACACCATTTTTTACGAGACCGACGCCGAATACAGAGGAGTCTTCCACATCTTCAAGCGATAAGTTTAATTCTTGTTGTATTCATTAAGCATTTAATTGTATAAAATCTTTTAATCAAGACATCTTAGTCAAGGTGTGCTTTATTAATAAGTTTAATTTCTTCTTTCTCAAACACTAAGTCAAAGTAATATTATTCCCAACGTTTTTCATAAATTCCTTCCAAAGTTTCTTCCATACTTGATGAAAATTTCATTTTCCAAACTTCCATCAATTGATGACATCTAGACTGTAATATGTCCAATATCCTGATGAGTACAAAATTAATTTATACAAATATTTCCAAACTTTAAAAACAACTGTGATTGTTCACGAAACACGAATTAACTCTTTTCAAGACTCTATAAAATTTTCATGTTTTTAGAAATACTGGGTATTAAAATAATCAATAAACTTTATCCAAATCTAAAATTTCTTAGTCGGTGTAAATTTGTAAGTATATTTCCCTATATTGTAATTACGAGTATCTATGTATATGCTTATATGCTAAGCTGTTTACGCCACTGGCTCTCATCCTTTAAAATCTCTAGATTAATATCTTAGAAGTGTTTGGTTACCTTGGCGACAGACAGGAGTTGAGTATAATCTTCACTGTATTACATCCAAAAGGGGTTTATCTCTCTATTGCAGAAGAGGTAACATCAGTTTGATCTTTGTATCATAAGACCTATAGCAGTTTCCGCTTTGAGAGACGAGTCCTTTGAAGTGATAAATACAATTTACAAATACTGCTAATATATTGTATAAATTAAACGTTTTCAAAAGATTTAAAACTACTAATCTGAAAGGGATTTAGTGGCTTTCAGCAAGAGCTAGTAAAATTAACAATTTTTTCCTCTCACGATATGTCTTAAAAATAAGTACAATAAACAATTGCCATGATACAATGATCTATAGCATATCTAACTTCATAGACTTTTGAAGAAAAAAGTAAATCTAAATAATGCTGCCCTAGTTTAATGCCAGTTTATTAAACCAGACTGTGTTTTCGAATCTTACCATTGCAGAAAAGTTTAAGGTACAGTCTGTCAAAATAAAAGTCACATGCTTTGCTTTCTTTAATTTAATTCAAGATTTTAAATAGTGAAAAATACGGTACTGCTCGATAAAACACGTTAGGAGAAAATTTTATTAGATGTTTAAAATAAAATACGTCAAACGCTTTACTTTTAAAATATCGAATTGAGTAAAAAAAAAGCGTTACGAGTTTTACTATAACTGGATTGTAATTTAAGATTGGCTACAAACAGTGATCACTATTCTTATTTACTCCCAAATTGAAAAACATTCATTGTATTGCTTTGAACCAGCAAGCTAAAATGATGAGAAAACAATCTCAGAAAATTGCATGTGTAAGCTATAAATTGATTAAAATTCCTGATAATGTTGAACAGGATAAGTTTACAGCAAACTAAAGAGCTGAAGATGATTATGCATCTTGATTACTATTTTCCTTGATATATAAATGAAGTAAAGACATCTTACATTTTGTCTTAAGCTTTCAGTTTAATTGTAGAAAAAAGCAAATTTAAAAAAAAAACTAAACATTTTTCAGCAGTTATACTTTGAAGTAGGTAAAAGATGAAAGTCAAAATGTAATGACATCATGAAAACCCTTTTATTGTAAAAAATTAAATAACCTAATTAAAATAAACGGTTTATGTAGATGATGACCTAAATGGGAACTGTACAGGATTTGCAGACTACTTGATGTAATAAAAATTCTCAAAGTATAGAATCTCAAATGGGAGGATCATCTGGCCAGAATGCAAGAAGATCTTGTTGTAAGAAAACTTTTCTGGCAAAGCCCATGTGAACTAGAGTTTGAAGAAAGCCGCGGTAGCTCAGTTGGCAAAGGCAACGCTCTTGGAACTGGAGAGTTGCAGGTACGGAGCCCGAGCCGGCCTAAGATCCTGCTTGTTCATTAAAGGTGACTGGGGAACGTAAAATACGTTCGTAGTCACAATGTCCAAGTTCTCAAACAATACCTCTGGGGGTGACAAGCCAAGCCTATGGGTCTTCTGCTTGGTTCCTGATTCAAAATTACAAGGACTCACTTGATCATGAGTCGTAATTTCCCCTTGTGGTGTTCTCTAAAAGGAAAGACGCACCTCTTTGCCTTACTACTAGTACTACCAATTTGCTACTAGTAGCCTCCGGCTCATTCTTGCTTGGTTTGACCAAGTGGTATAAGACAACAACAACAACAGATTTCCAAGAAGACCCTGTTGAGATATTAAAGACCTTAACACTCTAAAAACTGGACTAGAGAAGACTTCGCCGAACGATTGCCAAATGGATTGGGAGCTGCTCTTCAGTTCTGGAGTTCGTGGATTAGAATCTCACTGCTATCATGGGTATTCATATCCGTCTGGAATTGACTTTAGGCAGTAGATAGTGGTCTCATTAGCCCTCGTATACCAATAAGTAGACTGTAGCACACCAAAAAAAGACTTCTGAAGAAGGCCAGGAATATCGAGCTAATGAAGAAGAAACTGAGTTTAGTTAAAACGTTTGAAAAAATGTATTATCTTAATATATGATCGCCAGGCTGAATGTATGAAAAAAAGCGTCCTATCTGCAACATGATTTAGACTTTCGGATTATTGGACCTGCTGAAAATCCAGGGCCGAGGATAATTGTTGCGCAGGGCATGCTTGCACACAGACGACTTAGTACGTCCGAAGGAATAAAATATACTTGAATAAATATGCTTCAAATTGCTGTTTATTTTTAGATCTTTCCTTTCAAAATAATGTTAAATTTATATTTAAAAAATATGGAAAGGCATTTTTCGAAACTGAAATGATGAAAAAATATGTATGATAATGCCAAACAACCAAGAAAGATATAGTGATCTAGGATAGTTAGCAAACAGAAGCTGCTAACGTCCTGCTAAAATTTTTTTATAAGCTTCCTAGAGTTCACATGAATTAACATGCAAAATTTTTATTAATAGTTATCAAATAATTTCAGAATTATTTAACATACATACATGCATACATATAAACATGTATACATACTGAGGATTTTATATATGAAGAATAAAATGTATGAAACCATTAAAACTCATCTTCTTTGAATAACGCATTGGTAAATTGCAAAACTTACTTTCAATGACAAAGGTCTTGAGCTATTTTTAGCTTTAAGCAATGTTTATGTCAGTGACTAATATCTCTTAATTTTTAATCCATTCTTATTAATCCTTTCGAATACGAGTGTAAAACTTACTGGTTATTTAAGGTTTTAAATAACTGATAACCTCGGAAACATCCCAAAGCGGAACGCCATCTTTTATATAGATCCTTAAGAAGGTGTTTTTTGCATTCATAAATCTGGATTAATTTGGATCATCGATGTTAATATGGACGGGATATAAACAGTGAATACTCTTTCTATTTTCGTTTCCTCGTTAAAATAGAAATTGACCTTGCACAGAAGTAACTTTATTTTCAATTGGATCATAATTTGTTATCTATTTTGAGTGTAGACCAAAACTATGGTTTTGTTTGTAATTTGTTTATGAAGATAAATGCTAAATATTTCGGTAGATAAATAGGATTTTTTATTTGCAGTTGGTAAAAATATGAACAAGTGAAACATATCTTTGAATAACGTAAAGGTAAATGACATAACTCGCATTCAAGGATCTAGCTAGGATTCATGGATTTAGCTATTTCTAATTTTAAGCAATATTTATGCCACTGACTAGCATCTTTGAATTCCTAGTACCTCCTTATTGTCTTCTTATATGATAGTAATATCTACCGATTAGTTAAAATTTGAAATAACTGCATCTCAGAGTTAAACACTTGTTGAAACATCACAGAGTTGAAACCTTGATTAATTCAGTTCATTGTCAATATGGATGAATACAAATAGGAAATATTCTCTGTTTTTTTTTTATTTTTTTTTTATTTTTTTATTTTTTTATTTATTTTTTTTTTTTTAAGTTTACTCCTATTGAAATTGACCTTACTTGGAAGGAACATTATTTTTAATCGGAACGTAATATGTTATCTATTTCGAGGGTAAATTAAAACTATGAGTTTGTTTTAATTTGTTTATATCGATGAATATTAAATAAGTTGGTAGATAAATATAATTTTATACATGTAGTAGGTAAAAATACGAAACCCTTAAAACTCTCCTTTCTGAATGAAGCAATACTAAATGTCAAAATTCACGTTCAAGGAGCAAGGTATTAATTCTACTTGTAATGTAAGCAATGTTCATAACATTGAAAATCAACACTTAATTCTTAATGCCTTCTTATTATCTTCTGAAAGAGGACAAAACCTATTGATTACAAAAAGGGATTTTATATAACAGACAACCTTAAAAAAAACCCAATGCGTTAACATTTTCCAACGAAAGTTATAAGAGTTCCTCTGAAGCAATGATTCTCAGCATTTTTTAAGATGCCACCACCTTAAGGAGTGAAAATATTTTTACCCCTCCTCCCTTGTGAAAATACCGTAATTTAAAGTATCGAGAAGGAGAAGTACTCAATTATAAGAAGCAAATTGTTTAAATAATTTTTTTTTCAATAGAGTTACACACCACATTTTTAAGGTGTAACTCGATACTTTGTCCCAGGATATAATTGCAGTCTATTTGTTCAAATTAAAATGAATGAAACAAACAGAAACATGTTATAAATAGTTTATTCTCAGTTAGTTTAACATCGAAAAATATTTTACTTTCAAAATGAATGACTCTATGAATAAATCAATTAGGGATACCTATATCAGTGGGATGGTTCAGCTTGAAAATTCTTCGAATATTAGTTTCAAAATTATCTCCAAAGACATGTTCGTCTGCAGCCCAAAATAAGTTCACCGCCCCTTAGCATCGTCTCAATGATTACCAGGGGGTAATAGCGTCCCCGTTGAGAACCAATGCTATAAAAGATGTTTTTTGAATACATAAATCTTGATTATTTCGGTTCATCGATATTAATGTGGGCGAATACAAAACAAGGAACGTTCTCTCCGTTTTTGTACGCCCGTTCTGATAGAAGTTGACCTTGCATAGAAGTAACTTTATTTTTAATAGGAATACAATTTGTTATCTGTTTCGAGGATAAATTAAAACTGTAGTTTTGTTTGTAAATTGTTTATATGTATGAATGCTTAATAAGTCGGTAGATAAATAGTATTTTTATAAATAGGAAGCCAGTAAAACTTCCCTTTCTAAATGACGCAATGGTAAATGGCAAAAATTCACGTTCAAGGAGCAAGGCATTGAGCTATTTTTAACTCTAAGTAACGGTTAAGTATGTAATTAACATATCTTAATTCTTTTTCAATTCTTAATGACATCTGATATGAGATTAAAACCTTACGATTAGTTATAATTTAAAAAAAACTGGCGACGTTCACAAAACAGAATGCTATAGCCATCGAAAGTCATAGGCCCATACTCTGGAAGTTGCGGTTTGGTTTGAACGTTCATTATGACGTCACTTTGAAGAACAGCTTGCGGATATTTAGCTTGCAAACGATCAATCTGACGCCAAAATGACGTCACAACGAACATTCGAAACGACTCGCAACGTCCAGAGTAAGACACATAGAGTTTCTCTAAGGGCCAGTCTAACCAAAGTCGTTTAACAGCTAACCGTGATTAACCCATGGAGCCAGACGATGGTTTGACGCATTCTCCATTTAAACAGAGATTAATCGCTGTTAGCCATTAAATCACTTTGGAGATTCTGGCCCTAAGAGTGCCTTTTTAACAAATAAATCGTGATTAATTCAAATCATCTATGTTAATGTGTAGACGAATGCAAACAGGAAATAGTATCGCTGTTTTTATATGGCCGTTCCCATAGAAGGTGACCTATCAAAAAAATAACTTTATATTTCATCGGAATGTAATTTTTTTATCTATTTAGAGGGTCAATTCAAACTGTGGTTTTGTTTGTAATTTGTTTATATGGTTGAATGCTAACTAAATTGTTAGATATGTAGGATTTTTTATATGTAGAAGGCAAAAAATATGAAACCGGTAAAACTGTCGCTTTGTATGATGCAATGGGTAATGACAAAATTCACGTTCAGGGAGTAAGGGATACAGCTATTTTTAACTCTAACCAATTTTTTATCTCAGTGACTAAGGGCCTTACTCTGGGAGTTGCGGTTCGTACCGCAAGTGCGGTATGACGTCACGTTGACGTCAGCTCGCGTAAATTTTGAGAGCAAACGATACTTCGGTACTCTGGGGTTACATGCGGAAAGTTACCGATAGCTACAGGTTGCGGAAACTTTCCGGCAGCAAATTTGGTAGAGAGAACTTCTCGATAGTAAGAAAACATGGCGGCTTATTTGACTTACGAATATATAGCTCAGTTAAAAAAAATATATACCTGTTTTGTATAGTGCCAAAATGTAGAAAATTCCATGCCATCTCCACGGATACCACTGATATTAAAAGTATGAACTAAAAAGTTGTTTTTAAATATATTAATGCTGAATTTAGAGCAGTATAAAAGTATGATGTAAATATTGTGTATCTTCAGTTTTGATCTTATATTTTATGTTTTTCATACTAATAGAAATCTTGTTAACAATGCTAAGTAATAAAAAGATCGAAGCCTTTATAACTTTCGGCTTTTATTTTACATATTTTAAGCACAAAATTTACAATCTTCATGGATACCTGTGATGTTAGTCTGAACCCAAAATTTGTGTTTACATATAATAAAACTGTTTTTAAAATACTATCAAAGTATGATTTAAATATTATTTATCTTTAATTTTCGTCATATTTATATCTTTTATTTTCATCATAACCATAATTTTCATATTGTGATTTTCAAATTTTAATTTCTTGCATTTTATATATTTTAATAACTGCGTTCAAAACAAAACATTGATGTTTAGATTTTAGGTATTGATATATAGTAGTAATATGATAAATTTTGATGGAATAACTATCATTTTACAGTTTTTTCAGTACAAATATAACTTTTTATCAAGTTTTTTTATCAATGATCTCAATGCAATAATATTTACATCATAATATTCATCAGTTACATCATTTTTATGCATTCCATCATAATTGTAATGTATAAAATATATCTGTAAGAGAATGTAACTTGCAGAAACCCAGAAAATTCAACTGCAGGTCAATTAAGCTGAAGGTCCCGGTCTCATTAGCACTCGTGTTGCAAAAAGTAGACCGTAGCACTCCAAACCAAACCTATGGAAAGCGCCTCTATATGCTTAATAAAATTCCATACTGTATATAATAATGCTCCATAAAACTAATCATGGGTAAAAGTTTCCGTGAGACAATCTCTTCAATTTAAACTCTTGAGATTTGGATGCCACTTTTATCAATACCGTACGCATGCAAAGAAAAATGCGAATTATTTATTTGTTTATGTTTACAAACATTGCTGTTGCCGAAACTGAAAATCAGAATTATAATTCTAAATTTCTGATTGGTTTAAATGGTGCAAAGTAGAAGATCCCATTAAACTCCGCCTCTAAAATAAGCCCAGCCCAAAGGCGGGATTTATTTCTCAAACTCGATAGTAAGCTAGTTCCCGCACCTTCGTTTCCGTGCTCCCAGAGTACGGTTTGAGCTTAGTTGCGGCAACTAGGTATCGTTACGCCAAGTTTCCGCGACTACGTCATACCGCACTTGCGGTACGAACCGCAACTCCCAGAGTAAGGGCCTTAATCCATACTTATTACCTCCTGGTACGAAAGTAAAACCTACCGAGTAGTTAAGATTATAAACTAATGAGAACCTTGAAAGTATTCCAAAGCGTAATGCCATGTCTAGTGAAAGTTTTAGAG
>CM063506.1:104853832-104921332 GCA_032207245.1 Pardosa pseudoannulata
AAAAGAAGTTGTCTTTTAGATAAAGAGTACAAAGCTAGTTAAGGAAAAGAAACACCATGCGCTGTTTATACCAATGCATCTGACCATAAAAACAGACAAACGTCAATAAAATGCAATCATCAGGGACAGGTATTAGTTTTCCAAAAATTAAATAGATAGTAATAAAATGTATAAGTCAAAATTTTTTATGCCTGAATAAGATTAAATAAACATGTGTTAGAAACCTCTATACAAATTTTCTTGGAAAATTACAAGAATAAAATAAATAACCATCATTAAAAAAAATCTATACAAATCATCAGAGAAAATTTGTCAAAATCCAGTAGCTGAGATAAATTAATTACCTCTGTTTTGATTTGGTTGATTACTCATTCACTTCTTGGAACATTTTCGATAAAGAAAACAATCATTATTTCACATGGAAGGAAATAAATTACACACGCGGACTCTTAATAATTTTAGACTAATCAGCGAATTAAGGAAAATTATACCTCTTAGGGCTTAGAAGATAATTAATTTGGGTTGTATTTTGTATATTTCATTGAATAATTTGAAAGCTTGTTGAGTATTTTCACTTCACACACTGATAGCCATAGACATTTATATCAATTGCCTGAAAAATGACTGTAGGATTCCATGTTTATTCTGTTAGGGTATATAAAAATAGATAAAATTTTGTACATTTTATTGAATAATTTGAATGTTTGTTGAGTATTTTCATTTCACACACTGATAGCCATAGAAATTTATATCATTTGTCAGAAAAATGACTGTAGAATTCCAGGTTTATTCTGTGAGGGATATAAATATAAATAATATTTTATTAATTTAGTGCATATTTACGATTTTATTAATTCAGTGCAATTTTTAAGCTATATTTAGCGTATTTTTATGTGTGGTTAAAAGGACACGGATTAATTTTACTACAATTTACTAATGTTAGTAATAATTGTAATGCACTAGCATTTAGTAGAATCTACAAATTTACTGATAGAATAATTTTATTAGATGTGTCAAACGGGTACTCATTTCAGTAAAATCACGTTTGTACCTAACCAGTTACTTTTTTTATACGCACTCTACCCCAAATGAGCAGATATGCTTCTTTCAAATGAAATTACCAGGCCAATTTGCAGTTATATGTAGAAGGCCCATTTCGGTTAGTTTATATAGTGTAATGCTCAAAGAATGTCTCCAGTGACAGCTGAACTGTAGCTCAAAGTTTGTCGGTTCTGTAAGAATACCACAGCGCTACTAAATAACAGGTCATAGGTGACTTCCATGATAGTCAACGTATAAAGGTGACTGGCTACGTTTGGTATGTTATATTTATTATTTTTGTCAATATTATTAATTTATTTTTCAAAGTGTCATGTTGCTTAGTCATTTTCGTTTTCGAAGCCGTTTTGGTTTTCCATTTTACGAAAATTTGAAGCAGATTCATAGTCTACTCAAATACATCACTTACTGTAAAATTTAATTGAAAATTCACCTATCGGAAGTTGGTATAAAGGGGAGATTCTTGCTTTATAGATTGATGTGAACATGCAGATGTATTCACACATGTTTGTAACCATTTTGACTTACCCCTTCATTTTAATTTTAAATATTAAAATAAAAACGTGACTGACATCAAATTGGAAATGGAAGTATCTTCTGCAGCATTAAAAATATTCTGAGCTTTAAAATGTCGCTGGAAAAGAAGCACTGGATACTTCTGTAACAATCCTATATTTTTACGTTTGAAGAAAAATATTGCTATTCAATTAAGGAAAAAACTCATGATATGTATTTTTTTAATATTTCTACACGAAAAATAAGTTATACGATTAATAAAATACGAAAGAATTGTCAAATAATTTAAGATAGTATTTCCAGAACAATAGTAGAATTGTATGTCTGTGATCTTCGGCACCAGAGTTCGTGGGTTCGAATACCACTTCTGGCATAGATGTTCGTAGCTATTCGAAATAGGCTTTAAGCAATAGGTCCTGGTCTCATTAGCCATCGTGAGCAAAACAGTACAACGCAGCGCTCCAAACAAAACACCATTAAGTAGATAGAGGAATTTCAAAATTAATTAATTTTGTTTTCGAACATTCTTCTCGGAATGTAAGACGTTATAAGCAATATATGTATGAGAAAGTGTTTAAAATTTTAAGATATAATTCTAATAATTATGAAAGTTAGTAATTATTAATTTTTCAAAAGAAACATTATTGAAAATGTTCTATTCACACCCCTTTTACGGATAGTAAAATAATTTTTATTCATATAAAATACCTGTTAGGCCTTAGAATAAATCTTAGATATTATCCTAAACGTTCGTAAGAAATATAGTTAAAGAATATAATAATTAAACTAACCATTTTCCCCTAAAAATTTTAATTAATAATTCTTTTGATTTCACAAAAGACAGATTGTTTGCTTTTCGAAGAATATTAATGTTAACCAACTTTTATTTTATACTCAACAAGATAAATTGTCGATAAATTTCGTTAATATATGACGGTTAGAAATGCATCCGGAGTGTTTCAAAGATTGAAAAATTCAAAAATCATTGTTTTAAAACACTTTTTAATGTAGACTTTAATAATAACTAAATTGATTATTGGGATAAGAGTTGTAATAATTAGAATGGGATGGATATTAAAAAGTATGTTTAATTCTTATTCTCAGTTGTCAAACGATGGCCAAATAGCTAGGACCACTGACCTTCGGTAATGGAGTTCGAATCACACTGTGGAAAAAATGTTTATAGCCGTTTGGAATCGGCTTTAAGCAGTAGTTCGTAGTCTTATTAGCTCTCATATGAAAAAAAAAGTAGACTGTTGTGCTCTAAATTAAACAGAGTCGAATGATGGCCGAATGGTTAGGGTGCTGGCCTTCGGAACCTGAGTTCGTGGGTTCGAATCCCACAGTGGCATGGAAGTTTGTAGCTGTCCGAAATCGGTTTTAAGCAGTATATACCTGTCTCATTAGCCCTCGTGTTGCAAAAAAGTAGACCGTAGCGCTCCAAACTAATACCACAAAACCGAAGTAAATTAAACCGAAATGTCATAATTTCACAACATTCGAATTTTGGCGTAAATTTCAAAATTGCTAAATATTAAGTAGCCATAAGTATACCAGTACTCAAAATGGTCATCCTGTTTGATTTTTATGCGAAAAAACAGTGAAAGGATTAAATTTTTTTCATATCTTTCTACGTTAATGACTACGACGATTGAAAGTCACTGCAAGGTCATTTGTCAACTGACTTTCAAATTCAGAGAAAGAAAAAGTCTTGTTTAAATAGTATGTTTTTCTCGGTGTTTAAATTATTCAAAGGCGGAGGCTTCCATTTTGAGATAAGAGATTCAAATTTATGGGTGAGAACATCCGAGGTCGACGTGTTTGTTTTGGGCAAACAACAAAGTCCTTTCGAATGATCCTTAGAAGTTAATCGGCCGTTTTGAAGGTGTTTGGTTAGCATACAGTAAGACGATTCGATGGAAAAAAATAAAAGGGGTAGAAAGGTTTCGCGTTAAAGACACGTTTCTTAATGCAGTTAATCTGCCAGACGTCTATCGAGTGTTTAATACGTTTAGCCTAATCCTTCCTGCCGAAGGGAACCGATATGCAGTAATACGTCCATAATTCCGAACTCTGAAGGTATTCCGAGAGAGAGAATAGACGGATTTGTGAAATAATTTATGCAGTGTTTAAAAAGGAAATATCTGCATGGCATAAGCTGTGAAAAGCTGCGATAATGATGATTTTTAAGTCGTGCATAATATGGTATGATTTAAATATTCAAGTAGGTGTATTTTTATATTAGTCTAGGAAGATAAAGCGTAAAACCTGTGGAAAAATTTTAATTGATTTTAAATTCAATTCTCTTGAGTTTACATATAGAATACAAACAGCATACATAAATTGATCACTTTATGTGTATGCATATATACGTTTCTATATATATGTACACATATATACACACACACACATATATATATATATAAATATATGTATATATATATATATGTAATAATTATTTCCTGTAGTCACAATAGTTATGTAGCCCCTATTCTTTTTACTTACCCGGGCTACTGAGCAAGGAGTAAGCTAATCAGCTAACTGTAATAACGATGCAGTGGGGCCATTGAAAGACACCTGCACAAGTCTAATTAAATATTCATTTTAGAGCAGTTAAAACGGACATCTTTACTAGTTAACGACAGACAAAAGAAAGACTCAAAAATCACACTGCTCGAACAGAAGTACATCCAAGAGCGGAGACAAAAAGAATTTTCTCAAGAGACAAGAAACTTACTCAGAGAATTTAAGTGTTAAGATCAGGAAAAACGAGGAGCCATTTCCCGGCGACAGCTGTAAAACGTGATGAATAGACAGAAAATTTACATCTATAGAACAGAAAGATTTGAAAATGTATCGAAAGAAGTCAAGGAAGCTCCTTTGATTAAGACATTTTAAGCTGGGGAAAAGATTTTAAGGAATGGGAGAGAGGAGGCTTTTAAGGAAATATTAAAGTTAAATAATTTTGAGATTATATAAGTGTGTGTGTGTAGTGTGTATAATACAGTAAAAATCATTTTCTCTAAAGTTTCTGAAAGTTTTTACAGCTCACAATTTTATCTTTTAATTCTTTAATTTCCCAGTTACCTATTAAAGAAAGGAATAAGAAATGAACTAATTTACTGAGATTGAATTCTTTCCTCGATTCTCACAACCATAGACTAAGTTAAAAAAAAGCCAAATGATCAAACATTTTCCACATAATTGTCATCACAGACAATTACACATTGCATTCGGGAGACGGTGGGCAACTCTGCTAAAAGCAACATGGTTTGAGGGTTATTTGCAATCTCACGTCGAATAGAATCCTTTAAATCAGACATAGTTTGAGGATTGCAGAGGTGAAAATCTGAATTTGATGTATCCCTCAAACCAGAAATTCATAGGCGTCAGGTCGGGGTACCGCTCAGGCCACGGAAAATAATGATGGAGTGAAAGGATGCAATCCCCAAAATGCTGTTTGGACCCTTTTAACAGACCTCAGTTTATGTGGAGGGTCACCATCTTGCATCCAAACGATGTCATTGAGTGCATTCCACCTACGCAATTTCGGTAGCACGTAATTTTGCAGTATGTCTCTATACCGAGAACCTATTACAGAGCATGTTACAGGGCCCTTCGGCATCGCTTCCTCAAAGAAGAAAGGACATAGAACAATTGTAGCTGTAATGCTGCACCTTATTTTGACATCAAATAGTGGTAATGGTGCCACAACATGAGGATTCGTCTAAGACAGTGCCCACAATTATTGGTGTTAATGTTGCCCTAAAGGTTGCTCTAAGGTGAAATACGACTCGCCCGTTCATAGTATGCGAACAGGCAGTCGTTATCAGTCTCATATCGCATCAGAGATTTAATTCTGAAGTCCAGACGTAGGTCTGGGTGCTCTGGCTCCAACATCTGACAGAGCTGGAACCGGTAAGGAAACGTGGAATACTGTTGTCTTCGGAATATTCAACACACAAGCTGAGCCTCATGTGGTTTCCCTGTATCCTGCAGTAGTCACTGTTTGATGTACTTCCACGACAGAGTCCTGAAAAATTATTTGTTTTCTGGAGCGCGGTTCATCACAGGTGCAGCCCGTATCTCCGAATTTTTGCACTAAGTCACGCAGAGCTTTCTGAGTACATGGCCACGTCGAAGATGATTTTGGTGATATACAAGCAAGGTTTCAGTGGCGTTCATCCCATTTTAATAATACAGTTTTATCAATTCACCATAAACTTTCCCATTGAGATTCCTTTCGTCGACATGTACAAATTCTCAAATGACGACTTCGCATACCCGCCTGGCATTTTATCGATTTCATACGCTGAATATCCGGCAAACGGAGTTCTGTGATTAGTATCTTGCCTCTGTCATACGCAAATTTTCTGCTTGTGCCTATGTCGTGTTTCACTGGCCGTTTTTCAGAACTCTTTTTGTTGTGTATTCATAACATGTCCCTTTTTGCATATATATCGATATCGTTGGTCTAACGCTACTTAGGGTTTTTGCATGCGATAAACATTTTGCTTCTAGAAAAAGTTGCTGTTCGGAATTTCTGTAACTATAACCTCAACTGTGAGACCATTGTGTTGCCATTCACAGAATCTCTAGCGTAAACCTCCGAATAACTATATTTGCAATCTTTTCTCTACCGGTTTCCCGGAATGGACGTTAGAAGTGGTGCAGATGTTGACAAAGTTTCTTTATGACCACCCTGTAACTCTCAATCTCTCTCTCTGTATATATATATATATATATATATATATATATATATATATATATATATATATATATGTATATATATATATATATATATATATATATATATATATATATATATATATATACATACAAATACACATACATATATATATATACACATACATATACATATATATACACATAAATAGATATACATATATTATTATTATTATTTCTTTTCCTTTACATTAGTTTTTCATTTATTTCATAGACAGGACACAGTTATATCGCCAAATTTAGACACTTGACGGCATTTATTACGTACAATATTTATATCTATTACAGGTCACATGACACTCATTTTTGTTACACATTTCCATTACGCATTTTCATAATTCGGTAGATTAATTTAATAATCCGGAAGAGCCAAAAATAACATAGTCATGCTTGCGTGTATATATATATTGGCGTGTGCATGCGTGAAGCATGAAAATTACACCCTACCAACTATCATTCCATCATCTATACTTCATTGGTTCGAAGCTACATTCTGAGAGTATTGCACCTGATGGTTGATCACTGATTGTCTTTGTTCTTCATTCAACACATGATTAACAATCTATTTAATACATTACTGCTGTATTTTATTGTTAATGTCAAACTCTTTATTTAGTTAAAACTTTAAAAAACTGCGTTATAAATATGAAAACAGAAGAATGAAATTAAAAAGTACCTGAGCAGTAAATGATATCTGAACCAAAATACCTGAATAGTACACGAAATGTTTAAAGGAGTAGTATTTCTTTCTGTTTTTTCTCTTTTGAAATGAAATATGCTTCCTGAATTTTGATTTTTTAAAAAACTATTTAGAGAATGTAAGAATATTTACATATGAAAAGAGTAAAATTCCCGATTTATTTGACAGTACAAAAAATATAAGAGTTAAAAATAATTCTCTGAATTTTATCTGTTGTTGCTTGAAATTTCAGCAAATTAGAAAAAAAGAGTTAAACAAAAATGTACAGTCGAAATAGTTAATTACGTATTTTTATGTTTCCGTTGAATTATTTTTAACGAAAGAATTTACCGCTGAAATATTAAGGAACGCAGTCGATGCTATTGTTTTAATATTTTCTTGTGATTTTTCTTCTGCCATCTAATTTACATGGAATTGAATAAAAGCATGAAATTAGTGAAATAAGAGTTTTTGTTTTTGTCCTTTTTTCTGTCATGCAACATAAAGACCCTGCATTTTGTGCTTCGGAGAGGGGTAAGTGCTATCCAATAGGCTGCCATATTATTGATTTTAACAGCACGACATAGTAATCGGGTTTTTTTCTTAGAGAAAATTAAAATAATAGTATGAGAGGTGAATAGTATATGGAACCAGAGTAATCCAGCATGTCCAGTATCTAATCACCTTAACATCAGACTGTATCCTACTAAACACTTCCAAGATATTTTCCCATTCACTCAGAGGTTAATCTTTCTTGTAGCCAGGTGTAGAAAAAATATTTTGTTCTTATATGTGACTTTTGTACTTTTTCTTGTCTATATGCTGATACTTTACTTAAAAGAAGTATAAAAGATGATTTTTTAAAAGAAATATTTGTATTGTAAAAAAAACATTGTACTTTAAAGATTTTAAAGGCAATGAAATAAAATTTGGCATTATACAAAACTATATTTTTAAACATTTACAAATACACGTAGCAGCTTATTTGCGAGCAGTAGGATTTTTCGTATTAGAATCATTTAGGAAATAAAAATTTTCTTTCAGATAAACATATTTTACATCTTAGGTTACCCATAAAACTCAAGTTTTAACGTTTGCACTAGCGTGTTTTGCTTCTACGGGACTTTCAGGTATAAAACAAAATCTGGAATGTATAATTATAACAAACCATATATGCATATATATTTGTAATATATGAAAATTATTTAACTTTAATATTTCCTTAAAATCCGATTACTAATCTCCGATTCTAATTCCTTAAGATCTTTTTCCCAGAATCTAAATGTTATAATCAAAGGAGCGCCCTCTACTTAAAATTTTTTCGATACATTTCCAATAGATACAAATTTTCTGTTTATTCAACCCGTTTTTCAGCTGTCGCTGGCGAATGGCTCCGCGTTTTTCCTGACCTTAACAGTTTAATTCACTAAGTTTCTTGTCCCTTGGGAAAATTCTTTCTGTCTTCGCTCTTGGGATTACGTCTGTTCGAGAAGAATGATTTTTGGGTTCTTCTCTTGTCTGTCGTTGTTTAGTAAAGATGTCCTTTTTTAGCAGCTCTAAACTAAAGTTTTAATTAGACATGTGCCGTTCTCTTCAATGTGGGGCTACTGCATCTTTATTACTGCTAGCTGATTAAGCTACTCCTTGGTTAGTACTCCGGGCAAGTAAAAACAATAGGGGCTACATAATCATTGTGACTAGAGGGAATAAATTATTACACACACACACACACACACATATATATATATAAAATTTTCCTTATATTTATATATATATATATATATATATATATATATATATATATATTTTTAATTTTTATTACGATATATCAGAACAGAAAAGTTAAACTCCCCGGCTCGCGTATTTTTCGTCGCCAGTAGCAAATGGCTGCATACTTTTTTACCACTTTAAACTCGATGATGTAATAATTTTCAGCATTATAGACAGTTACATTTTATTTTACAATCTTGCGCAACTGTACTTCACGAGGATGCTGGAACTTAGAAATACCGTAAAATAAAAATAGATCTTATCTAGAAACTCAGCTTTCTTTATGTTTAACACCAACACATGAGGGGATTGGGCCAAATCCCCCTTTCCAAAAGCATCCCTTGGATCTGTGAATCAGAAACATTGTAAATTTTTGAACTTAGAAATAAATTATAACGAGTTTAACCTGTTAATTAGCTGGTTGATCTTGAATGTCATTCTATTTAATTCAATAGTATTAAAATGATCCTAATCTTCTTTATTGAAGTGACGGCCACGGATGGTTCTAGCCTTCCTAAGAATCCCATCCCAAGCTCTTCTTGTTGTAGTTAAGAATTTTCAATTTGTAACTCTTACAATTACAAGTTTTTTCCCTAAATAAATCCATCTTAACACTAGATTTACCAGCAATTTAAATATACATTGAATTGCAAATCTAGTTATTTTGACTGGTTTGGTAAATCTAGAGTTAACATTGATCTGCCGGATTTGTAGATACTTTGTGATTTACTCAAAAAAAAAATCTTGGTGGTCCTTTTCACCCATTCTAATTATATTTCAAGAACATTTTTGCCTGAATTTTACTCGCGAAATAATCTAAGGATATTTTGTAAGATTCTGATTCATATTCTTTATAAATGTATAGCTTTTTCTCGATAAATAAACTTTTTAGTGTCTTTCTGTCAAATCTCTATCTATTTTTCTATCATTAAACATGTTTCCACAGTATACGTGAGAATGAGTCTAATTTATTTTTTGGATAAGTATTTTAGTAATCATTAAAAAAAATTATTTCAAACATCACTACAATAAAATAAAAATTATTGGAAATAGTAACTCAGTTTAAGTTTAGGAAGCTATATTATCCTTTTTTTTCTTATCCCAAATATTAAGTAATTAACCATACTAAATTAATAGCTTTCTACTACTGAGTAGGGGTACTTTTAATTTGTCTTTGAATATGGTATTAATATTTTTGTGGTAACACTTTTGTAAGTTTATGTTCTAGTTTTAGAAACAATTTTCTTGTAAATACTTCAAATTATGTTGATTAACCAACTGTGTTACTGAAATAAAAGAAGTCCTTTAAATAGGAAAATTCGAGGTAAATCAAGTATCTTCTTATTTTTCAATCGTTATACATGTTTCCACAGCATACGAGAGAATGAGTCTAATTTATTTTTTGCATAAGTATTTTAGTAATCATTTATTTAAATTTTATTTCAAACATCACTGTAATAAAAAAAAAAATTATTGGAAATTGTAACTCAGTTGTAAATTTAGAAAGCTATACTATCCTTTTTATTTCTGATCCCAAATATTTAAAATAATTAACCATACTAAATTAATAGCTTTCTACTACTGAGTAGGGGTACTTTTAATTTGTCTTTGAATATGGTATTAATATTTTTGTGGTAACGCTTAAGAACATCTTCATGTTCCAGTTTCAAAAACAATTTCCTTGTAAATACTTCAAATTATGTTGATTAATCAACTGTGGTACTGAAATAAATAAAAGTCCTTTAAATAGGAAAATTCGAGGTAAATCAAGTATCTTCCTATTTTTCAATCATTATACACGTTTCCACAGCTTACAGGGGAATGAGTCTAATTTAATTTCCGCATATAAGTATTTTAGCAATCATTTAATAAAATTTGATTTCAAATATCACTGTAATAAAAAAAAATTATTAGAAACAGTAACTCAGTTGTAAATTTAGGAAGCTATATTATCCTTTTTATTTCTGATCCCAAATATTTAAAGTAATTAACCATACTAAATTTATAGCTTTCTACTTCTGAGTAGAGGTACTTGTAATGTGTCTTGGAATATGGTATTAATATTTTTGTGGTAACACTTTTGTAAGTTTATGTTCTAGTTTTAGAAACAATTTTCTTGTAAATACTTCATATTATGTTGATTAATCAACTGTGTTACTGAAATAAAAAAAGTCCTTTAAATAGGAAAATTCGAGGTAAATCAAGTATCTTCCTATTTTTCAATCATTATACATGTTTCCACAGCATACGAGAGAATGAGTCTAATTTATTTTTTGCATAAATATTTTAGTAATCACTTAATAAAACTTTATTTCAAACATCACTATAATAAAAAAAAAATTATTGGAAATAGTAATTCAGTTGTAAACTTAGGAAGCTATATTATCCTTTTTATTTCTGATCCCAAATATTTAAAGTAATTAACCATACTAAATTTATAGTTTTCTACTTCTGAATAGTGGTTCTTGTAATCTGTCTTGAAATATGGTATTAATATTTTTCTGGTAACGCTTAAGAACATCTTCATGTTCCAATTTTAAAATAATTTTCTTGTAAATACTTCAAATTATGTTGATTAACCAACTGTGTTACTGAAATAAAAAAAGTCCTTTAAATAGGAAAATTCGAGGTAAATCAAGTATCTTCCTATTTTTCAATCATTATACACGTTTCCACAGCTTACAGGGGAATGAGTCTAATTTAATTTTTGCATATAAGTATTTTAGCAATCATTTAATAAAATTTGATTTTAAACATCACTGTAATAAAAAATTATTAGGAACAGTAACTCAGTTGTAAATTTAGGAAGCTATATTATCCTTTTTATTTCTGATACCAAATATTTAAATTAATTGATCATACTAAATGTATAGCTTCCTACATCTGAGTAGAGGTACTTGTAATCTGTCTTGGAATATGGTATTAATATTTTTCTGGTAAAACTTTTACAACTAAGAACATCTTCATGTTCCAGTTTCAAAAATAATTTTCTTGTAAATACTTCAAATTATGTTGATTAATCAACTGTGTTACTGAAATCAAAAGAAGTCCTTTAAAAAAGGAAAATTCGAAGTAAATCAAGTATCTTCCTTGAGCAATATTTTAAGAATCAGATTATTGTCAGTTCTCGATAAGAATGAAGTCTGGCCTTCGTCTGTCTTCCGAAGGGTATCAGGGTAAAGATGATCCTACACTAAGAACACTTTTCAGGGGAGGTTAATTTTAATCGGTAATCCTGTTGATTTCTCATACGGAATACATTGAAGCATAACCAAGGGAGTTTCCATTTGAGATAAATCCTATCCGTACCTTTCGGTGAAAGTTTCTCAACAAAGGTGTTTCTTTTCCTGAAGGCTGTTTTACTAATGTTAATTCCTGAAAACAAATTCAGTTAAGTGACGGATTAAGGAAAGCAGAAGCTTTCAAGCAACAGATCGGCAATTTCACACAGATTAATCTCCCAAAAAACTTTTTTGTTACTTCTGAATTAATAGTATCATCTCGATGTTCTCCGTGTGTTTTATTTGTTATTTTCGGAAATATCTTTTGGAATCTCTTGTTTTGACTAAAAAATCAATTAAATGAATCATTATTATATCTGAAATTTCCTTGGTATTTTCACACGTTAAACTTAAATAAATTGTTGGAAATATTTTCGCTATCATACAAAATGTAATCCAGTTATTCTTCCTCAGTAAACTGAATCGTAAAGTTAATCTGCTGCCTTTTCAACTCATAAAGATTGACATGTGTAAGGTATTTAATTTATTGTTTATTAACACGTTGACGGACACTTGCGTCCGTCAAAGCGAAGTTCACTATGTGGCATGGTTTTTGGTTTGGTTTCGTTTGGAGCGCTACGGTCTACTGTTTTGCACACGAGGGCTAATGAGACCGGGACCTACTGCTTAAAGCCGATTCCGAACGGCTACGAACATCCATGCCATAGTGGGACTCGAACCCACGAACTCCGGTACCGACGATCAGCACCCTAACCAATCGACCAGCTTTCGGCCTGTGTGGTGTGGCGGCAATACCCATCCAAAACGAAATGATCGCTTTTAGACACTACGGTTATAGCGACACAAATGTGCATTTACCGGCTTACAAGTAGAAGCCTACTGTATTGTTTAACCCATTTAAAAGTGCTGAATTAATTAAAATTAAGTTTATTCAAGCAGAAAGAGTAAAACTATAATATAATATTCTAAAAAATACAAAAACATATAGTGTTAATTTTCGAAATTCCCTTGTTCCTAATATCCGTCAATGTGTAATTAGCCCGAACGTTGGCCGATTGGTTAGGGTGCTGATCATCAGTACCGGAGTTCGTGGGTTCAAATCCCACTATGGCATGGATGTTCGTAACCGTTCGGAATCGGCTTTAAGCAGTAGGTCCCTGTCTCATTAGCCCTCGTGTGCAAAACAGTAGACCGTAGCGCTCCAAACCAAACCGATGTGTAATTAATATTATCATGTTTTATATTTCGGCATTCGAATAACCTATTTTAATTTACAAACTCAATCAAATGGTGATATAGATTATAAAATTGAAAATTTGACTAGTAAAAACTTTTAAAAAAATCCAGAAGACTGGTTTAAATTTGATATTTTTAATAGATATTTTTACTTCTGATGTCATTTTTGCATTCATTAAATGTGATGTATAGACGATTACAGGGCATGATAACTTCAGAAATGCCATCAATCATTATAAAATGTTGTGTAATTTCAAAATAACTGTGCATAACAGAGACACAAAATGTTGCATAAGTTCAAAATTTCTGCATAACATAAAGCCATCATTATATAATGGATACGATATATCTTACAACAGAATATAAGGTTAACTTGCTGTCAATCCAGCAATGGCTACAGCTTTGCACTCCAAATTATATTTCAATTTTGTTATCAGCAGCTCACAACGTTTTTAAGTGGTTTATTAAAAATATTATTAAATCAAAAAATAGGGCAATTTAAATAGATAAGTGAAAAGACGAATTCAGTTAACAGCCGGTTTATTTACAGTATTACACATTTCACACACAAAAAAGTGTCTTCTTCATCCAGGTATCTTGCTATTTGAGGATATTTTGAGTTTGGATTTGAAAAAAACGTTGAGGGAGGTTCGACAAAGGTAGCTGCTAACATAAAACTGATGCCAAGTCACTTTCGATATAGGAGTGCTAAGGTTTAATGTCTTTTTATTTATATGTGTTTCCCTTTCTTTCCACTCCTCGATTATCTTAATTAAAATTATCTTCTACACATAGTTTCAAACGATTCCCAAGCGATACTCCTGGATTAGTTAGTTTCAAACGATTCACAAGCGTTACTCCTGGATTAGTTAGATATATCTACCTTAAAACTTACTAATCATTACAATTAAAGGCCTAAATTACGAAAGTCAAAGAGTAATCATGTCAAAAAGGTATAAAAGCATAACAAAATATTGTAATCGTTGTTCAAAATTTCTGAGTGCCATTATCTCATGGAGACATCATCTGTTACCGCATAATATGAAGTTAAGTTGCCGTCAATCTAGCAACCCCAAAGGGCTGCATTTAATTTTTCCATTTAAAGAATTTCGCTTTTTCCTGATCCTCGATTCATATATATTATATATATATATATATATATATATATATATATCCCTCGATATATTAATTATATATATATATATATATATATATATATATATATATATATATATATTTCTATATGTATTTTATATATATATATATATATATAATATATATTATATATATATATGTTATATATATATATTATATTATATATATAAATTATATATATATATATATTATATATATATTATTTATATATATATTATACATATATATACATATATATGTTGTATATTATATATATATTTATATATATATATATATAATATATATATATATATATATATATATATATATATATATATATATAAAATATAAAATATATTGTATATATATATGTATAGTATATATAATATATACATATATATATAAATATTACTATATTTATATATAAATAAATATATATATATTTATATATATATATATATATATTTATATATATTTTTATATATATATATTAATATATATAATATATATATATATATATATATATATATATATATATATTTGTTTATATATTTCAACATAAAATACGAAATGTCGGTAATATAATTTTAATTTTCGATCTATTGAGATTTAACTGAATAACTAAATTTACTCGCAAAACGCCCACTTCTGGTACAATTTCGCTGCGAAATGTACCCGCACACAATGTGTTAAAAATATTTCTCTTTTCAACACTTTTTCTTCGATTCAGTTAATTAGAATTATCTACCACTCAAAGTTTTAAAACAGTTCTCGAGAGTTGCTGATTAGTTAGCTATATATTCCTAAAAAGTTACTAAATGTCACAGTTAATACGAAAAATACGACTAAATTAAGGAAGTCAAAAAGGATCATATCAAAAAAGTATAAAGGCATTGCAAAATAGAGGTTAATTTCAAAACTTCTGGGTAACATAAAGCCATCATTATCTCATGGAGTCGGTATGTGTTACCCCAGAATATGAAGTTAACTTCCCGTCAGTCCAGCAACCCCTGGTGGCTGCAGTTAATGTCTTTCCATTTAAAAGTATTTTCCTTTCTTCCTCACTCCCCGATTCTCTTAATTAAAATTATCTACCGCTCACTGTCTCGAACGATTCCCAAGCGCGACTCCCTGATTAGTTAGATAAGTCTTTCTAAGAAGTCTAACCCCACGCAGTTATTATTACACTCCCTATAGTCTCGTTACCAACTTCCTCGTCCAATAAAAACGGACAACGGCAGTTCAATTAAAATGTTTTACGACTGCGAATTATACCTAGGGGTCATGGCTATCCCATTAAATTTGTTTTCCTAAGTAACTGCAAGTAATAAGTTGGCTTCCCACCTGGTAAGGAACACATGCAAATGACGAGGAGAGCATGAAATCGCTTCTTGTACGAGATGCATATCAGAGGAGCAATTGAAGAAATCCATCCATGCGAACACAACGCCTTTAAAATAGAGATATATAAACCGGAAAACTGTAAAAAAACTGACTGTAAATATAAATAAGAAATAAGAGGTTAAATGTACGTAAAATTATATATTATATATATATATATATATATTTATATATATATAATATATATATAAATATATATATATATTATATATTATATATATAATATATATAAATATATATATATATATATATTATATATATATATATATATTTATATTATATATATATATATTATATATATATATATCATATATACAATACATAAATATATATATATATCTTATATTCGGTATTTTTCATTTATGAAATTTAGCATATTAAATAGTATATTTAGAAATGTTTATAAAATTATTGCTGCAGATGTGTATGTAATTGTCTGGGTTGTATATATTATAAATAAGTTTAGAAACATATGTAAATAAACGCATTCTAAAAATTTTAAATAGATATAGAATATATAAATATGATAATTATAACAAAATATAAAATTTTATAAATAATATGTTATTTTTATAAATAATTATAATAAATTAAATATTTCTGTAACATATAACATATATAATATATACAATGTATTATATTATATTATAGTTTTTATTGCCTTTATTAAATATTAATTGAAATATATTTTTATTATATAAGTTTTTTACAATATGTTTTATGTGCTGGATTTTTTTATTACATAAAATTTTACGCTTCCTTTGTTATATAAAAGAGGACTCTTTTATGATGTATATTATCATGAAATAAAATGAAATTTTTCGAAGTTTATAAAATTTAATTTTATTTATATCTATAGTACAAATAAATAAGACATACGAAAAATATATAAGTTTATATATGTTATAAAAAACACTTAATTCTATAGAAATTTGTTACATTATAATTAAATATTTATTTCGAAAAATGCAAAAAAAATTGTCTTATATTTTAATGGAATATTATAAATTGAGAGGAAGAAATTTTATAGGGATTAAAAAATTACAACAAAACGTTATAAATTTACATAACAAAACACACAAATGAGTGTTTACATATATGATATATAAATAGAGTATATTCTCATATTTTTTAATAAATTATATATAGTTTTATTAAATATTAACAAATATAAACAATATGTAAATATTTCTATTATGAAAATAATATATATACATTTTATAATTAATATATATATATTGCAAATAAAAATATATATTCTAATTTTATATATTTATAATTCATAACAAAATTATTTTTTATATTTATAAAAGATTTTTTGTATAATATTTAAATAAAAGTTTTAATTATAAATATTAAAATAAATTTATTAAATATATTCAGTTATGAAGAATATATACAAATATATAGAAAATATTTATTGAATGTGCTTATTTATTTTCTACATATGAATTTAAATAAAAATATATTCTAAAACAAACAAAAAATATATATATTTATTTTATAAAATATAAATAACAATATAAATAAATTTTATATTATATATACATAATTATTATTTTTTATATTATAATATATAAGTAATACTTAAAAAAAATATATTAATAGAAAAATATTTACATCTTTATGTAAATATATATATATATATAATATATTTTAATATTATATATATATATATATATATATTTATTTAATTGTTCACTTACACATATATTCATATATTTGTTATAAATATTAGTATACATGACATAAATATCTATTATATATTTATTATATATACTATTATATATTAATATGTTATATATATATATATATATATATAAAACAAACATATAAAATATATTATATATATATATTTATACATACATATATTTATTTACATATATATATTTATATATATAATATACATTATATATATATATATATATATATATATATATATATATATATATTATATATATATATATGTAATAATATAAACATATATATATACATATATATATATATATATATATATATATATATATATATATATATACATATATATATATATATATATATATATATATATATATATATATATACATATATATATATATATATATATATATATATATATATATATATATATATGTGTGTGTGTTTGTGTGTTTGTGTGTAGTGAGACGGACTTCTCTATGGGTGATTGCAATCATGACCATAAAAATGATACCGTTTTATCTAAAGACCTTTATTAAGATAACGGTGGAGGACGAATTCCCGTTTAGGACAGGACAAACTGAAAAGTCAGCAAGCATATAGTTATATGTACAAGACCTGTAACACCTAGGTCAACATCTGTGGGAAAATATCTCTAGAAAAATAGCGTGTACCTCCTTTTTATTTGGATATTTCCTAAATTGTCCTTTAGACCCATGTAGGGTTATAATTAGTCAGGCCCCTTCTCTGAGGGCGTAAACTGTAGTCCCAGTGGTCAATTTAGGTTAGGGGTTAAAAACGAGAAATCAAAAGGACGAGGGAATTTTTAGCCCTTGATTTAAGTTTTGAAAACCCCTGAGAATTTTCCTTACATATATACATGTGTGGGTGTATATATATGTGAGTGTGCAGTGATAAAAACAAAGGCGAGAAGTTATCAAGCTGTAACTTTAATTTTTATCTTAATTTCAGTTAAGAAACATTTCATAGTCTGAAAGAAATAACTAGCGAGCATTTCCATCTACTTTTTAACCTTGGGTTTGAAAGTACATTTAAGTAGATATATCATTTGCAACATCAGAATCTGCAAAAATGGGAGAAACAGTTTTGTGTGAAGTTAACAGTTCGAAAAAGATTTTTGTAACTCTATCATATGTCAAAGTTGAAACAAAATTACTCCTCTTCCCGTGAAAAGAAATATACCTAATACTTCTGCTACACACATCTCGAATTACGCCAGATACAAAGAGATAGTAGCATTAAGTATAAATTAATATATGTGTATAAATGTGCAAAATATACATTATTCAAGAGTGTATAAATGTACGATTGTGGTAAAAACCTCAGAAAAAATTTGATTAAGATAAAGAATCTTTAAAAATTATTCATCTGAATTAGAATGTAAGTGTATCCCACACGCATTGAGATATAAAATGTATTTATTCATATCCTGAAAAGATACTATAGTATTCTATAACTCCTTAAATGCAAAGTTTTTTTTTTTAAAAGGCTGGCAAAAAAACTCATTTTTTAATGTAAAAATACAATTTAGAGCGTTGTCTTGTCAAAATAATTACAAATTTTTATTGCAATTTTGGATTTTGATAACATTGCAGAATATAGTTGAATATTGTAATATTACACACATACTTTTTTTTATTGCTTTTGTGAATTATTTCAGAATTTATTGTAAAAAATACTTATTTATACTTTTAAAATAAAAACAATTCTTAATATTTATAATTAATAATTTTTTTTGTGTTTATATTTTTCACATTAAGCACCATATAACATGCACTTATTATCACATAAAAAACAAAAATATATATAACAATATATATATATATATAATATAATATATTTATATATATATATATTATATAAATATATTTTTATATATAATATATATTTATATTTATATATATATATATATATATAAGATGTATATATTATATATATATATATATATATATATAAAATATTTTTATATAATATTTTATATATATATATATATATATATATATATATATATATATTTATATATATATATTATGTATATATATATATATATTTTTATTTTTTATATATTTATATATATTATTAAAATATATATGTGTGGGGATATTTTGGTGTTACACACACATATTTTTTTTATAGCTATTCCCATTTATATAAACATTATTATCAGTAAAAATACTTATGTTAACTTTTATATAACAATACTATATTTATAAAATATATTTTATTGTGTATATATTTTGTAGCACATATAACATTGTATTATAAAAACAAACACACAACATATATATATATATATTTTATATATATATATATATATATATATATATATATATATAATTATATATATTTATATATATTTTATATATTTATATATGTATATATATATAATAATATATATATATTGTTTATATATATATATTTATATTTATATATATATATATATATATATAATTATATATATATATATGTTTTTTTCTGTGTGTGTTTTGTGTAGTATATATATGTATATATGTAACGACCTTTTTATTTTGCTGCCTCTTTTAGCACAACACAGAGCGCAATATCTACAAAAGTATAACGCCGCTCGAATTATCTCGAGTGTGCACAGGTTGGCCAGTTTAGAGCGCTCAAGTTAACGCGAGCGTGCACAGTAAGGGTTTAATACGTAGATGTGTGTTTTGGATTTTATATTTGAACTCAAACATAAACCTAAGGCTACGAACTCTTCGAGTTACAGTTCATTCTCCATATGCTGAGTATAGAAGGATAAGGATATGATCTCTTTCAAATATGCAGCAAAAGAAGACCTATGCAAATGACGACTCTTCTCTACAAATGTGGAAATGCCAGTCTCTATTTAGAGGATACCTGCCAAAAGGGGGGGGGATTGCTAATGAAGGTTTAAAAAATTCTTCAGCATTTACAACGGTCGATTCATTTGGATGTGTTCTAATTAAGTGCCTCTCACTCTATGATGCCTCATTTGCAAAGCATTTTTAAAAAAATGTCGTGCAGCTGTGTGACCCATATGCGTAATCAGTGCATTTATTGTCTGACTTCGATTTTAACGCAAAAAAAGAGACTTCCTTATCCCACTTCTAATTTAAAATCTCGCTTTTTATGAGGTGGTTTTAAATATCCTTTTTCACAGTATGATCGTATAGCGACCATAAATCTGCTGGTTTTGCGGCGATATAACGACCACTGATAAGGAGTTCTTAAAATGATGACAAAGCAAGTTAAAAAGTGGACATAAAAGTAGCTTTGAAGACCATGAAGTCTCAAAAATTAAAGCTGGGTTTTTTTAGAAATAAAAGTCGACTTTTTTTCAGAGAAAAAGTGTTTTAAGATGTGACCCAAATGTTCAGAAATTAGCACTTTTGATTGTCTAATTAACAAATAAGCTTTTATTATCAAGCTGTGCTTTTTCCGATATGAGAATTTGTAAGAATTGATAAAATTTGAGAAATGAATATTTTGTTCACTGTTTTTTTTCTTATACGTTCAAAATATCTCATTTTTATCATTTCTCATCTCTCTATCTTATTTTCCTTCATCCTTTTAAACACACACATATACATTGTGAAGACTCCCCTTTGTTCAGAACACGCGCCAAGTCAGCTGATCGGAAATACCACCTGCTGACCAGTTTACATTAGCGTGGCGTCTCAGTCTGGGATGTTGATAGTTGGATTGAATAGACGTTACGCCCCTGATCGGTCACGTTAATGAATTTTCTGGAATTCCGGAATCGGGACGGCTAGCGAATGAGAATTAAACTCAAAAACTAGATGTAACCGTATCTGGAGTTCTCAGGTAACTGGAACCGTAACTGACCAAAAAACGGTTGGCGGGATCATAACTGACCCCTAGGTATAAAAATCTTTAGGAAAAATTTGGAACTACAAAAAGTTGCTTAACTGCAAACAATTAAATTTATATATACCTCTAACTACAAAACAGTTGTTAATATTCTGTAAAGCAATCCGTACTTATGATTAAAAAATAAAGATAAATCCGGATTTTTGCTATACCGGATATTTTGCGTGATTACCAACAGTATATCAAAGTGTGGGTGATATACTAATAATACCTAAAACTAGAGTCTTGTGTAAAGACGGAACTGCTAATTTTGGTAAACTATTGCATTTCTTTATAAAAAGTTATGAGCTGTAATATAAGTCTAGACAAAGTCTTGCACGAAAATCTAGAATCACAGAAATAAGAATGAACTAGATTCAGTTCAATATATACGCTTCTTATTTAAAAATTAATTGTTAATATTCTCTAAATCGGTACTTTTATAATTAAAATTACAAAAACAAATTTGTAAGATATTTATACCGGATATTATGCTCAATTATACACATATATAAAAGCATGAATTAATAATATTTATGAAGAAGAAAGTGTTATGTAACAACGGAAATGCTATTTTAGTAAGCTATAATTAAGTGCATTGCATTTTGAGGAGTTAAGTACAATTGTAAAAGCTTCAATAAAGTCATTTATGAAAATATGAAAACACAGAAGAAGGAATGAACTATATACCATTAAATACCTATGTATCTTTCTAGTTATAAAAATAATTATTAATATTCTCGCAATAAGTTGATACTTCTCTTATTAAAAGTACAAAATCAAACTCTTATGATATTTATCCCTGATATTATACGTAGTTATCAACATATATGAAAATGTGCTTCAATAACACTTACGAACAGAAGAGTGTTATGCAAAAAGGAAACTAGCATTTTTGGAAATCTATAATATAAATGATTTGTATCTAGATCATTAAGAATAATTACAAGCGCTTTTATAAGATCTTCATAAGAAGAACAGAAAGAAGATGAGTTAGTTACAGTTACACATATATACATCTCTAGTTATAAAAATAATTCTTAATGTTCTCTAAATCAGTCGGTACAATTCTAGTTGAAACTTATGCTAAATATTATGCTTAATTGTAAATGATATATGAAAATGTGGGTACTATTACTTACTATAGGAAAAAAGCGATATAATAATGAAATGGATAAGTTTGTAAGCTGAAATATAAGTGCTATTATTCATTCTTGTATAAAGATTTTCATAAATAGAAGGAAGCACAAAAAGGGAATGAGCTAGATACAGTTAAATTTAATATACCTCTTGTTACAGTAAAAAAATAATTGTTAACATTCTCTAATTCAATCGGTACTTTTCTAAGTCAAAAAAACAACTTTAGATAAGAGTAATCACAGATATTATAAGTAAATATAAACAGTTTAAGAAGTGTGGGTTAATAATTCTTACGAGAAAAGTCTCGTAGTAATAGAACTTATATTTTTCGCTAACTATAATATAAGTGCATTAAACTGTAAGTGTTAAGTGCTATTAAAAATGGTTCATGAAATTCTTTCATGAAAGTTGGGAAGTGTAAAATGAAGAATGAACTAGATACGGTTAAATCTAAATATACCTCTAGTTATGACAAAAATAATTGTTAATATTCTTTCAAATAATCACTTCATATGTAATAAAAAGTCAAAAATATTTTTCGGATCAGGATTTTTCTGGATATTGGTATAATTTACAACTGTATATCAATGTATGAATTAATAAACAAATGCTCTTAAAAACTAGAGTATTGCAAAAACGGAAATGGTAATATTTTTTCAAGCTATTGCACTGCTTTTTCAAGGGTTAATTGCTATAAAAATACTTAGACAAAAATATTTCACAAATATCTGGAAGCACAGAAAGAGAAACAAACTAGACTAACAGTTGAATCAGAATATACCTCAAGTTATAAAAGTAATTGCTAATTCAAGATAAATCAGTCAGTAATTTACTAATTAAAAGTACAAAACTAATTTTGGGAAAGAGTTAGCCCATTATTATACTAACTATTTATGATGTATGAAAGTGTTGGTTAATAATACTTAAAAGACTATCCTGCCATGCAACAATAGAACTGATATTTTTTGCAAGCTATAATTATGAGTGCATTATATTCTATAGAGTTAATACTATTATTAAAGCTACAATAAGGAGATATCAAAGCACAATAGGAAAAATGAATTGAATACAGTTAAATCTAACTATAGCTTTAGTAATAAAAATAATTTTTATATTCTTTAAATCATTTGGTATTTTTCGAATAACAAAATCAAGATCAAGTTAATAATATTATATGTAATTATCAACGCCTTATGAAAGAATGGAAAGTAATTTAATAATTAACGAAAATTTAAAAATAATTATAATTGAATAATTGAATAACTTAATAATTACGAAAAGAATCTCGTATTTTTATGTAACTGGTATTATTTGTAATCAATTATATAAATGCATTACACTTTAAAGTGTTAAGGAATAAACTATATACAAAATATGCCACCAGTTAGGATCTTTAAATCATTCTGTAATTTTCGAATAACAAAAACAAGATCATGTTCATAACTATGTCGGGTATTAAAGTTAATTATCAACGACTTATAAAAGAGTAGGATTCGAAATAATTTAATAATTAACGAAATTTAGAAATAATTAATAATTATAATTTAATAAATGAATAACTTAATAATTACGAAAAGAATCTGGTGTTGTAATGTAACTGGTATTATTTGTTATCCATTATAGACGTGCATTACACTTTAAAGTGTTAAGGAATAAACTATATACGTCGTTGGTATATAATTATAACTATATACCAAAACTATATAGTTATAACTATATACAAAATATGCCACCATTTAGGATCTTTAAATCATTCGGTAATTTGCGAATAGCAAAAACAAGATCAGGTTAATAACTATACTGAATATTATACGCAATTATCAACGACTTATAAAAGAGTACGTTTCGAAATAATGTAAAAATTAACGAAATTTTGAAACAATTTATAGTTATAATTTAATAATTGAATAACTTAATTACGAAAAGAATCTCATTGTAATGTAACTGGTATTATTTGTTATCCATTATGTAAGGGCATTACGCTTTAAAGTGTTAAGGAATAAACTATATACAGTTAAATCAAAATATGCCACCAGTTAGGATCTATAAATCATTTGGAAATTTTCGAATAACAAAAACAAGATCAGGTTAATAACTATCCTGGGTATTATATATAATTATCAACGACTTATAAAAGAATGGGGTTCGAAATAATTTAATAATTAACGAAATTTTGAAATAATTAATAATTATAATTTAATAATTGAATAACTTAATAATTACCAAAAAAAATCTTGAATTGTAAAGTAACTGCTATTACTTGTTATCAATTATATACGAGCATTACACTTTAAAGTGTTAAGCAATAAACTATATACAGTTAAATCGAAATATGCTACTAATTAGGATCTTTAAATCATTCGGTAATTTTAGAATAGCAAAAACAAGATCAGGTTAATAACTATCTCGAGTATTATACGTAATTATCAACAACTTATAAAAGAGTAGGATTCGAAATAATGTAATAATTAACGAAATTTTTAAACAATTTATAATTATAATTTAATAATTGAATAACTTAATAATTACGAAAAGAACTTCGTTTTAATGTAACTGGTATTATTTGTTATCAATTATGTACTGGCATTACTCTTTAAAGTGTTAAGGAATAAACTATATATAGTTAAATCAAAATATGCCACCAGTTATGAAAAAAAAACTTTTAATATTCTTTAAAATACTTTCGTAATTAAAGGTACCGAAACAGATTCAGGCGATGATATTCCCGAATACTAAGCATGATTAACAACATTATATAAAAGTGTGGGTTAATAAACTAATTCTCTTGAAAACGAGAATCTTGCATGTTGATAAAGTTTTTTAAGCTAATGCATATCTATTGTTAAAGTTACTTGCTATATAGAAAAACCTTACTCTAAATTCTTAAGCTAAACTACTTACAAATTCTTATGCTAACATCTAGAAGCATAAAAAGAGTAACGAACTACAAACAGTTAAATCTAAAGTACCTCAAGTTATAAAATAGACTGTTAACGTTTACAAAAGCGGACAATTTTTTTGCAATGCCAAGTTCAAATATAAATTTGGACGATGATTATCCCGTATATTATCCGTAATTTTCAACGGTGTATGAAAGTACGGTTTCAAAACGGTTACGAAAGTATGAGTCTTATGTAATATCGAAATCGATGCTTCTTGTAAACTATAATAAAAGAGAATTTCATTTAAAGGGTTAAGTGTTCCGTATTGCTAAAAATTAAAGCAGTGTATCACTGTTTCAAGTGTCCTTGCCCAAAACGTTTTGTAACAGTAACTTGAAAACCACTTTCGAAAATTGAAAGCAGTAATTAGAGAGCGGTACGATAGAGGTGAATACACTCTATGTAAGACATAAAGATTAAAAACAGGTTGCTCAACGGAAAACTTTCGGTCAAGGTTTTACGGTTTTTTTTTCTTTCTTAAAAAGCGTCAAACGTCTCAGATTTTTAATCCAACTTGAAAACCTGCCTGATAAATTAATGAATTGACTTTTAAATTACTAATTAGAATCCTTAGGGGCAGATTTAAATGTTCTACAGTGTGTGTGGGGGGGGAATTGCTTCCAGCTGTATTTGTTAGGTTCCATAAAAACTTAATGCCCGAACGGAATATGTTGGGTGTTTTTTTTTTTTTAATAATTATTCTGTTAGGATTACTTATTTTTTAACTTATGATTTTATGTTAAAGTGCAAGATAAAAGAAGTATATAAAACTAGGAAGAAATAATTCAGAGCGACCTACTTTCAATAAAAAATTATTATAAAGTTAAACATTCTGGCAATTTCGACAATTTTTAAAAATAAAATTGAGCGTTATCCGAGGTTAAATAGGTATATATGACATATTCAGAGTGCTCTTTGAAACAACAAGATTCAAAGAACACTTTGTAAATATTTTCGTAAGATAACTTCCAAATACCGAAGTGTTATCTCTATTTTGTCTGTCCTATGATGGCACAGATGTTCGTAGCCGTTTGGATTCGGCCTTAAATAGTTAACCCCGGTTACATATGCTCTCGTGAATTAAAACAGCATACCGTAGTGTTCAAAACTAATCTAAACGTTAATACTAGAAATTATTTACTTGCTATAAGAATGCTGACGATATATATCTCTTATCACACACATACACACAACACACACAATATATATATATATATATGACAAGGACGAGTGGTTAAGTCAAGGAGGACACATTTGACTTTATATATAAAAACTTCTTTATTGTAATCCTTCTGTCCATGGCTCCGACATTTAGATATCTTTTGTTCTCATATTTTTCCACTATAAGCGTGGAGGATGTTATCAGCCCGAGTTTCCGCTCACAACTGTCTGTTTTGACGTTGCAACCTAAGCAAATTCCTATGTCTACTTCCGTGTCAGCTTCCTTACTCTGTATAGTTCCGTTCGAGGGTGTGTCTTTCTCCTATTACATTATCGTTAATGAGTTCTAATTATTTTTAACTATAACTCGCCTAATTCTTTACCCCCATTTTTTAATGCCTAACGATGGCCGATTGATTAGGGTGCTGGCCTTCGGTACCGGAATTCGTGGGTTCGAATCCCACAGTGGCATGGATGTTCGTAGCCGTTCGGAATCGGCTTTAAGCTGTAGATCCTTGTCTCATTAGCCCTCGTGTTGCAAAAAGTAGACCGTAGAACTCCAAACCAAACCAAACTAAACCCCATTTTTAAACCTGACTGACACACACACATGGGCATTGCAACTGGGGTTTTTTGGTTTTTTTTCAAATAAGAAAATTAAAATATGAAATAAAAACCTTAAAAGTTAGGTTTTATTCATACTGCTTAAAGCCGATTCCGAACGGCTACGAACATCATATGCCATGGGACTCGAACCCACATTCTGTGGGGGATATGGCTAGTTTCCCTAAAATTGCGCCCGTTCGAAAGTCAAATACAGTTTATGAAAAAAATCCTAAAAAAGATAGGTTTTATTATATTTTAATTTGAACGTATATTTACATATTCCCATCTCGTCATTACTACATATATGGCTATATTCCCGTAAATTGCGCCCGTGATATATATATTATTAAAATCTTATAATGAATTATTATAAAAAAAGAACTTATATATATATATATATATATATATATATATATATATAATATATGTATATATATATGTGTGTGTTATATATATATATATATATATATATATATATATATATATATGTATATATATATATTGTGTTTGTGTTTGTATGTATGTATATGTGCATTTATGTGGAGATATTTTAGTGTTCTTTGTTCTAAGGAAATGTTCGTAAAGTAGAGGTTCATTGAATAGATCTTCTACGGTATTTAAATAGACATAAACATAAATTTTCAAACACATGCATGCATTATACTTATATATGCTGTATCTTTCACATTTATACCTGCATTTGTTTTTCTGTTAGGAAAGGAGAACCGTACTCTGTAAGCACACAATTTATCTTTGGATAAGTGATTTTAAATATTATATAAGTTCAAGCATACAAGTCGAAAAAAAAATCTTCAGTACATAAAATTCTCATTCCTAATCTTATCCTAGTGACCTATTCCCATTAATTTTATGAAAAGGAACCATAAGTCCACTTACAAGTACGAAAGCTTGTGATAACTGAATTGTAGTCATTCGTTTTATTGAATTCCACTATCTCTTTTACTACTTTTCAATAGCTTTTTGATAGATTTTTTCATCTCGTTATCAATTAATTGTTCTAGTTAATAAGGCTATTGAATACCTCTTAATTCCTTCACACGATCATTCCTTATCTGAGTTACTGGCTCCAAACTGAACGATCGAATAAAAATCCCGGTCACGTGCCGTGGTATTGCGCCACATTTGATATACAACTGCTCATAATCAATGGACGGCTTAACGTATCGAGGTTGACACAATGTTGATGCGATATATTTTTTAGGTCAAATGGTGCATGATAAAGTGTTCTCTTTTAGTAGATACTTGAATTATTTTAGAAATATTTAGAAAAATTAACATTTAGTTCCCCTTTTGTTAGGAATAAAAATGGTTTTCTCTGATTATATTTATAAAATGTAAAATATTAGAAGCATATATCTAAGATTCAATTTTTCTTTTCCTTGGAAATTAAATATAAGTTTTAATGATAAGTAATGATTATTGTGAATTTAATATTAATACCTAAAATGCGGTTAAAGTATATCAGCCAAGTGCAGTGGTTACCATACTTTTTATGCTTACATATCCCTTCTCATGTCAAATACTTTACTATGAACCCCTAAATGAAATAACTCTGTACAAATACTTAACAAAAATATTATAATCATAATTTCGGTGTATTTAATGGTAACGAGAATATAGCATATAAAACCATTTTGATCTTTAATGTAATATTGTTCAAAATTATCAAGAAAAACCGAAATTGTCAGAAATAAAAATGGTTTTCTCTAATTATATTTCTAAAATATGAATATTAGAAGTGTATATGTAAAATTCGTTGGTAATGTTTCCTTTCTCTGGAAATTAAATATAAATTTTAATGATAAGTAATGATTAATATGAATTTAATATTAATAGCTAAAATGCGGTAAAGTACGTCAGCCTAGTGCAGTATTTACCATATTTTTATGCTTCATATCCTTTCTCGTGTCAAATACCTTACCTTGAAACCCTAAATGAAATAACTTTGTACAAATACATAACAAAAATATTAGAATCTTAATTTCCGTGTATTTAATAGTAACGCGAATACAGCATATAAAAAAACATTTTAATGTTTAATGTAATATCGATCAAAATTATCACAATTGTCAGGAATAAAAATGGATTTCTCTAATTATATTTCTAAAATGTGAAATATTAGAAGCATATATATAAGATTCTTTGGTAATGTTTCCTTTCTCTGGAAATTAAATATAAATTTTAATGATAAGTAATGATTAATATGAATTTAATATTAATAGCTAAAATGCGGTAAAGTACGTCAGCCTAGTGCAGTATTTACCATATTTTTATGCTTCATATCCTTTCTCGTGTCAAATTCCTTACCTTGAAACCCTAAATGAAATAACTTTGTACAAATACATAACAAAAATATTAGAATCTTAATTTCCGTGTATTTAATAGTAACGCGAATACAGCATATAAAAAAACATTTTAATGTTTAATGTAATATCGATCAAAATTATCACAATTGTCAGGAATAAAAATGGATTTCTCTAATTATATTTCTAAAATGTGAAATATTAGAAGCATATATATAAGATTCTTTGGTAGTTTTTTCCTTTCTCTGGAAATTAAATATAAATTTTAAGTATAAGTAATGATTATTGTGAATTTAATATTAATACCTAAAATGCGGTGAAGTGCGGCAACCTAGTGCAATGGTTACCACCATACTTTTTATGCTTACATATCCCTTCTCAAGTCAAGTACCTTACCAGGAAACCCTAAATGAAATAACTCTGTACAAATACATAACAAAAATATTGGAATCTTAATTTCGGTGTACTTAATAGTAACGCGAATATAACATACAAAAAAAGTTTTGATCTTTAATGTATTATCGACCAAAATTATCAAGAAAAGTCGCAATTGTCAGGAATAAAAATGATTTTCTCTAATTATATTTTTAAAATGTGAAATGTTAGAAGAATATATGTAAGATTCATCGTTAATTTTTCCTTTTTCTGGAAATTAAATATAAATTTCAATGATAAGTAATGATTATTGTGAATTTAATATTACTACTTGAAATGCAGTAAAGTGCATCAGCCTAGTACAGTGGTAACCATACTTTTTATGCTTACATATCCCTTCTTATTTCAAATATCTTACCATAAACCAGTAAATGAAATAACTCTGTACAAGTTCATAACAAAAATATTAGAATCTTAATTGCGGTGTATTTAATAGTAACGCGAATATACCATATAAAAAACATTTTGATCTTTAATGTAATATTGATCAAAATTATACCCTGTGTTTTAAATTATAGAAATATCCTTTTTCATTGCTACTAATAGGAGGAACCAACCTAATTTGTTGATATGACGCTATTTACCTTGATTGGTATCTGATTATTTTATAACCAGAATATGTGGTATTTTTTTCAAACATTGGTTATAACTTCCCAATTAAGGATAATTCAATGGGTTGTTTCTGCAACAGCGTAGCATAATAGCGGAGCGTTTATCTGAGTTTATAAGTTTGCCTGCAAAAGTGTCCAACATCCAATTGTAGGTAACCAAGTGAAGAATGTCTTCAAATCTTTCTCGGATGCCAGACTGCAGAACAGTTAAATGGTATTTTAACGGTTAAGTGGTTAAATTGTGGGGTTTTTTCAAACATTGGTTTTAACTTCCCAATTAAGGACAATTCAATAGGTTGTTTCTGCAACAGCCTAGATTTATCTGAGTTTATAAGTTTGCATGCAAAGGTGTCCAACACCCAATTGTAGGTAACCAAGTGAAGAATGTCTTCAAATCTTTCTCGGATGCCAGACTATAGAAACGTTTAGGTTGACAATAAACAAGAAAAATCTTCATCTCGATTCAAATGAATAATCGAAAAAAGGTTGTCAATTTATTTATTGCTATTTTTTTTACTCTCGTAAAAATTAGAAACGGGCTTCAACTTTTTTTAAGATCCTCGAAGATTTTTTCCTGTATTCTCAAATATATTTTTATTATTTACGGATTTTCTAGGTGGTCACCCACGAAGGACCTGTAGAAACCACTTTAGGAGCCTATGATCTAGTAGTTTAGTTATTTTAATCTTCCCGCTTATCTAAACGACATATAAGGCTCTTAATTAAAGTAATAAAAATTAATTTAAAAAATTAATAAACTTTTATACTAAGGAGATATAGTTTTCTTTTGCTCTTGAAATTTATATTACATAACTTTTTTTCGTATTCATTATAAAAATATTCTTCTTCTTTTAGAATGAATTATTTACAACTTTTTCAATAACGCTCTAGTTTTGAAAGAAAAATTAATTTTGTCATTTCAAGAACAAGAGTATTTTCAAACAACACAGGAAAAATACACCAAGCAAAAAAAAAATAAAATTTCTTTTTCCAAAAGATAACTTGTGAAATCTGAATATTAGAAACTAAATTTCAAATCAAATTGAAAATAAATATAATTTTCATTGACAGTAATTATGAAACATTAATTCAAATTTCGAGAGCCTACGTTGGTCACAGACTGGTTCATTCAATAACTCGCTTCTGAATCCTTTGAGTAAGTTTCACTCGATGCACGGACAAGTGCAATTTTTTTAACCTTTTATTTATAAAGACCAACCAGAAAAATCACATAAATAGTAATTATAAAATTTCCAAAAAACGAACACTCTTAGTTGATACCATACCTATGAAGAATATAATTAAATAAACCTAGATATCTATCAGTTCAGTAGTGCTCACGTGATACGTGCACAAACACAAAAATTTCTATGATTTTATTTATACAGATTAAACTGAGCGAGAGGATAAATATCTTGTACTGTGTGATAGATTTAAAAATGTAATATATTACAAAAATATATAATATTATATAACGGTTCTTCTATGAAGAAATATAAGCTCTCATGGGTGCCAAGATATCTACTTTGAGAATCACTGGTCTAAACCATTTATTAGGTTACCAGTTGGTTCAATAACGCTGTTACACCCAGTGTCCATATTTAATATGGCTTCATTTCCTCAACTATGCCCGTCGTATCAGATAGAGTACTAGCATAGAAAACACCTTACAATACAGGTGATCCATAATTGTAGATTGGACAATATTGTGGCTTCTCATTCCATTTCCGATAGTAATTCATCAAATATTATCCCTTTCGTTCCGAGCTTATCCTATTCGATGCGGCTTCACCTACTCTTGTGAATTCAATGCATCCCTGCTGTAGCGTTATGAAACAGATTGGGAAAACAAAAGACCTAATCCATCAAATATTAACAACTTTGCAATCGGAACATTGTATTCAATAAGGTTTCATTCTATGTCTTGTAACTAAAGTAACCAGTCTCCCTTATTTGGATCTTCTTTTAGTCATTACCCCTTTACGGTCTAGTATACATATGTACAAATAATGGACATAATGAATAATGGAGTATTATAAATTCCAAATGCACTGAATACAAGTAACTGTATACACTGTATATATGTACTAGCTATAGCATATGCGATTGGTTGGGAACAAAAGGATCTAATTCATCAAACATTAAATATATTTTGTACCAGAGTATTTATGGTATTCTGTAAGGTTTTATTTCATGCCGTCTATCCAGAGATCTCTCCTTATATCCTATCATTCTTCTCTAGAAGAATAATACAATATAAGGAGATATATACATTTATTCTCTAGATTTTCTTTAATCAGTGACAATTTATGGTGCAGCATTTAATCAATAATATATCATACCTTCCAAGCGCATAGCATTTGAAAAACATAGGCCAGGAGTGGATGATATAGGGTGAAGTATGGAGGTTCGAATTTCCGCTGTAGGTTGCATAATTTTAATTTAATTTGAATCCGTTTTATTTTCTGTTAGTTCTAAAATTTACTAGAATAGTCTTTACTGCAACAGTTTTACAGAACATTCCGCTACAGTATAAAATATCAAGTAGCTCAGTATATTAATTACTTCTCCATTTTGTCAATTAAGTATTGTATGAGAAATAAGAAGCAATGAATTCTTGATATTTGAGTTTCTTGTCTATCCTGTCAGCTATCTATGTGACAATACACACACGCACACACACACACACACATATATATATATATGTACATATACATATATGTATATGTATATATATACATATATATATATATATATATACATATATATATATATATATATATATGTGTGTGTGTGTGTGTGTGTGTGTGTGTGTGTGCGTAAGGAAAATTCTCAGGGGTTTTCAAAACTTAAATCAAGGGTAAAAATTCCCGCGTCATTTTCCATTCCCCTTTTTAACCCCTAACCTAAATTGACCACTAGGGCTACAGGTTACGCCCTCAGAGAAGGGGCCTGGCCAATTATAAACCTACATGGCCCTAGCGGACAATTTAGGAAATTTCCAAGTAAAAAGGAGATACACGCTAGCGGAGACAGATTTTTTTAGAGGTTTTTTACCACAGATGTTGACCAAGGTGTTAAGTGTCTTGTACATAGAATTTCATGCTAGTTGACCCTTCAGTTTGTCTTGTCCCTATGTTGAAGTGGGAACCCGTCCTTCAACGTTATCTTAATAAAGGTATTTAGCTTAACGGTATTTTTATAGCTATGACTGCGACCTCTCATCGAGAAGTCCGTCTCATTACACACACACACACACACACACACACACACACATATATATATATATATATATATATATATATATATATATATATATATATATATATATATATATATATATATATATTGGTGGAAAATGAGCAGTTGAAAAGGTGTAAAGGATTTTAAAGACATTTTGGAAAAGTTTATTTCTATTTACCTTTTTGCTTATCAGTAATTGTGGAGTTCCTTTAACCCTTTATATCACCGTGTAGTCTGAAAGGTTGCTGGTTTCGGGACTAGTTTCAGCCTAAGATCCGCCGTGTTCGTTAATGGTGACTGGGCCTGTAAAATAAATTCTTTGATTACAACAACAACAACACTGTACTGAAGCTGTGAAATATGCTGAAAAATTGATGCCATTTCTTCTGTGAGCTGTAAGAGATAATTTTCTTTATTGCTGCTATCCTCCCACATTGTAATTATTATAATCTGATTGTAGAATCTACACTAAATAGCCAAACAGGGGATAGTGGATATAACAACGTGTTTTATTAATTAATAACATAAAGTTAAGAACTTTTTATAGACATAAATTGAAGTATAAGCAAATTCATCATATTACATATTTTATCTTGATTTTTTTATGATAATTTGTTACTTTTTAAAATACACCTTGCAATTGAATTTCAAATTCTTTCTGATTTTTTATCAAGCACTTCTAATAGACAGTAAAAAATCTAGATATCCGTTTTAAATTTAGATTTAATTTAGATTATTAAAATCTAATTTAAGTCAATTTCAATCTAATATTTCATGAAATTTTGAAGTTAAGACATAAAACTTTTTCCATTAAATCAACTGTTCAATCTTTCAACAAAATTGAAACCCAAATATGTTCAATACGTATTTTTCAGTAGTGCTGATGTAAAAAAAAATAAAATGTTGGATATTAGTTTGAAAGGGTGTTATAAAATGATTCATAAAATTGAATTTAATAGACAGTTATTTGATTTTATAATATTTTTTTATACTATTTACTCTCAATTATATATGTATGATATTTCATATATTAAAATTAATAATTTCGAAATGAGTTTTCTAAAACCCAAAGGCTCCTTAAAGTAAAAGGGTTAAGTCTGTTAATTTGAATAATTTGATTAAAAACGTACAAGCTCACTTCAGTGATATGTGCTTTCTACTTTAATATTTCAAATACTTTTCATTAACTTCCAGACATTGCATTGATCGTTCCATATTTTCACCCTTTATTATTCACAGAGATCTATGATACCATAAGTAGTTCATTGAATCAATTATCGACATATTCTTTTCACCCTCTACATCGGATTTTTTTACCGACACACATAGTGATTGATTGATATTATGGAACAAAAGCCGCATGAGAAATCAACTCTTGATAGCTGAGTTATACATGCACTCACACTTACATACTTGTTCTGTTTACGTCCATCAATGATATTTGACCACACCTTTTTCCAGGGAAAGCTATCTGTTACAGAGAGATGCTCTGAATATCTACTATAAAAACTTAATTCAATTCATACGCTTTCTTGATAAATAGCTGAGTGAATTTAAACTCCTTGAAGAATTCTGATGATGGATGAGCAGCAGTGGTATTAAATTCACCTTGATTCACGTAATCTAAAGAAGAAATATTTCTATTGACATTTGTAGTTAAAAATTCCTTTAGATAACTTAATCATCTAACAGAACAAAGGTTCCTTAAAAGTGTATTATTTTTTTTTTAAATTAGATAGAATCTCACCCGATGTTTTAAATACACACAATACATATATATATATATACATACATATATATATATATATATATATACATATATATATATATATATATATATATATATATATATATATATATATATATATATATATATATATATATATATATATACATATATATATATATACATATATATATACATATATATATATATATACATATATATACATATATATACATATATACATATATATATATACATATATATATATATATACATACATATATATATACATATATATATATACATACATATATACATATATACATATATACATATATACATATATATACATATATATATATATATACATACATATATATATATATATATATATATATACATATATATATATATATATATATATATATATATATATTCACACACACACACACACATATATATATATATATATATATATATATATATATATATATATATATATATATCCCTTCATATGACGGGATCAGTAAAATTTTTAAATTTCCAGATTTGTAAAATGCTCTATGAGACAGGTAAAAATGGTTTGTTTTTCGGCTGAGAAATATCTGGTACACACCCACTAATTTGTTTATCTTCATACTCCTCTAAAGGCACCCGTCCATCAATGATACTTGACTACACCTTCCATAATTTCCACGTAGCTAAGAAAAATTTTAATTATCTTTCTAAATGAATTCAAAAGGTTTCTAAACAGCATTTACAATATCGGGAGACTCTAGAGAAGTAGGATGACGAACAAATTATTGAGTGTGTACTAGATAATTCTTAACTTAAAAACAAACCATTTTTTTTACCTGCCTCATAGGGTATTTTACAATTCTGGAAAATTAACAATTTTACTGATCCCGTCATATGACGGGCTATATGCTAGTTATGAATAAAAGTACTTACAGTTTAGGATCAATTATCTTAAACCGATTGATTTTGAGGCTTATACTAAACGAAAAATCCGAATAACTGGCCTAGTTTAAAAAACGTCTGTGGTAATAATGTTTTTGATGTAACTAGGCTCAGGACAGGCAGTTGTTGAAGCACACAATTTAGAAAATTTGATATGGGGTTATTGGAAGTTAATTTGTTCATCTTTCTTGAATATGTTTATTTTCTATAAATTATTGATAGAAACACATTTAGAAATTATTACACACACATATATATGTATTTATGGACGTTACAGAATACAAATTATAAAATTAATTTAAAAGCACAAGAAATTGTTGATATTCTGTTGTTTCATACATGTCATTCTTTTTCCGCAGTCATATTCCTTAACCTTTTGCCGAACAATGGCTGAATTGGTAGGGTACAGTTGTTCGGTACCGGCATGAATAGATTTGAATGGCCCTGCTAATATGAATTTTCGTAGTCGTTCAGAATTAGCTTTAAATAGCTGTTAAAAAGTACTTGAAGTTTGAAAGTTCAATGGTTTAAGGCTTTATTTATGCAAGCATAGTTATCTTTAATCAGATAATAGTGTGTAAAGTGAGAATAATTAACATTAATAAGGATTAGTCAATACAAATTTTTAGTAAGTTTAATTTTCTTTAAGCAGTAGGTCCAGTCTCATTAAGTCAGGTAGATCAAAACAGCGTCGCTCCAAATCAAACCAACTAATCTTAAACTAAAAAACTAAAACTACTCGGTGCAACATCCTCTAGGGAGCCAGGGACTACGGTTCTAATCTCTGTTTCCGTGAACAAGGGCCCTGGGGTACGAAGCATATGTTCCGGTTATGTGGTCTTACGCAGAATCCCCAGTGTTTAGTTCGAAAGCATGCTTGGTCCTCACTTTCTCTACCCACTGAAGGGATGAAAGGCTGAGTCAACCTTGAGCAGCGCGGGGATCGAACCTCTAACCTGCGCGTGGGAACGCGAAGCGCTACCCCAACGCCAGTGGGCTTGTTCAACTAATCTTAGTAAATATCAATTCAAATTTAAATAATAGGTTTATAAATTTACTACTCACTGACAGAAAGTTTATATCTTATTCCTTATAATGGACTGAAAAACTGCACGACTGTGAAAGAGGACATAAATTATTTAACTCTAAAATAAATTATTTTAACTCATGTATAGGAGGTCAATTTATTTAATCATCTTTTTCATTGAAACCAGAAAAAAACTAAAGCTAACGACAAAATAAATAAAATTTCCTTGCTACTAAAGTCCACTTTAAACTTTAATAAGCTATTGAGTTTATTTCATTAATTTAAGTAATTTCTATAGCTAAAATAATCTCCACTATGTGATACAAATACATCAGTAAGAAAAAATTACAGAAAGGATTATAAAGTACTTCGTAAAATGATAATTGCTTGCATTAATTTGTATTACTTATAGCTTTTTTAGTGAAAGCTACTTTAACCAAAAAGGTTTTCAATTCATCACTAGCTAATTTTTTTTGGAATGTCTTAATTCTACTTAATTTTTTCGAAGTTGCTTTTCTTCTGGTCATATACTTCCTAATAATTCAGCTTAGAAACCCAAGAGACCACTGATTGAAGTAATTACCTTTTACGTCTTAAAGCCTTCTTAAAAAGAAAAAAAATTCAACTTCATAATCTAATAGGCAATCCGATGTTGTTACTTTGAAACTTCTTTTATATGTTTTCTGCAACAAACTGGACAAATATATCTGATTGTTAGGTTTCTTCAACAGTAAAATTTTTTTTGTTACTTCTTAAAGTCGAAATTTTCCAGACAGAAAAACGTTGCTTAAAATTAAGGTACTTTATGAAACAGTTTCAATAGCAATTAAAAGACAATGATATACAAAACAATATTCAATAAGAAACATAAAATAAGAGAAGAACAGTAAAACATATCTACAGTAATTTGTATAAATCTAAAATGTTGTATTCAACCTTCTAATATTTTTGTCATAGATGTCCCAAGAACAGCGACTGAAATGGGGGACATTCATACTTTCATTAATCACGTACCATTAGAACAGAAAACTTTTGACGACTGGCAACGGGGTGCCAACCTTGGCATGTTCGTGATGTCAATCTAAAGATTCTTTTCAAACTTGATCCTTCAGGATTGATCATTATTTTGTTCATCTCTCCCGCCAATCTCCTAGTGAGAGGACATCTAGACTGTCGTAGCAAATTATACGAGTCTAAATATTTCCACTCGTCTTCTTAAAACACATAACAAGAACAAAATTTTATTCAATTAACGAACTGCCCTAAATTGCAGATACGTGATCCCTCGAATCACTATACAAACTCCTCGATTCTTTGTTTATTTTAGCGCTGATGGTAACAATACCCTCTGTTTACAATTTCAGCATAACACTTTAAAAGAGTATTAAACTCCAAACACTACACAGTTTTATCCTGCTCGTTCTCTGAGTTTACAGAGAAATCGTCAGGGTTTGAATTCTGCCCCTTCCCCCCTTCCCGAACTCTGGTTTCTCATGCTTACCACTGATTATCGAGTTTTCTCTCAGAGAACTTGAGTGGATATTGATATTGAAAAGCTGATTGGAGATGCAGGCAATCAGGTCAGACGCAAGAAAGCTACAAATAATTTCCTAGCTTATGAAGGAATATTTAGAACTTTGTACATAAAATTTTACGCAAAGAACTATCACAAAAAAGTATGAAAGAGATATATGGAGAAAAAACCCAACATTAGTCCAAAAAGAACAAAATTTTATTCAACTAACGAACTGCCATACCTGGCAGATACGTGGTCTCTCGAATCTGTGTACAGACTCCCCGATTCTTTCAATACGTTAGCGCTAGTGGAAAATAATGTCTTCTATTTATAATTTCAACATATCATTTTATAACAGAATTACATTTTAAACACTACACAGTTTTATCCTTCTCGTCCTCTGAGTTTCAGAGAAATCTGGAGGGTTTGAATCTTGCACCCCGGTACTCTGGTTTCTAACGCTTACCACTGATTATCACGTTTCCGCTCAGAGAACTTGAGTGGATAATGATTTTGAAAAGATGCTTGGAGAGGCATACAATCAAGTAAGACGTAAGAAAGCTACAAATAATTTCCTAGGTTATAAAGGAATATTTAGAACTTTGTACACCCAGTTTTATGCAAAGAACTATAGCAAAAAAGTATGAAAGAGATATATGGAAAAAATATAATATTAGTCCAAAAGAAGAAAACTTTATTCAACTAACGAACTGCCCTAAGCGGCAGAGGCGTGCTCTCTCGAATCTCTGTACAGACTCCTCGATTCTTTCAATACGTTAGCGCTGGTGGAAAACAGTGTTCTCTATTTACGATTTCAACATAACACTTTAAAACAGAATTAAACTCTAGCACAGTTTTATCCTGCTCGTTCTCTGAGTTTACAGAGAAATCTGCAGGGTTTGAATCCTGCATCCCGGAACTCTGGTTTCTAACGCTTACCACTGATTATCGCGTTTCTGCTTAGAGAATTTGAGTGGATATTAATATTGAAAAGATGCTTGGAGAGGCATACAATCAAGTAAGACGTAAGAAAGCTACAAATAATTTCCTAGGTTATAAAGGAATATTTAGATCTTTGTACACCCAGTTTTATGCAAAGAGCTATCACAAAAAGTAAGAAAGAGATATATGGAAAAAAAATCCTATATTAGTCCAAAAAGAATAAATTTTTTTTCAACTAACGAACTGCAAAAAGTGGCAGATGAGTGCTCTCTCGAATCTCTGTTCAGACTCCTCGATTCTTTCAATACGTTAGCGCTGGTGGAAAACTTTGTCCTCTATTTACATTTTCAACATAACACTTTAAAACAGAATTAAACTCCAAAAACTACACAGTTTTATCCTGCTCGTCCTGTGAGTTTACAGAAAAATCTACAGGGTTGGAATCCTGCACCCCGGAACTCTGGTTTCAAGCGCTTACCAGTGATTATCGCATTTCCACTCAGAGAACTTGAGTGGATATTGATTTTGAAAAGATGCTTGGAGAGGCAGGGAATCAGGCAACCCGTAAAAAAGCTGCAAATAATTTAATAGGTTATGAAGGACTGTTTAGAACTTTGTACACCCAGTTTTATGCAAAGAACTATAGCAAAAAAGTATGAAAGAGATATATGGAGAAAAAAATCCAACATTAGTCCAAAAAGAACAAAATTTTATTCAACTAACGAACTGCCCTACGTGGCAGATACGTGGTCTCTCGAATCTCTATACAGATTCCTCGATTATTTCAATACTTTAGAGATGGTAGAAAACAGTCCTCTATTTAAATTTCAACATAACACTTTGAAACAGAATTAAACTCCAAACACTACACAGTTTTATGCTGCTCGTCCTCTGAGTTTACAGAGAAATCTGCAGGGTTTGAATCCTGCACCCAGGGACTCTGATTTCTAACGCTTACCACTGATTATCGCTTTTTTGCTTAGAGAACTTGAGTGGATATTAATATTGAAAAGATGCTTGGAGAGGCATACAATCAGGTAAGACGTAAGAAAGTTACAAATAATTCCCTAGGTTATGAAGGGATATTTAGAAATTAGTACATCCAATTTTACTCAAAGAACTATCCCAAAAAGTATAAAAGAGATATATGGAGAAAAAAATCCAACATTAGTCCAAGAAGAACAAAATTTTATTCAACTAACGAACTGCCCTAAGTGGCTGAGGCGTGCTCTCTCGAATCTCTCTACAGACTCCTCGATTTTTTCAATACATTATCGCTGATGGAAAACAGTGTTCTCTATTTACAATTTCAACATAACACTTTAAAACAGAATAAACTCCAACACTACAGAGTTGTAGCATGTGTCTCCTCTAAATATACAGAGAAATCTTCAGGGTTTGAATCCTGCACCTCGGAACTCGTTTCTCAAGCTTACCACTGATTATTGGGTTTCCGCTTAGAGAACGTGAGTGGATATTGATATTGAGAAGCTGCTTGGAGAGGCAGGCAATCGGGCAAGACTTAAGAAAGCTACAAACAATTTCCTATGTTATGAAGGAACATTTAAAACTTTGTACACCCAGTTTTATGCAAAGAACTATCCCAAAAAAAGTATGAAAGAGATACTTGGAGAAAAATCCTACATTTGTCCAAAAAGAACTCAAATTAGTCCAAAAAGATTAGTCTCAATAGTCCAAAAAGAACAAAAGTCTAAATGAAGGAATATTTAGAACTTTGTACTCGCAATTTTATGCAAAGAGCTATACCAAAAAGTATGAAAGAGATTTATGGTGAAAAAAAATCCACATTAGTATAAATGAAAATTAAGATGATTTATCATAGACACGATATTAGCATGTTATAGTATACAAAACAAAAAAAAAACAAAAAAAGATTCATGCATCTGGGGAACATTTATAAAAGACCACGAAGCTTAATGATTGTTATTGACCCTTAATATATGACTTCTGTCTGTATAAAAGTAGTTTGCATTTCCATAGGTGTGTTACATAAAAGAAAGTTGAAATTTTATCCTTAAGTTTATTGATGTTACTTATTGATGTTATTAGCATATTTTCATCAGTTTTATTAACAGTTTTTCTTTGTGAACAGATTTTTAGTTATGCGGTACTCTTCATTAATCAGTCTATATTATAATTTCAATTACTCGAAATCATGACAGAATGCAGAATGAAATTAATGCTCCCACAGAAGAAAGGTTAACATTTTGTAATGTCGCAGCTGAAGTGAAAGGCTAATTATTATATATACGTTCGTTTCTTCTTTATAGAGAATATTGATTTCAATACATGTATAATGCAAACAGTGAGGATAGAATAACAAATTCTCAAAGCATTCATCAAATTCAGAGCCGGATTACATCTTTTTGGAGCCCTAGTTATTTTCTTCCAACTCCCTCCCTCAATTACAAGAAATAGAGCACAAAAAATATTAAACAATAATTTGGTTTGGTTTGGAGCGTTACGGTCTACTGTTTTGCACATGAGGGCTAATGAGATAAGGGACCTACAGTTTAAAGCCGATTCCGAACAGCTACAAACATCCATGCCAGCAGCGGGATTCGAACCCGCGAACTCCGGTTCCGAAGAGCAGCGCTCTACCATTCGACCATCGTTCGGCGATTAAACAATAAATAAACAAAACTGAATAATGTGGAAAAGCAAAACAAATCTTAACATTTTTATTAATAAGGAATTAATGTAGAATAAATTTTAGATTTTTAGAAAAGTTTAAACAATTTGTTTATAAATTTAAAAATGATATTTATTTTATTAAATGTCAAAGAAAAGTAACGATATAAATTATGCAAACAATATAAATAATTATGGAGGTGGGGAGGGAAATGCTTCCCAATAACCTACGATGAACACAAACGGGAACATTTCCCTGATACAATTGATAGAAATGCAGAACTGTATAACATTTTTAACAGAGTAAAAAACGTATACACACAAGTTTCAATTCAAAAGAAGTATAAACGACAAATGAATACAAAAAGTATTATATCGGTGTAACGCTGCGGACACGCGCTAACTAAAAAGCAATATATTTCTATTTATATATTTACTATATACACACGTAAAACATAGAAATAAATAATTTTATTTACAAGGTCTTTTAAAACATCAGTTTGATTAGGCCCTTTAAAAAACTGAATATTAAATATTTGTCTCATATAACTATGCAATAAATCAGCTCTGATCAAAGTTTGGATTTGGTTTGGTTTAGTTTTCTTTGGAGCACTATGATCTACTATTTTGCTACACGAGGACTAATGAGACAGGAACCCACATCTTAAAGCCGATTCCGAATGGCTATGAACATCCATGCCATCTGCAAGATTCGAACTCGCAAACTTCGGTACCGAAGAACAGTGCTCTAACATTCGTCCATCGTTCAGCAAATCAAGTTTTTGAAGTTTTTGTCTTATATCAATTATTTATATTTTCTTGCTATAGTTTACGAATATATTGAAGATGCTATATTTTCTTTTAGTACCATTTCTCCATTACTTTATTTTGCTTCCATGACACTAAACTTTTAATGTTTTCATCGACAGAAACTGCTGCTATTCTCATATACGGAGAATTATCCAGTCCCTTGATGCCAAACTCTGGCCGATTGGTTAGGGGGCTGATCAGCGGCACCGGAGTTCGTGGGTTCGAATCCCACTGTGGCATGGATGTTCGTAGCCGTTCGGAATCGGCTTTAAGCAGTAGGTTAGGATCTTATTAGCCCTTGTGTACAAAACAGTAGACCGTAGCGCTCCAAACCAAAACCCAAAAAAAACCCAGTCCCTTGATCTTTGTATAATTGGATTTTAATGTTTTCATAGACAAAAAATTGCTGCTATTCTCATATACGAAGAATTATCTATTATCCTGATATTTGTATAAGTGAGTTTTAATATTTTCCTGGACAGAAACTGCTTGTATTTTCATATGCGGAGAATTATCCATTCCTCTGATCTTTGTATAAGTGAATTTTAATGTTTTCATAGACAGAAACTGCTGCTATTCTCATATACGGAGAATTATCCAGTCCCTTGATCTTTGTATAATTGGATTTTAATGTTTTCATAGACAAAAAATTGCTGCTATTCTCATATACGAAGAATTATCCATTATCCTGATCTTTGTATAAATGAGTTTTAATGTTTTCATAGACAGAAACTGCTGCTATTCTCATATACGAATAATTATCCATTCCCCTGATCTTTGTATAAATGAGTTTTCATATTTTCAGAGACAGAAACAAATACTATTCACATATACGAATTATTCACTTATAGGAAGAACTATACCTTCCCTTGATCTTCGTATAAGTAAGTTAACTCTGTATTTTATAACAAATGTTTCGGATTTTGGAAATATGTCATAGCCTAGGGCAAGTCCTTTCTACTTGTGCGGCCCTATTAAATACTGTCAGGTTCATTACAGGGATAGAAAAAGACTGAAATCCCTTAGATATCCCCTTATGATCTACAAGACGGACGATAAAAAGCAATACTAAACGAGAAGTAGTTTCCCATATTGCAGCGGCTATAATCACGACTACGGGGTGCCTTCTGGGTAATATATTCTCCACGATGTTCGCCCATATACCACCCAGAGTTATTGCATATTTAACAACAAGAGCACTTGACAGGTGAGCCAATATTATAACTTATGACGAACTCCAGAATTGAGTTTAGGGAGTGTTACTCGGAAGAAAATAAACTCTGACTGTACATTCATTAATCAAAAATACATTAGGTCCACCACAGTTAACGATCAATTACACCAATTCTTCATGGCGTACCATTACACACGTACCTACCAAAGTACTGCTATGTAAAAGTTTAACATTTGCATGAATAAAGAAGAAAAATGAATACAAACAAACACAAACAAGTAAAAATTTAACATGCTTCTAATTAATGGTAATTCAACTGGATAATAGCTCAGTTCCTCAATGGTATCATCCTTTGCCCAAATCCTATTATACTGTAAATGAAATCCTTTTCGAATTCATGTACAGTTACTATCCTGGAGGCTTTAAAAGATGACACAGAACACACGCGCCTTACTCATTTTCTCTTTTCAATTTTCTATAAATAATGAACCGGGCGGTTCATTTTTTTCCCTTCGCCCACATTCGGGCTAAACCGATTTTTAACGCTGGAAGAAACGAGAAAGAAAAAAAAAGCAGATATCCGTATAAATTGAGCTCTTTGGCGTGTTAATGTGCGCCGCGTGATCCGTAAAAACTCGGAGGGGAAAGAAAAATCGAAGTAAAATAGCTGTCCTGTTAAAAAAGAAGTGGACGAAGTTGACCGCTGAATGATGAATGACCGTCACTGTACTCTATTGCTCGCAGGTTTGAACGTGCTTCGGTTGTGAAACATGTACACTTGATTGCACGACTGTATTTAGAACTGGGAAAATTATGGAACAGGGTTTTATCGATGCTGTTCCAATAGCAGTAAATTCTAGTTCGTTATGGGGAAAATGCATGCCTGGATGCATGTATTAAGTGGGGAAATTATTTTAAGTACGGGTTCTCATTCACAATAGCTGTAATGTATATTCTCTGTAACGATGTAACTTTTACAACTTTCTTTTAGCACGTACATATGCTTTAGTACAGTATAAGGGCATTGTTGTCATGGAAATTATGGACTAAACAGTGTTTTCTATCTGGTTCAGATTAAAAAAACTACCTCCAGATCTCAAATGTTATAAAAATTTTTCCGGGTATTGGTATAATAAACCTAACTGTACTTGAGTGATATACCTAAGACCGTAAAACTGTTAGATATCTCCTTTGGCTGAGAATTTTTACTAGAAAATGTATTTTTGGCAGGCGTTATAGAAATTCTTGAGCTTAAATTCTGAAATTATGTGAAAGTGGCTTATTTATTTGAGAAAAACTGAATTTGCAGACTGAACCTGTCATAATTGTAGATTGGAATTTTTTTATGATTTTATTCAGGAAATGAAAGTGTTCTATTTTCAAACAGACTAGTCCACAGTAGTATTACAAAATTCACAAGCAAGCATACCTCAATTACGGGATCGACGATAGCCCTAATGTTCACATAAGGTTTCTATAACTATCCTTATTAAAGTAATATTGGCTCGTTGGCAGTCCTTTTCCGACTGATTCCTGTAGCCCAATGAGCTATGAAGGTTGTCAAAATCGACAAGTTGACAATGATTACTAGAAACTTTTACAAGAAAATGTATTTTGGTAGGCGTTATAGCAGTTCTTGAGCTTCAGTTCTGAAATTATGTGAGGATGGCTTATGTATTTGAGAAAAACTGAATATTTGCAGACTGAACCTGTCATATTTATAGATTAGAATTTTTTATGCTTTTATTTATTAAATGAAAGTGTTCTGTTTTCAAACAGACTAGTTCACAGTAGTATTACAAATTTCACAAGCAAATATACCTCTAATTAGAGATCGATGATAGCTCGGATTTTTACATAGGGTTTCTATAACTATCCTTATTAAAATAATATTGGCTCGTTGGCGATATTTGGGAGACTGAGCCCAATTAGTTATGAAGGTTATTGAAATCGACAAGTTGGCAATAATTTGGTGACTTTTGGGGTCAAGTATGTTTCAGATTGTTCTATGCTCTATACTACAAAAGGTGAGTCCAAACCTCATTAATCAGCTCAGTTGCAGTAACAGACTCGTACAGACAGATTTGTGCTAGGAGCTCTCTAGTCTGATGTGTAATAGTTCACCACGACTGTTATTATGTAATTTACTGTATTCTTGCATACCGTGTTCATATAATGAAGCGAGGATTATTACCAGATTATTTATAATAATCTTTACAATGGTGTTCCAAATTATGCATTCAATCTTTCAACGTACCGGTATAAGATGATGTATGTCTACATTTCCAGGATCTCTATTTAACCCAATACTTTAACATATAATTTATTAGACCTTCAGTAATATTGATCTAACTTACTGCAATAAATAGTTTGAATAAATTTCTGTTTTGATTTGTCTCCAAAAGTACATTCAATTCATGAACCCTTAAGTGCTTAATAGTAGTAGTTCTAATGTTTATTAGACGGGGAAAAATCGCGAGACTGATATTTCTTTTCTAAATCTCCAAACTATTCATATTACGTCCTCTCAGTGATATAGTTTCATTATACATTATACAAGACCATGTTTAATTCTTTGACTGTTGAACCGTTATATATAATAGAGCAATCAATCATAGATACACTTATAGTTGAATTGAGAGTACGGTATCTACTTTTGAAGTTACTTATGTTTGTATGGTCAATTCATTTGACCCAAGTTCGAAGTTTGAACTGAGAAACACAAGAAAAAGAGACAAACAAGAAACCTCTAAGGTAGTTTGGCCGACACGGATAAAAGTATAAAATGCTGCTTTCCTCTTACAATAAAAAGTACTATCAAAAGAGATAAACTATTCATAGATACAACCTATGAAATTGTAATAGTCCTTGTATTCGATAACATATACTTAATAAGAATCATAAAATAAAACAAAAAAAAAGAATCATAATCAAAATCTTCATATTTCTGGAAATTATAAACATTGTGATATCGCATTCTCACAAAATATATCACGATGTTTTACATTTTCCAGAAAAATGTATATAATAATACATAGGTATAGCATTTTTGATTGTTTAATTAAATTTGCCACATTTTTATGATTGTTTTATTTGGAGTTAAGAATTGTAAAGATTTTTAACTTTTAACTTAAAAATTTAATTTTATTATATATTATATCGATATTTTTCCATATCCAGCCAAGCCTAATGCTGACCGATTGGTTAGGGCGCTGATCTTCGGTACCGGAGTTCGTGGGTTCGAATCCCACTATGGAATGGATGTTCGTCGCCTTTCAGAATCGGCATTAAGCAGTAAGTCCCGGTCTCATTAGCCCTCGTGTGCTAAACAGTAGACCGTAGCGCTCCAAACCAAAACAAATCAAACCATATTCAGCCAAAATGCAGTCTCCGAACTCTTGCGCGCCGGTTAAATGTTATTTGCAGAATTTTTCATTGTTAAATGTTGAATGCATAATATCTGATGGTTAACGCAAGATTTACGGATGTTAATCATATACCTATTTTTACTGAAATGAGCCAATTTGACTCATACAAGAAAACTGAAGTTTTTTGCAAAGCAAATAGTTCCAAATTAATTTAAATGAAATGTTTATTATCAAAAAATTCACGGAAAATATTTTTTAGATATAAAATCTGTTTTTGAAACACATTTTCTTCAAATATTTCTATTACATTTAGCAGAATGGTTTCTACATCTGTTTCTTTTGAATGTTGTTGAACTTGACAATTCTTCCGTGCGTCAGTAGCATGAATTTCTGACATAGGAATAGATGTGTTCTAGATTTTTCTATAATTACTTCTTAGCTCTTCATTTAAATGGGAAAATAAAATCTTATCTTGAAATATTTACTTAAATCGTATCTTTATACAGAACAGTTAAACCATGATACGAGTCAAATAGGCTCACAACCTTGAAAATAGATATACCACATTTGATAACGAGAAATGTAGGGGTCTGCGGGGAAGAGGAATGAAAGTTTATATATATATATATATATATATATATATATATATATATATATATATATATATATATATATATATATATATATATATATATATATATATATATATATACATATATATATATATATATATATATATATATATATATATATATATATATATATATATATATATATATATATAAATATATATATATATATATATATATATATATATATATATATATATATATATATATACATACATATACATATATATATACATATACATATATATATGTATATATACATATATATATATACATATACATATATACATATATATATATATATATATACAATATATATATATACATATATACAATATATATATGTATATATATATATATATACATATATATATATATATATATATATATATATATATATATATATATATATGTATATATATATATATATATATATATATATATATATATATATATATATATATATATATATATATATATATATATATATATATATATATATATATATATATATATATATATATATATATATATATATATATATATATATATATATATATATATATATATATATGTATATATATATATATATATATATATATATATATATATATATATATATATATATATATATATATATATATATATATATATATATATATATATACATATATATATATATATATATATATATATATATATATATATATATATATATATATATATATATATATATATATATATATATATATATATATATATATATATATATATATATATATATATATATATATATATATATATATATATATATATATATATATATATATATATATATATATATATATATATATTTTTTATATATATATATTTATTGTTTTTTTTTTTTTTGATATTATTTGACTAGTTATAAACTGTTTATATGATTACTATCTTATACAATCTGAGGGCAATTTTAAATAATATTCTGGTTAAGCATATCATAGTATTTTTATTCATTTAAGCATTAATATTTTCCTTCAATTCACTTGAAAATATGAAGCTTTTTTTTTACAAATTTTATGCTTAAAAATTGGCAACCATGGATTTTATTATATTTAGATCGTTGTAAATATAAAGGAGTCATGTTTTCTAGTTTACAATGTAGTCCCAATAACTGCAAGTTTTCAGGTATATTTGTTAGTAATTGCATTATAAAATGCCAAATGAGTCTAATTATGCTACTTAGAAAATTATTCTTTATAGTCAATCATGGCGGCTTCATATAGAAGATAATTTATTTTTATTTTTTGAAATAGCATCATTTTCTTAAAGTAATATCCTTTCTTGCTTAGTGATTCCGTTAATAGACCCAAAGAATACTGCAAATAACCCAGCAATATAATGTAATTTTATTTTTCATGAGCTTTTTATATGCATTTTATCGTATAACTTACAATAAAAGAGAGAAGTCGAGATTGCCAGTAGAGAAGAAATACAGAACTTTAAGGATTTTACCCCTAGGGTTTTTTTCCTCTGAACTTAAAGACGGAGCCTTTTAGTGTCTTAATGATATTGTCACAGATAGTTTTGTCAGTATCAGTCCGACATACGGACCCGAACGTATAATACAATCTCGTTAGAATGGATGAAATATATAATGTATGAGATCTGAGTTCCATACACCTCAGGCAACGCTTCTTTCCGAGTTCCATATCTGAAAACTTATGGCGTCACGCGTCATTACCCTTAGTGTCTCGTCCTCCTGGATTAGATCTAATAACAGGAGATTTCTTCCCCAATTTCTTTCCTTTTTTTACTTCCCTATATTACGGGATCGAGAAGTCTTGACATTTAGGCAGAGGAAGGAGGAGCTCAAAAAATAGGAAGGTTATTCACTTGAATGAAAAATTTGGGATAAAAAAATAATACGTGGACTTCCGAGAGAAGGATGGAAATCAAATGACACACGGGACAAGTTTTTACGACATAAAATTCAGCATTTCAAAAAATTTAAAATATAAGTAAATAACAACAATAAATAATACATAAGGTACTGATGATCGGAAATAATTGCATTTCAACTAACTTTGATTTGCGTACAGTGATAAAATCTTATTTGTCTTCATGATAAGTTCATTTAGTGAGATAAAGACAGCATTTTCTTTGTCAAATACAGTTTACATGACTTCAAACAAATATTTTCTTCAGAAATGAGGGATTCATTGATTAGTGTGCAAGAAAATTTTCTATCTATAGCTGCACAGAATCTACCAAAGACTAAAATTTAGGTCCATTCTACACGATGAACTCATTGATGAAGAACTGAAAACTTCCCTTTCAATTAACTCTGGTTGGGGTACTTTGATAAAATCTTATTTGTCCTTATGGTGGGTTCATTTTCTGAGGTAAAGACAGGACTTCTATTGCCTTCAAACAAATACAGTTTACATCACTTCAAACAAATATTTTCTAGACAAATGAGGGATTCATTGATTAGTGTTTAAGAAAATTTTCTATCTGTAACGGCACAGAATCTACCAAAGACTGAAATTTTTGTCCACTCTACACGATGAACTCATTGGTGAAAAAGTCAAAATTTGCATTTCAATTAACTTTTATTTGGGTACTTTCATAAAATCTTATTTGTCCTCATGGTGGGTTCCTTTTGTGAGATAAAGACAAAGCTTCCTTTGCCTTCAAACAAATACAGTTTACATCACTTCAAACAAATATTTTCTTGACAAATGAGAGTTTCATTGATTAGTGTGCAAGAAAATTTTCTATCTATAGCTGCACAGAATCTATTACAGACTGAACTTTTGGTCCACTCTACACGATGTACTCATTGATGAAGAACTCAAATCTGTCTTAAAGATACATAATGAAATTCGATGCTACCCAGTCGTCTAAAGAAAGTAAATTATTTAGGCTTGCAACACCAGTATTTTTACTAATAAAATGCGTCCATATAAGGGAAATCACATATGGTTTCCTCATTGGACACTCGGAACGATTACTGTTTATAAAATGTGTTTTTTAAATTATACCACACAACAATTAACAAAATAAACGAACCTTCGAGTGCGTATTTATGTCTGTAGAATTTGTTCATTTAACTGTTAAGTAATGTGAACAGTTTAAAAAATTAAAACATAAAATAACGACTATTAAATGGCACATTTTTACTATCGGGAGGAAATATTTATTAGATTATTACATATTTTCCTCATCTTCAGAGATGCTGCAAAAAATTTTAAAAAATAAATTAAAATTTTTTAATTTTATTAACAGAGAACGGTGCTTTTAACTGTTTACGAGTGTTACAGTTTCGAATTTAAAATTCGTAGTTATGCTTCAGTCTGATGTTTGCTAAGAATGCAAACATTAGACCAAAGCATAACTGCTACCACTTTCAATACAAAATATTTAAGGTCTAAGTTAAGCTACTCGAGAGTTAGTTACAATGAAATATCCTACTTTAACCGTTAGACCCCATCGTTTTAAATAAAGAATTTACTTTCTTAGAAGTTATTCATATAATGGAAAAAATAATTACAGTTGGTTAATGCCTGTACGTAATTGCTTGATAAGTAAGCTTTATTTTAGAAAATTGCAATTCGATAAGCAGTACGATATCTTTGAGGGTTCAGAAACTAGTCCAGCACTGATAGTTTCGTCTTAGAATTATTTATGCTCAAAATACAACATTTCTCTTACTTGAGTATGTTTTTCAGATATTCAAACGGATAAACCTGTATGTATTGTTGGAAGAAGAACCAGAAGGATCAAACGTTAAATAAGTAAGTACATCAATATTTGCACTATTATTCTCACCAATCATCTAGAATCTACATTCCAAAGCGCACTCAAACCTTCCTGCAAGAGTAAATTTAAAAGCATTTTTGGAAAGTGAGTAAAGGTCAGTTGAGAAATTCTTGCTTAAAGAAGTTTCTGTAGCTAAAAACAATGTTTCGTTTAACCCCTTAATGCACAGTTTTTTTTAAAAAGGCCAGACAAAAAAATCAATTTTTTAAATGTAAAATCCCAATTTAGAACGTTGTCTTGCCAAGAAAGTTACATAAATACAAAAATAATCAAAATTTTTATTGCAATTTCGGATTTTGATAACTTTGCAGAAAATAGTCGAATATTGTAATATTACAAGCACATCCACTTTTTTTTTATCTTTCTTTTCGAATTCCCTTAAACATATTCCCATAAACAGAATAAACATTATTATCAGTAAAAATACTTATTTATACTTTTAAAACACAAATAATAACAATACTAGTATTCATAAAATTAATCAAAATTTTCATTTGTGTAATATATTTTGAAACAATGTGTAGCACATAGCCCAACATTGCAGCTATTACACATGTAACGATTTTTTTTCTTTCACATTGTTATTTTCAGTTATCGATTGCATTCGAGTGTGAAAAATTATAGCAGCAAAAAGTACAACGCCGCTCGAATTATCTTGAGTGGAGCCAGTTTGGCCAGTTTAGCGCACTCGATTGAACTCGAGCATGCACATTAAGAGGTTAATTTACCTCAGTAAAATAAGTTAATGCCACTCCTCGTAAAGACTCGTATTCAAAAATTGAAACACGTTGGATGCGTTTCATTTATCATAGAACAGACAAACCGATAAATTCATTAAGATATTCAGGTAAACAACAAAAAACATTAACATTTACTAAGCACTTTATTTCACTAGCTGGTACAAAATCACATATGTAATCCCAAATAGCATTATTTAAGACAAGTATCCTATATTGTCCAATTCGATACTCTCACGTTAAAGATATTTGTATCAAACCTATTATTGTTCAAGATTACAAGCTTAATTTATTTCTGTTCTTCTGATGGCAATTCCAAATTGAAAAATTTCTAACGAGGATAGATACTTACGCAACACTAATGGTTATAAGTTTTAATTTGATCAAATTATAACGATGTGGTCAATCGAGTTTTTTTTTATAAAGCGTTTGAAGTCAGGCTTTAAAGCAGCTCTAAAATATAAAATTCAATCTTCAACTTATCGAGAATTAATAAGTGACATTACAAATAGTTAGAGATACATAGGTGCGTGGATATTCAAAATCTTAAAATTAAACCCCATCTCTCTTATGGAATATCATTTCCAAAAAATACACACATTACTGTATCAAATTAAAGGTTCTACCAATACTCAAAAAGACTATTCACTTCAAATTTTCATATCTGTCCAACTAAGGTACTCATTTAGGAAACTGTTACGACTAAAGGTTTTAAATATTTTTTAAAAGAGGTGTAAAGTTTGTTTCCATGGGTCTCCGGTAAACTGCAAATAGATACTATCTTTTTTACTTCTATAAATGTACTACATTTTATTACTTTTCGGGGATTGGAAACCCAAAGAATATCTTATGCAAGTTGAGCCTATATGATAGAGAAAAATAATGAATTCTTTATTAATGACTAAAACTCCATTTTCACCATTCTTTGTTCTCCAGTACATCGAAAAAGGAACCTATGTTCTATACACCGAAAAAATGAAGCGTAATATTGGTTATGAAACAAAACATTGCATTTTAAGCACGTGAAGAAAATATTTATAAAACATGAAATTTAAGAAATAAAATTCTATTTCAAAGAAATGTTTACACTAAATACATTAAAAGCATATATATCCATAACGTAAAAAAGTTTGACCTATGTAGTAGAGAAAGTCTTGGAATTTCTTCTTTGAAGCCCCCTTACACTGTGGTTGCCGAACAGTAAAATGAATGTATAAATGTATAGCAGGGTTTGCATGTTGTTAATAAACTATCTTATTCATCAGGAATATGCAGCAGGCGAGATTTATTCAACATTTTTATTAATACGTTTATTTTTAATAGTGGTTCTAAAACTTCTTTGAAGAAACATGTATAACCCAGACCGAAGGCTGGGTGCGAAGCAGCTAGTAACATCTTTATTGTCTAAAACAACACCAAGTGATTGTCACCTTTTATATATGTTGCAATCTTTCTAACCTTTATAAAATCCAATATGAAACCCCAATTTAATTTAAATGTTAAAGCAGAATAACAACAGAAATTTAGTTTAAATGTTTAACTTCTTGCTCGCAAATCCGTAAATTTACAGATTTATAAAATCATAAACGTATTTTCATTTCTAATTTATGGTATTGAATTGTTACAAACGGGAATCTTTGCTTTTGTGCCTGGACTTCTTGATTTAAGTTTAAATACTAGTTTACTTCTTGCTCGCAAATCCGTAAATTTACAGAGCTAATAAATGTCGTTCTTTTTGATAAAATCATAAACGTATTTTCATTTCTAATTTAGGTATTGAATTGTTACAAACGGGAATCTTTGCTTTTGTGCCTGGACTTCTTGATTTAAGTTAAATACTAGTTTAACTTCTTGCTCGCAAATCCGTAAATTTACAGAGCTAATAAATGTCGTTCTTTTTGATAAAATCATAAACGTATTTTCATTTCTAATTTATGGTATTGAATTGTTACAAACGGGAATCTTTGCTTTTGTGCCTGGACTTCTTGATTTAAGTTAAATACTAGTTTAACTTCTTGCTCGCAAATCCGTAAATTTACAGAGCTAATAAATGTCGTTCTTTTTGATAAAATCATAAACGTATTTTCATTTCTAATTTATGGTATTGAATTGTTACAAACGGGAATCTTTGCTTTTGTGCCTGGACTTCTTGATTTAAGTTAAATACTAGTTTAACTTCTTGCTCGCAAATCCGTAAATTTACAGAGCTAATAAATGTCGTTCTTTTTGATAAAATCATAAACGTATTTTCATTTCTAATTTATGGTATTGAATTGTTACAAACGGGAATCTTTGCTTTTGTGTCTGGACTTCTTGATTTAAGGTCAATTTAGAAAGTGGGAGATGTGGAATTGAAAAGACTCTTGACTGTTTATGACTTAATATACTCAGAGGATGAATAATGTTTATCAGCTGGTTGGCTAGAAAACTTCGTTGATAATGAGAAAGTATAAAATGAGTTAGAATCGTTTTAAACGCACGTTTCATTTTTCGTCCGAAACGAAATTAAAGATTTCCTTTCTTATCCCTTTATTATTAAATGAGAATAATTCTATAATGAAACACTTTCATACAACATTATACAAGTAAGATTTACTGCTTAAGGTATAATCATGAAAATTCCAAACATATCTTTTCAAAATTAAAGCCAATGACCCTTCTGTGAGTAATTCTTGATTGAAGAGCATATTTATACAGAAAAAAAACTTTCGTATATAAATACTGTAAAACAATAACGAAATTCGAAACAACATAACAACATAAATTTATTTAATTCCTAAAGCGGTTTTATTTAAATTTATACAATATGTAAAGACAAAACCTATAATTTCAATACTAGTTCATCTTATTGATGGTAAATCCGTAAATTTACAATATGAATTAATGTCGGTTTTTTTTCTTTTGGTAAAATCATAAATATATTTTCATTTCTAATTTATAGTATTGAATTGTTACAAACGGACATCTTTGCTTTTGCATCCGGACTTCTTGATTTAAGGTCAATTTACAAAGTCAGTGGGAGATGTGGAATCGAAAAGACTCTTGACTGTTTCTGACTTAATACTCAGAGGGTTAATATTGTTTATCAGGTAGTTGGTTAGAAAACTTATTTGATAATGAGAAAGTATTCCCATTGATAAAATGAGTTAGAAACGATTTTAACGCATGTTTCGTTTTTCGTACGAAATGAAATTAAAGATTTGCCTTCTTATCATTTTATTATTAAATGAGAATGATTCCATAATGAAATACATTCATACAGCATTATACAAGTAAGATATACGGCTTGAGGTATAATCATGATAATTCCAAGCATATATTTTCAAAATTAAAGCCAATGACCCTTCTGTGAGTAATTCTAGATTGAAGATAACATTTATACTGAGGAAAAACTTTCGTATATAAATCCTGTAAAACAATAACGAAAATCGTAACAACATAACAACATAAATTTACTTAATTCCTAAAGCGGTTTTATTTAAATTTATACAATATATAAAGTCAAAACCTATAATTTCAATACTAGTTCAACTTATTGATGGTAAATCCGTAAATTTACAATATGAATTAATGTCGGTTTTTTTTCTTTTGATAAAATCATAAATATATTTTCATTTCTAATTTATAGTATTGAATTGTTACAAACGGACATCTTTGCTTTTGCATCCGGACTTCTTGATTTAAGGTCAATTTACAAAGTCAGTGGGAGATGCGGAATCGAAAAGACTCTTGACTGTTTCTGACTTAATACTCAGAGGGTTAATATTGTTTATCAGGTAGTTGGTTAGAAAACTTATTTGATAATGAGAAAGTATTCCCATTGATAAAATGAGTTAGAAACGATTTTAACGCATGTTTCGTTTTTCGTACGAAATGAAATTAAAGATTTCCTTCTTATAACTTTTATTATTAAATGAGAATGATTCCATAATGAAATACATTCCTACAGCCTTATACAAGTAAGATTTACTGCTTAAGGTATAATCATGAAACTTCCAAACATATATTTTCAAAAATTAAAGCCAATGACCCTTCTATGGGTGATTCTTGAATGAAGAGCATATTTATACTGAGGAAAAAACTTTCGTATATAAATCCTGTAAAACAATAACGAAAATCGTAACAACATAACAACATAAATTTACTTAATTCCTAAAGCGGTTTTATTTAAATTTATACAATATGTAAAAGACAAAACCTATAATTTCAATACTAGTTCAACTTATTGATGGTAAATCCGTAAATTTACAATATGAATTAATGTCGGGTTTTTTTTCTTTTGATAAAATCATAAATATATTTTCATTTCTAATTTATAGTATTGAATTGTTACAAACGGACATCTTTGCTTTTGCATCCGGACTTCTTGATTTAAGGTCAATTTACAAAGTCAGTGGGAGATGTGGAATCGAAAAGACTCTTGACTGTTTCTGACTTAATACTCAGAGGGTTAATATTGTTTATCAGGTAGTTGGTTAGAAAACTTCTTTGATAATGAGAAAAGTATTCCCACTGATAAAATGAGTTAGAAACGATTTTAACGCACGTTTCGTTTTTTGTACGAAATGAAATTAAAGATTTCCCTTCTTATAACTTTATATTAAATGAGAATGATTCCATAATGAAATACATTCCTACAGCCTTATACAAGTAAGATTTACTGCTTAAGGTATAATCATGAAACTTCCAAACATATATTTTCAAAATTAAAGCCAATGACCCTTCTATGGGTGATTCTTGAATGAAGAGCATATTTATACTGAGGAAAAACTTTCGTATATAAATCCTGTAAAACAATAACGAAAATCGTAACAACATAACAACATAAATTTACTTAATTCCTAAAGCGGTTTTTATTTAAATTTATACAATATGTAAAGACAAAACCTATAATTTCAATACTAGTTCAACTTATTGATGGTTAAATCCGTAAATTTACAATATGAGTTAATGTCGGGTTTTTTTTTTCTTTTGATAAAATCATAAATATATTTTCATTTCTAATTTATAGTATTGAATTGTTACAAACGGACATCTTTGCTTTTGCATCCGGACTTCTTGATTTAAGGTCAATTTACAAAGTCAGTGGGAGATGTGGAATCGAAAAGACTCTTGACTGTTTCTGACTTAATACTCAGAGGGTTAATATTGTTTATCAGGTAGTTGGTTAGAAAACTTCTTTAATAATGAGAAAGTATTCCCACTGATAAAATGAGTTAGAAACGATTTTAAACGCACGTTTCGTTTTTTGTACGAAATGAAATTAAAGATTTCCCTTCTTATAACTTTACTATTAAATGAGAATGATTCCATAATGAAATACATTCCTACAGCCTTATACAAGTAAGATTTACTGCTTAAGGTATAATCATGAAACTTCCAAACATATTTTCAAAATTAAAGCCAATGACCCTTCTATGGGTGATTCTTGAATGAAGAGCATATTTATACTGAGGAAAAACTTTCGTATATAAATCCTGTAAAACAATAACGAAAATCGTAACAACATAACAACATAAATTTACTTAATTCCTAAAGTGGTTTTATTTAAATTTATACAATATGTAAAGACAAAACCTATAATTTCAATACTAGTTCAACTTATTGATGGTAAATCCGTAAATTTACAATATGAGTTAATGTCGGTTTTTTTTTCTTTTGATAAAATCATAAATATATTTTCATTTCTAATTTATAGTATTGAATTGTTACAGACGGACATCTTTGCTTTTGCATCCGGACTTCTTGATTTAAGGTCAATTTACAAAGTCAGTGGGAGATGTGGAATCGAAAAGACTCTTGACTGTTTCTGACTTAATACTCAGAGGGTTAATATTGTTTATCAGGTAGTTGGTTAGAAAACTTATTTGATAATGAGAAAGTATTCCCATTGATAAAATGAGTTAGAAACGATTTTAACGCATGTTTCGTTTTTTTGTACGAAATGAAATTAAAGATTTCCCTTCTTATAACTTTACTATTAAATGAGAATGATTCCATAATGAAATACATTCCTACAGCCTTATACAAGTAAGATTTACTGCTTAAGGTATAATCATGAAACTTCCAAACATATATTTTCAAAATTAAAGCCAATGACCCTTCTATGGGTGATTCTTGAATGAAGAGCATATTTATACTGAGGAAAAACTTTCGTATATAAATCCTGTAAAACAATAACGAAAATCGTAACAACATAACAACAGAAATTTATTTAATTCCTAAAGCGGTTTTATTTAAATTTATACAAAATATATAGATATAACTTATAATTTAAATACTAGTTTAACTTCTTGCTCGCAAATCCGTAAATTTACAGAGCTAATAAATGTCGGTTTTTTTTCTTTTGATAAAATCATAAATATATTTTCATTTCTAATTTATAGTATTGAATTGTTACAAACGGACATCTTTGCTTTTGCATCCGGACTTCTTGATTTAAGGTCAATTTACAAAGTCAGTGGGAGATGCGGAATCGAAAAGACTCTTGACTGTTTCTGACTTAATACTCAGAGGGTTAATATTGTTTATCAGGTAGTTGGTTAGAAAACTTCTTTGATAATGAGAAAGTATTCCCACTGATAAAATGAGTTAGAAACGATTTTAACGCATGTTTCGTTTTTTGTACGAAATGAAATTAAAGATTTCCCTTCTTATAACTTTACTATTAAATGAGAAGGATTCCATAATGAAATACATTCCTACAGCCTTATACAAGTAAGATTTACTGCTTAAGGTATAATCATGAAACTTCCAAACATATATTTTCAAAATTAAAGCCAATGACCCTTCTATGGGTGATTCTTGAATGAAGAGCATATTTATACTGAGGAAAAACTTTCGTATATAAATCCTGTAAAACAATAACGAAAATCGTAACAACATAACAACATAAATTTACTTAATTCCTAAAGCGGTTTTATTTAAAATTTTATACAATATGTAAAGACAAAAACCTATAATTTCAATACTAGTTCAACTTATTGATGGTAAATCCGTAAATTTACAATATGAGTTAATGTCGGGTTTTTTTCTTTTGATAAAATCATAAATATATTTTCATTTCTAATTTATAGTTTTGATTTGTTACAAACGGACATCTTTGCTTTTGCATCCGGACTTCTTGATTTAAGGTCAATTTACAAAGTCAGTGGGAGATGTGGAATCGAAAAGACTCTTGACTGTTTCTGACTTAATACTCAGAGGGTTAATATTGTTTATCAGGTAGTTGGTTAGAAAACTTATTTGATAATGAGAAAGTATTCCCATTGATAAAATGAGTTAGAAACGATTTTAACGCATGTTTCGTTTTTTTGTACGAAATGAAATTAAAGATTTCCCTTCTTATAACTTTACTATTAAATGAGAATGATTCCATAATGAAATACATTCCTACAGCCTTATACAAGTAAGATTTACTGCTTAAGGTATAATCATGAAACTTCCAAACATATATTTTCAAAATTAAAGCCAATGACCCTTCTATGGGTGATTCTTGAATGAAGAGCATATTTATACTGAGGAAAAACTTTCGTATATAAAACCTGTAAAACAATAACGAAAATCGTAACAACATAACAACATAAATTTACTTAATTCCTAAAGTGGTTTTATTTAAATTTATACAATATGTAAAGACAAAACCTATAATTTCAATACTAGTTCAACTTATTGATGGTAAATCCGTAAATTTACAATATGAGTTAATGTCGGGTTTTTTTCTTTTGATAAAATCATAAATATATTTTCATTTCTAATTTATAGTATTGAATTGTTACAGACGGACATCTTTGCTTTTGCATCCGGACTTCTTGATTTAAGGTCAATTTACAAAGTCAGTGGGAGATGTGGAATCGAAAAGACTCTTGACTGTTTCTGACTTAATACTCAGAGGGTTAATATTGTTTATCAGGTAGTTGGTTAGAAAACTTCTTTGATAATGAGAAAGTATTCCCACTGATAAAATGAGTTAGAGAAACGATTTTAACGCACGTTTCGTTTTTTTGTACGAAATGAAATTAAAGATTTCCCTTCTTATAACTTTACTATTAAATGAGAATGATTCCATAATGAAATACATTCCTACAGCCTTATACAAGTAAGATTTACTGCTTAAGGTATAATCATGAAACTTCCAAACATATATTTTCAAAATTAAAGCCAATGACCCTTCTATGGGTGATTCTTGAATGAAGAGCATATTTATACTGAGGAAAAAACTTTCGTATATAAATCCTGTAAAACAATAACGAAAATCGTAACAACATAACAACATAAATTTACTTAATTCCTAAAGTGGTTTTATTTAAATTTATACAATATGTAAAGACAAAACCTATAATTTCAATACTAGTTCAACTTATTGATGGTAAATCCGTAAATTTACAATATGAGTTAATGTCGGGTTTTTTTCTTTTGATAAAATCATAAATATATTTTCATTTCTAATTTATAGTATTGAATTGTTACAGACGGACATCTTTGCTTTTGCATCCGGACTTCTTGATTTAAGGTCAATTTACAAAGTCAGTGGGAGATGTGGAATCGAAAAGACTCTTGACTGTTTCTGACTTAATACTCAGAGGGTTAATATTGTTTATCAGGTAGTTGGTTAGAAAACTTCTTTGATAATGAGAAAGTATTCCCACTGATAAAATGAGTTAGAAACGATTTTAACGCACGTTTCGTTTTTTGTACGAAATGAAATTAAAGATTTCCCTTCTTATAACTTTACTATTAAATGAGAAGGATTCCATAATGAAATACATTCCTACAGCCTTATACAAGTAAGATTTACTGCTTAAGGTATAATCATGAAACTTCCAAACATATATTTTCAAAATTAAAGCCAATGACCCTCTATGGGTGATTCTTGAATGAAGAGCATATTTATACTGAGGAAAAACTTTCGTATATAAATCCTGTAAAACAATAACGAAAATCGTAACAACATAACAACATAAATTTACTTAATTCCTAAAGCGGTTTTATTTAAATTTTATACAATATGTAAAGACAAAACCTATAATTTCAATACTAGTTCATCTTATTGATGGTAAATCCGTAAATTTACAATATGAATTAATGTCGGTTTTTTTTCTTTTGATAAAATCATAAATATATTTTCATTTCTAATTTATAGTATTGAATTGTTACAAACGGACATCTTTGCTTTTGCATCCGGACTTCTTGATTTAAGGTCAATTTACAAAGTCAGTGGGAGATGTGGAATCGAAAAGACTCTTGACTGTTTCTGACTTAATACTCAGAGGGTTAATATTGTTTATCAGGTAGTTGGTTAGAAAACTTCTTTGATAATGAGAAAGTATTCCCACTGATAAAATGAGTTAGAAAGAAACGATTTTAACGCACGTTTCGTTTTTTGTACGAAATGAAATTTAAGATTTCCCTTCTTATAACTTTACTATTAAATGAGAATGATTCCATAATGAAATACATTCCTACAGCCTTATACAAGTAAGATTTACTGCTTAAGGTATAATCATGAAACTTCCAAACATATATTTTCAAAATTAAAGCCAATGACCCTTCTATGGGTGATTCTTGAATGAAGAGCATATTTATACTGAGGAAAAACTTTCGTATATAAAACCTGTAAAACAATAACGAAAATCGTAACAACATAACAACATAAATTTACTTAATTCCTAAAGTGGTTTTATTTAAATTTATACAATATGTAAAGACAAAACCTATAATTTCAATACTAGTTCAACTTATTGATGGTAAATCCGTAAATTTACAATATGAGTTAATGTCGGGTTTTATTCTTTTGATAAAATCATAAATATATTTTCATTTCTAATTTATAGTATTGAATTGTTACAGACGGACATCTTTGCTTTTGCATCCGGACTTCTTGATTTAAGGTCAATTTACAAAGTCAGTGGGAGATGTGGAATCGAAAAGACTCTTGACTGTTTCTGACTTAATACTCAGAGGGTTAATATTGTTTATCAGGTAGTTGGTTAGAAAACTTCTTTGATAATGAGAAAGTATTCCCACTGATAAAATGAGTTAGAAACGATTTTAACGCACGTTTCGTTTTTTGTACGAAATGAAATTAAAGATTTCCCTTCTTATAACTTTACTATTAAATGAGAATGATTCCATAATGAAATACATTCCTACAGCCTTATACAAGTAAGATTTACTGCTTAAGGTATAATCATGAAACTTCCAAACATATATTTTCAAAATTAAAGCCAATGACCCTTCTATGGATGATTCTTGAATGAAGAGCATATTTATACTGAGGAAAAAACTTTCGTATATAAAACCTGTAAAACAATAACGAAAATCGTAACAACATAACAACATAAATTTACTTAATTCCTAAAGTGGTTTTATTTAAATTTATACAATATGTAAAGACAAAAACCTATAATTTCAATACTAGTTCAACTTATTGATGGTAAATCCGTAAATTTACAATATGAGTTAATGTCGGGTTTTTTTCTTTTGATAAAATCATAAATATATTTTCATTTCTAATTTATAGTTTTGATTTGTTACAAACGGACATCTTTGCTTTTGCATCCGGACTTCTTGATTTAAGGTCAATTTACAAAGTCAGTGGGAGATGTGGAATCGAAAAGACTCTTGACTGTTTCTGACTTAATACTCAGAGGGTTAATATTGTTTATCAGGTAGTTGGTTAGAAAACTTCTTTGATAATGAGAAAGTATTCCCACTGATAAAATGAGTTAGAAACGATTTTAACGCATGTTTCGTTTTTTGTACGAAATGAAATTAAAGATTTCCCTTCTTATAACTTTACTATTAAATGAGAATGATTCCATAATGAAATACATTCCTACAGCCTTATACAAGTAAGATTTACTGCTTAAGGTATAATCATGAAACTTCCAAACATTATATTTTCAAAATTAAAGCCAATGACCCTTCTATGGGTGATTCTTGAATGAAGAGCATATTTATACTGAGGAAAAACTTTCGTATATAAATCCTGTAAAACAATAACGAAAATCGTAACAACATAACAACATAAATTTACTTAATTCCTAAAGCGGTTTTTATTTAAATTTATACAATATGTAAAGACAAAACCTATAATTTCAATACTAGTTCAACTTATTGATGGTAAATCCGTAAATTTACAATATGAGTTAATGTCGGGTTTTTTTTCTTTTGATAAAATCATAAATATATTTTCATTTCTAATTTATAGTATTGAATTGTTACAAACGGACATCTTTGCTTTTGCATCCGGACTTCTTGATTTAAGGTCAATTTACAAAGTCAGTGGGAGATGTGGAATCGAAAAGACTCTTGACTGTTTCTGACTTAATACTCAGAGGGTTAATATTGTTTATCAGGTAGTTGGTTAGAAAACTTATTTGATAATGAGAAAGTATTCCCACTGATAAAATGAGTTAGAAACGATTTTAAACGCACGTTTCGTTTTTTGTACGAAATGAAATTAAAGATTTCCCTTCTTATAACTTTACTATTAAATGAGAAGGATTCCATAATGAAATACATTCCTACAGCATTATACAAGTAAGATTTACTGCTTAAGGTATAATCATGAAACTTCCAAACTATATTTTCAAAAATTAAAGCCAATGACCCTTCTATGGGTGATTCTTGAATGAAGAGCATATTTATACTGAGGAAAAACTTTCGTATATAAATCCTGTAAAACAATAACGAAAATCGTAACAACATAACAACAGAAATTTATTTAATTCCTAAAGCGGTTTTATTTAAATTTATACAAAATATATAGATATAACTTATAATTTAAATACTAGTTTAACTTATTGATGGTAAATCCGTAAATCTACAATATGAGTTAATGTCGGGTTTTTTTCTTTTGATAAAATCATAAATATATTTTCATTTCTAATTTATAGTATTGAATTGTTACAAACGGACATCTTTGCTTTTGCATCCGGACTTCTTGATTTAAGGTCAATTTACAAAGTCAGTGGGAGATGCGGAATCGAAAAGACTCTTGACTGTTTCTGACTTAATACTCAGAGGGTTAATATTGTTTATCAGGTAGTTGGTTAGAAAACTTCTTTGATAATGAGAAAGTATTCCCACTGATAAAATGAGTTAGAAACGATTTTAACGCACGTTTCGTTTTTGTACGAAATGAAATTAAAGATTTCCCTTCTTATAACTTTACTATTAAATGAGAATGATTCCATAATGAAATACATTCCTACAGCCTTATACAAGTAAGATTTACTGCTTAAGGTATAATCATGAAACTTCCAAACATATATTTTCAAAATTAAAGCCAATGACCCTTCTATGGGTGATTCTTGAATGAAGAGCATATTTATACTGAGGAAAAACTTTCGTATATATAAATCCTGTAAAACAATAACGAAAATCGTAACAACATAACAACATAAATTTACTTAATTCCTAAAAGTGGTTTTATTTAAATTTATACAATATGTAAAGACAAAACCTATAATTTCAATACTAGTTCAACTTATTGATGGTAAATCCGTAAATTTACAATATGTAGTTAATGTCGGGTTTTTTTCTTTTGGTAAAATCATAAATATATTTTCATTTCTAATTTATAGTTTTGATTTGTTACAAACGGACATCTTTGCTTTTGCATCCGGACTTCTTGATTTAAGGTCAATTTACAAAGTCAGTGGGAGATGTGGAATCGAAAAGACTCTTGACTGTTTCTGACTTAATACTCAGAGGGTTAATATTGTTTATCAGGTAGTTGGTTAGAAAACTTATTTGATAATGAGAAAGTATTCCCATTGATAAAATGAGTTAGAATCGTTTTAAACGCACGTTTCATTTTTCGTACGAAATGAAATTAAAGATTTCCCTTCTTATCCCTTTATTATTAAATGAGAATAATTCTATAATGAAACACTTTCATACAGCATAATACAAGTAAGATTTACTGCTTAAGGTATAATCATGAAAATTCCAAACATTTTTTCAAAATTAAAGCCAATGACCCTTCTGTGAGTAATTCTTGATTGAAGAGCATTTTTATACTGAGGAAAAAATTTCATATATAAATCCTGTCAAACAATAAAAAAATCAAAACAACATAGCTTTATTTAATTCCTAAAGTGGTTTTATTTAAATTTATACAATATATAAAGACAAAACCTATAATTTCAATACTAGTTCATCTTATTGATGGTAAATCCGTAAATTTACAATATGAATTAATGTCGGTTTTTTTTCTTTTGGTAAAATCATAAATATATTTTCATTTCTAATTTATAGTTTTGATTTGTTACAAACGGACATCTTTGCTTTTGCATCCGGACTTCTTGATTTAAGGTCAATTTACAAAGTCAGTGGGAGATGTGGAATCGAAAAGACTCTTGACTGTTTCTGACTTAATACTCAGAGGGTTAATATTGTTTATCAGGTAGTTGGTTAGAAAACTTATTTGATAATGAGAAAGTATTCCCATTGATAAAATGAGTTAGAAACGATTTTAACGCATGTTTCGTTTTTCGTACGAAATGAAATTAAAGATTTGCCTTCTTATCATTTTATTATTAAATGAGAATGATTCCATAATGAAATACATTCATACAGCATTATACAAGTAAGATATACGGCTTGAGGTATAATCATGATAATTCCAAGCATATATTTTCAAAATTAAAGCCAATGACCCTTCTGTGAGTAATTCTTGATTGAAGAGCATATTTATACAGAAAAAAAACTTTCGTATATAAATACTGTAAAACAATAACGAAATTCGAAACAACATAACAACATAAATTTATTTAATTCCTAAAGCGGTTTTATTTAAATTTATACAATATGTAAAGACAAAACCTATAATTTCAATACTAGTTCATCTTATTGATGGTAAATCCGTAAATTTACAATATGAATTAATGTCGGTTTTTTTTCTTTTGATAAAATCATAAATATATTTTCATTTCTAATTTATAGTATTGAATTGTTACAAACGGACATCTTTGCTTTTGCATCCGGACTTCTTGATTTAAGGTCAATTTACAAAGTCAGTGGGAGATGTGGAATCGAAAAGACTCTTGACTGTTTCTGACTTAATACTCAGAGGGTTAATATTGTTTATCAGGTAGTTGGTTAGAAAACTTCTTTGATAATGAGAAAGTATTCCCACTGATCAGTAAGAATCGTTTTAAACGCACGTATTGGCTTTCGTACGAAATGAAATTAAAGATTTGTCTTCTTATTCCTTTATTATTAAATGAGAATGATTCCATAATGAAATACATTCATGCAACATTATATAAGTAAAATTTACTGCTTGAGGTATAATCATGATAATTCCAAGCATATAT
>CM063506.1:104923832-104928832 GCA_032207245.1 Pardosa pseudoannulata
TTCAACCACTAAGAATGGATAAAAAAAATTCTTAAACAATGAGTGAAGTCACTTAGAACTATATACCAATATATTTTGATTAAACAATTATTAAATTTTACTCTTTATCAGCCAACACAAATACAGTACAATGGAATATATATTATGTTTTTTATCGGCATTTGAAATTAATGTTGATATTAACTCCTTGAGAACTGTTGATTTGTCTCCTTGGCTTACAAGATATCTGCCAATTGATCGGGCTATAGTAAACAAGAAAGTCGGTAGCGCGCCGTGCTATTCAACTGTTCAGCCGTGTACCCGAAATGACGCAAAATGTATACTTTTTATGATAAATATATTTCAGTGTAACGAAAAGAATTGTGGTATAACAAACAATATTTAGGTACAAATAGTAATTTTAAGACATCTATGGTGTAATTATAATCAATTAATTTTCGTGTACATTTTCTTACAGGAAACATGATATCACTGTCCTCACTATCATATTGAACAGGATCTTTCGAATCAGACTCGGCAATAGTGCCACACTTCTCTCCACTATCATCAACATTCGATTTCCTTCTTCTTGGCATGATGGGTATGAGAGTTTCTAATTTTTTATTGGAAGTTATATTTGAAACGTTTGAACGTAACGAAGCTTTACGGGGAACTAATGTAACAGATCATCCAGTTTCTTCAGAAACAGCTGAAAAGAACAATACACTGACGTTACAATGAAAGGAAAAATATTTAGTGTGGAATAACTACAATTGCTTATTCTAACAAACATACGCGGCATTCCTCACTACAAATTCCTCACCAAGAGTCAGACTCGTGGCTTTTGTATATGACACAAATTCTTTACCACGTGTCAGACTCGTGGTTTTTGCTTATGGTACAAATTCTTTACCTCTAGTCAGATTCGTGGTTTTCGCTTATGGCACAAATTTTTTACCACGAGTCAGACTCTTGGTTATAGGCTAAAAGGTTAGAATGGAATAAAAAATGTTTATCCATAAGCAATTTATTCAATATCTCTTTGGTTCCATTAAACCACCTAAATTTTAATTTGATGTTCGGCTTAATTCTTATTATACGTATAACTAAATATTGTGAGAATCAAAATTACGTCATTGGTTCATTTGTTTGTCCCATATAAAAGAATGTACATTAAATATAAAGTTTTAAATTTCATACATCTAACTGAAGAATATAATTAGATTTAAGGCGCTACACCTTATTATTTTCCGCTAACGATATAGTTCATTGTGTATCATGACATGTGATATAAAAGCATATAAATCATTAGATATGCATATCAACAGGCCAGACAAAGGGTTAACCCTTTAAAGGTCACCAAAATAAATTCATTGGAATTTTGTGTAATTAGTTTATAAATGTTATCTATGAACCTTGTAAATGTAAAATATATGATAAGTTTTCTTTACATTCCTTAGGAGGGTTTGAGGAGTTGTTTAACTGACTAACCCCTCCCCTTGTATAGCTTGAACATTATGCTTTTACTTTTGAAAATTTTAACTATACTAAAAGAACAATAAATAAGAATTCTTAAAATGATATAATAAATAAATAGCTTAACAATTTATAAATGTTGTTTGTATAGATACTTTTATTTGGGGTCATAAGAAGGATAAATTGAATTACCGACTTCTCAGGTACAGAAAGTTTAAATACATATATTTCAAAGCTAAATAAATAAATAAATAAATGTAGAGTTATCATCTATAGTAAATTTAAAATGTCAAAAACATAAACAAAAATCGAAAAATCATTCATATCTCTAAAAAGTGTTTTTTTTTTATTTTATTGCAGAAGCTCTTGATTCTACATTATTGGCTTCCATACGTTACAGATGTTTGAGATTTAATCTGTAAATAATTATAAAAATATAAAGTAAAGCACTCCAAAAAGTAAAGTTTAAAAGAATGATGCTTAATAGGGGGTTTCGCTACGAAACCACTGTCCGCTACAGGTTTAAGGTACATTTAATTTACAACTAACTTATATATAAAATAATTTTTTATGTTATTATAAGTCTATGTTATTATAAGTCTTAAAGTGCTCCCCTGTTCACTTTTAGTGTTTTAGTTCTAGTTCTAGAGAAAATCTAATTTCAGCTAACCAAAACCCAGAAGAAAAGTTTCTCTTGTAGTGCTAAAGGCCACCTGAGATGTCTCCTCGACGCAACAGCCCCTAGGGGGCCAGGGCCTACGGTGCCAATCTCCGTTTTCTAGACCAAGGGCCCTGGAGTGCGAAGCATGTGTTAGGTGGTCAGCCTTACGCAGAACCCCCAATTTTTAGTTCCCAAGCATAGTTGGTCCTCAGTTTTTCTACCCACTGAAGGGATGAAAGGCTGAGTCAACCTTGCTCAGTCCGAGGATCAAACCTCAGACCTGTGTCGTGGGGCGTGAAGGTCTGAGGTGTCTACTACAGTTTGTAAATTTACCGACTTTTTCCGCTATGATAAATTTACTGGTAATTTTTTTTCAAGAAAGTAACATAAAAGTTAGATAATAGATCGTTAATATATGTAATATTCTCTTGTTTCTGCGCCTATAAATGTTAAAAAGAGAAAACCAAGTAAAAACTAATGGAAAAATGGGAAACTTTAAGGTGACAATATATTTATATACTTACAATATTAATAGATGTAATATTTTAATATTTCTTCATAATATATTTATATACGTTATAATTTTAGTAGATGTAATATATTAGTATTACGTTTACTGATATTATTAGACCTTCTGCCAATATTATCTTTTAATAAATTTTTATAACGCAATGCATTTGTTTAAAAATTTGTTTATTTTATTATTTTTATTTGAAATTATGTTTAAGTACTTATTTGTATTTATAAATACATGATTAAGGATTAATTTTATAATAAGTTACGACCTTTATGTGAGTACAAAAATTGAATAGTGTGACTTTTGATTTTATTTCGTCTTATTTTATGTAATAAAGTAAATTGACAAACCTTTAATAATCACACAAAAATCGCATTTCTACATGTATGAACCCATGCGGACATTTTTATCTTTACCTAAATTAAATGTGGTCTTAATGATGAAAACGTTCCTATTGCTGTTATATAATATCTTCGTTAGTAATTTTTATCGATAGCATTTCGTTGTTCGTTGCATTCTTTTGAAGATATATTAAATAGATACTTGAAGTTATTTTCATATATTTAGAGAATATTTTTAAGCGACTATCCATGATTAAGAATTAATTTTAGAATAGGTCATGACCTTTATGTGAGTACAAAAATTCAATAGTGTGACTTTTGATGCTAAATAAGTAATTGATTTAGAATTTTATTTTGTCTTTTTATGTAATACAGTAAATAGGAAAAACTTTAATAATTCCACAAAAGTGACGTTTCAACGTTTATGATCTCATGGGGTCTTTTTTATGATTGCCTAAATTAAATGTGGTCTCTAATAATGAAAACGTTCCCTGTCACTTTTATATATCTTCGTAAGTAATTTCCATCGATAGCATTTCATTATTCGTTGCAATCTGTTGAAGATATTTTAAAGAGATACTTGAAATTATTTACATATATTATACGGAATATTTTAAACGACTATCCATGATTAAGGATTAATTTTATAATAGGTCACGACATGTATGTGAGTAGAAAAAATTCAATAGTGTGACTTTTGATGCTAAATAATAAGTAATTGATTTAGTATTTTATTTTGTTTTTTTTTATGTAATACCGTAAATTGACAAAACTTTAATAATTTCACAAAAGCCACGTTTCTACTTGTAAGAACTCATGCGACCTTTTTTATGATTGCTTGAAATTTAATGTGGCCCTAATGATGAAAACGTTCTTTATCGCTGTTATATAATATCTTCTTAAGTATATTTCCATCAATAGCATATCGTTATTCGTTGCATTCTGTTTAAGACATTTTAAATAGATACTTGAAGTTATTTACATATATTTTAGAGAATATTTTAAGCGACGATATATGATTAAGGATTAATTTTATAATAGATCATGGCCTTTAAGTGAGTACAAATATTTAATAGTGTGACTTTTGATGCCAAATAATAAGTAATTAACTCAGTATTTTATTTTATCTTATTTTTAGATAATACAGTAAATTGACAAAACTTTAATAATTTCACTAACATGACTTTTCTACGTGTATGAACTCATGTAGACACTTTTATGTTTGCCTAAATTAAATGTGGCCTCTGATGATGAAAACGTACCCTATCACTGTTATATAATATCTTCGTTAGTCATTTCCATCGATAGCATTTCGTTATTCGTTGCATTCTGTTGAAGATATATTAAATAGATACTTGAAGTTATTTATATATATTTTAGGGAATATTCTAAGCGACGATCCATGATTAAGGATTAATTTTATAATAGGTCACGACCTTTATGTGAGTACAAAAATTGAATAGTGTGACTTTTGATGCTAAGTAATAAGTAATTGATTCAGTATTTTATTTTGTTTTTTTTTTATATAATACAGTAAATTGACAAAACTTTAATAATTTCACAAAAGCCACGTTTCTACTTGTAAGAACTCATGTGACCTTTTTTATGATTGTTTGAAATTTAATATGGCCCTAATGATGAAAAAGTTCCCTATCACTGTTATATAATATATTAGTAAATAATTTTCCTCGATAGCATATCGTTATTCGTTGCAATCTGTTGAAGATATTTTAAAGAGATACTTGAAGTTATTTACATATATTATACGGAATATTTTTAAGCGACTATCCATGATTAAGGATTAATTTTATAATAGGTCACGACCTTTATGTGAGTACAAAAATTGAATAGTGTGACTTTTGATGCTAAATAATAAGTAATTGATTTAGTATTTTATTTTGTCTTATTTTATGTAACAAAGTAAATTGGCAAAGCTTTAATAATCTCACAAAACTCACGTTTCTACATGTATGAATCCATGCGGACAATTTATCTTTGCCTAAATTAAAAAAGGATTCTAATGATG
>CM063506.1:104933832-104958832 GCA_032207245.1 Pardosa pseudoannulata
TTATTTTCATACGTTTTATCATTGGACTTAGATATTACGTAAATAATATTCTTTTATATTCGGCTTAAATACTAGATTAGGTACATAAGTGATAATTTTAAATTGAATCATCGATTATATTTTGTTGCAAGATAATTTTCAGCCAAACAACAAACCATTTTTTTACCTGCCTCATAAGGTACTTTAGAATTTCAGAAAATTGAAAATTTTACTGATCCCGATATGACGAGCTATGTGCTAGTTAAAGTAATAAAAGCTAAAAATAACTTCAATGGATAATATATAATTTATTAAAATTAAAATTAGTTAATGACTTGTCTTTTCTTGGTTTAAAAAATTTTTAAAAAGTTTGTCTTGCAGGTATAGAAGTATTAACAATGTCTAACAAAAACAAGATATCTTTCGAGGTTTAACCCCTTAACGTGCATGCTCGATTTAATTCGAGAGAGCTATGATGGCCAAACTTTGCACACTCGAGAAAATTCTAACAGCCTTGTACATTATGTTTCTATAGTCACCTCGAATGCAAGCGAGAATTGAAAATAACAATGTGAAAGTAAAAATAAACAATCGTTTTATTAATATTTATCATTTAGATGGGACTGTAAGCTATAACACTTACAGTCCCATTATTCAAGTATAAAATATATTTTTTTTCTAAATTCAACGTTCTAAATTGTGTTTATACATTAAAAAAATTTATTTTTTTGGCCAGTCTTTTTCGAAAAAACTGTGCATTAAGAGGTTAAGTAAGTTCTAGAAAGAGAGCCATATGTAAACAGTATAAACCTTATATAGAATTTCTATAATGCTGATCGGAAATTATCATTAGTGATGTGTGTGTCAAGTGTATCAGCTGTATTTCAAACAAGGAAAAAAAACATATTTGTGAAATTCAATTTGAAAGCTGTATTTTTTTCTTATTCTGGAATTTTTGAAAGGATAAGTAGACATTCTTTTTTATGAACCTTGTTTGATGAATTATTCTTAGTATTGCATTTGCCCAAAGTTATTGGTTTTCAAAAATAATCCCTTATGGTTGAAAAGCATCTTGTTCATCGCCATTTTTTTTCAGTTTGAAAAGATATTTTTAGAAGAATACAACAAAATGTTTATAAATAACTGTTGATATATATTTATTTAAGATATCAATACAATTATGAAAATGATTTTATCATTTCAGTCCCCAGGAATGTCGCCAAACTAAATAATTTATGCTTAGTGAGCTGCGGAACACGTTTGTTTTTATGAGAAAAGCAACGGTCTCAAAGGGTTGGCCATATTTATAGAACTCATTCGACGCCCCTTCATCACCCCATATTCTTGTAAACATCCTCCACTTGGCACATATCCTGGAGAAAGTGATATCTGCAGGTCCGTCAGCACTTTCGTCTGCCTGGAAAACACGAATCCTGCGAACAAAATGAAAAAAGCTTTCGGAAAAATACTCCCAAACACCTCCACTGACTCACAAGAAATAATGATCCCAAAGGTTCAACGTTCTTTTTCATTTGTTGGGCACCCCTGGATAACGCTGGAGAAGTCATCGCAATCCAAATTTTTTTTATTCCACTCCTGGAAGAGCAAAAATGAGTTTCGTCGAATCAAAAGAGTTAAAGTTCAGATTATTTTTAGCAACCTAAATGCAAAACTTTGCTGAAACCTTAATAATAGACAATAGCTCCGTTTTTAATAGTTTTAGTTAGTTGTTATCTTAACTCTTATCTTAATTCTGCTTAAGGTTTAAGGCTACAGTAGAGGGTTAAACTACATGAAATTTGATTAAAAAATTGACATTCCTATCTCACTGCATTGGAAGATATTACTAAGAATAATAATCAAAAAGGATGTTTTAATATTTGCTAACTTAGAATTAATATAACTATTTCCAACACCGATAATTCAATCATTAATAATTTCTTTAAATAATTTTTAAAACAAAACTGTTCCAATCCTATAAGTGTTTGAAACACTTTATGTGTATTTCTAATGATTCCATAATTTCGTAATTTATCGACAATTTACCTTGTTGATAACAAATTAAAAGTTAGTTATTTAATAAAAAAAAATCAAAAACCTACTCTTTTTCGAAAAAACATAATTATTTTACATATTTTGTACGGGAAAAAGAAATATTTTCTATTATTATTTTTATTATATCCCTTGTACTTACGATAACAGCCAAGTTTTATTCTTAAGCCTAAAAAGCATCCTATTAATGAAAATGACCGAACTATGCGCATAAAGGACGAAAATGGAAACATTTTCAGTAGTGTTCCTCTTGAAACAATTATTAAAAACTTTTAAAATTATTAAATTCACCTTGAAACTGCAAGCAATTTTACATAAATGTATTGTTGTTATAATACTTTAAATTTTCAAACAGACTGTTAAGAAACAAAATGTAGTCCATTCTACCCTTAATAAGCATTTACATCGCTTCAGAGTTTAACATTTGTGGCTTGTAAACTAGTTTCCATTATATTCCTTAAAACCATGTATACTAATACCTCTTGTGACGTATTTGAGTGAACAAGTGAGAATACATTTTAAGTATTCAAGCCGACTGTAAAAAATAAATAAATAAATAAATGAAGCCCACTGTACCCTTAATACGCACTTACGTCTCTTCAGAATTTAACACCTGTGGCTTGTTAACTAGTTTCCATTATATATGTTTTAAATATAATGAAAAAAAATATATATATATATACATATATATTTCCATTATGTTTAAAACCGTGTGTACTAATACCTCTTGTGACGTATTTGAATGAACAAGAGAAAATACCTTTTAAATATTCAAGCCGGCTATTAAAAAACAAAATGAAGACCACTCTACCTTTAATACGCATTTACGTCGCTTCAGAGTTTAACACTTGTTGTTTGTTAACTAGTTTCCATTATATTCTTTAAAACCGTGTATACTAATACCTCTTGTGACGTATTTGAGTTAACAAAGGAGAATACATTTTAAATTTTTAAGCCGACTGTAAAAAAACAGAATGAAGTCAACTGTACTCTTAATATGCATTTACGCAGCTTCAGAGTTTAACATTTGAGGCTTGTTAACTATTTTACATTATATTACTTTAAACCGTGTATACTAAATCCTCTTGTGACTATTTGAGTAAGCAAGGTAGAATACATTTTAAATATTCATGCCGGGTGATAAAAAACAAAATGAAGTCTACTGTACCCTTAATACGCATTTACGTCGGTTCAGAGTTTAACATTTGTGCCTTGTTAACTAGTTTCCATTATATTCTTTAAAACTGTGTATACTAATACCTCTTTAACGTATTTGAGTGAAGAAGAGAAAATACCTTTTAAATTTTCAAGTTGATTTTAAAAAACAAAATGAAGTCCACTTACACTTAACACGCATTTACGTCGCTTCAGACTTTAACACTTGTGGCTTGTTAACTAGTTTCCATTATATTATTTATAACAGTGTATACTAATACCTCTTAGAACGTATTTGAGTGAACAAGGGAGAATGCATGTTGAATTTTCAAGTGGACTGTAGAAAAAAACAAAATGTAGTCCACTGTACTCTTAATACGCATTTACGCCGCTTCAGAGTTTAACACTTGTGGCTTGTTAACTAATTTCTATTATATTCTTTAAAACCGTGTATACTAATACCTCTTTCAAAGTATTTGAGTGAACAAGGGATAATGCATTTTAATTTTACAAACCGACTGTAAAAAAACGAAATGAAGTCCATTGTACCCTTAATACGCATTTACGTCGCTTCAGAGTTTAACACTTGTGGCTTGTTAACTAGCTTCCATTATATTTTTTCAAACCGTGTATACTAATACCTCTTGTGATATATTTGAGTGAACAAGGGAGAATACATTTTAAATTTTCAAGCCGACTGTAAAAAAGCAAAATGAATTCCAATGTACACTTAATACGCATTTACGTCGCTTCAAAATTTAACATTTGTGGCTTATTAACTAGTTTTCATTATATTCTTTAAAACCGTGTATACTAATATAACCGTGCATACGTATTTGAGTGAACAAGGGAGAATACATCTCAATCTTCAAAATGTTCATTTTATTATCTACATTCAGGAGCGCAGCATCTCTTACAGTCATTTCTGCCATCCTTCGCCATTATTGCATTTTAAATTCGAGATATAAATATAACTATAACTATAAAAATATATAACTATAAAATAAATAATTCATGTTCAGAATATGCAAATATAGTAATTTTATAGCTGATTACTATTCGCTTTATTTATTCCTTTCCGAGTATTATTTGTTTGAAATTTAGAAAGCCATTGAAATGAAAACAATGCATCATTCTTTAATTGGCCATTCTCGAGTCAGTCCAGCTCATCCGATCTGTATTTTTCAAGTACAATCAAGCAATTTTTCTATTCAGGATTGTTATTTTATTGAAGAATATTTTTATTTTAAAATTCCGCAAAAGTAATGATTCTTTTAGAAAGGAAATGCTTTTATCTTCTGCCATTTTTGTTTAAAAGTGCATTATACAGATCAATCACTTAGATTGATGGCAGTTAACTGTGTCCTTTTTATGTATTTTTATATATCTTGAACAACCTTTCTTTTGAATTTATTCGCTATAATCCGTATCGTTTATGAAATTGACAGACAAAATAACAATTTCTCATAGTGTAAGATCAATCAAGATTATTCTAATAATTAATCAATGATTAAGTTTAATTTAACTTTTATCCGTTCCTCACAATCAGCTAAAGTTAAAGTGTAATGGGTTTAAGCAGCTGTTAGATATAATGAACCATGATTAAATGGAACACAGATCTTTTACAAAAAACGTTATTTATGAAATCAAATTTGTTAAATTTAAAATTTTCTTGTTTACACACATAAAGCTACACTGCATTGAATATGAAAATTTAAACTTTATCCAGCAAAAGTTTCTGTCAATGGGTCTTACAGTTTTTCATATGAGTGTAAACGATACTACTATGAATATTAAAATCTCCAAAATAAGAATTGTTTATTAAATAAGATATTTTTTTATTAAAATTGAATCATTGTACAACATATTTTTTAAGAATAGTTATAGTGCATTTATATAGGAACATAACTGGGTTTTATATTTTACTTATTGTAACTTTATAGCCCTAAAATAAAATAATTTAAGTTTTTTCTTTAATTTTTTTCACTATGCCGCTTTATTACACGGCATTTAACATAATGTTTATTCTTTAGTAAAAAGCATATTCAGATACATGCTATAATTGTTTATTAAATAAAAGAAAATAAGAAATAATGTTATATTAAATAAAGAAGAAATAGAGGTAAATTAACACCCATGTCATAGAATATAAAGTATCTCTAAAATTATATTTTATAAAAATATTTTACTAAAACTAAAGGTGAAAAAGAATGAAATTTTACAGTATCTTGCCTATATTTGTATATATAAAAAAGAAATATGTAACTTCTTATTCAATGCATAGTTCTATCCTAAACATTTTAGAAATCTATATAAGATTTTGTCATTTGTGCTTTACATACAAAACAAAAGCAGTTTAGTTTTTCAAAGAAAAAAACATGGTGGGAAGCCTTTTAAAGTTTGCATTTGTCAAAAAAAAACTATAAATGAAACCATATACTTAAATAACTTTTAAAATATTTTAGATGTGTTTTCAAATTTTATATAAATATGTAGAAAGTCTAAAATGATAATTTCAGCTAATGAAAACAAATAGTAATTTATCCATATTTGTACCATGTACCATTAAATCTTAACTGTTACATACGAAAGAAAGCCTAGCTTAATTACGGTGTGTTATATTAGCAAAAGAACTTAAAAATCTTTATTTCTTTCTCACTCCAAATGCTAAAAGAACTTCTTTTACCATGAAGAAAATATATGTAGTCATTATCTGGGTGTAAAGTACCATAAAAGCAGAAGAAAAACTAATTTCCGCCAAGAAATCTCCTGACCTAGTATAAGACCTAGTTTCCAAACCTTTATCTAAGTTCCGAAAGATTTCTCTGAGAGACAAGCTTTTTCCTATAGGTTAAATTACGTCTGAAGTAATCCAATATAAAGAAAGTAGAGATAGAAGTAATAAACTGGTTTAATTCTATTTTCTTTATCTATGTTGTGAACGTGTGAAGAGAAATTTGCAATATAGACTTACGCTTAAAAGTAGATGCCTCTTGAAAAATAAAATGCATATTTAAAATCAATCTTAATTATATTTTACTCCAAGAAACTGCCAAAGTGTAGGGAAGATAAGATATTCTTTATTATTACAATAATATTCATTAGACTAGCATATAGCCCGTCATCTGACGGAATCAGTAAAATTTTTAATTTTATAGAATTGTAAAGTGCCCTATAAGGCATGTCAAAAAATGATTTGCTTTTTGGCTGAACATTATCTGGTATGCGCTCAGTAGTTTGTTTATCTTTATTTACCCCATGTTAATTGCCAACTTTAATTTATTTTGTCATATTACATCATACGATGGACAGCTGAGGTTTTAATATTGACAGTGATTATTTGGCGATATATATATGAATGATGTCCCAATTTCAGCGAATCGATCGCAAGCAGTGTGGTTATGTATAAAAAACAAACACACAAACGAACAAAATTCTTAATTTTCAAAGATATATAACTTAAACGCTAGATATATATTAGTTAGTGAAATAGACTTTGTTGTTAATACCGGCGATAAAATTTTCATTGCAACAAAAAATAATCAATGATTAAATTTAAAATTATCACATACGTACCTAATCTATTATTTAAGACAAATATAAAAGAAAATTATTTACGTAATATCTAAGTTCAGGGATATAACGTACGAAATTAATACAGATGATAGTTACATAATTTAAAATAAGAAATGATTAAATGAGATGGTTAAAGGAATGACATCATATTGCTAGAAATGTTATTTCTACCTATTTATTATGTGATAAATTGATAAATTTAATTTCCTGCTCTTAACCAGGAACATTAGAACTTGAATTTTGCTAACCCTAACTCATCAAAATTCCAATATGGAATTCTCTATCCATTCCGCGTCCAACTGCTTCATAAATCCGAAGACAGATGGACTTAGGCTATTATTATATAGGGGATTTACTGTCACTTGGTTCGTATCTCTATGATCAAGTACTTGCGTTACCCGAGGGAAAAGGTTTTGGTTTGATTTGGAACACAACGATCAACACTTTTGCTGCATTAAGGCTAATGAGACCAAGACCTACTGGTGAAAGCTGATTCCGAACAGCTACAAGCATCCCTACCAGCAGCGGCATTCGAATCTGCAGATTCTGGTATCGAAGAGAAGTGCCCTACCATTCGGCCATCGTCTAACCCTCGAAGGATTTGTGACCCCAATACATTAGAAAGGTTATTATTATTTTTGATTACTAAGTTTCTCTAAGACACTATAAAATAGATATTACGATCATAAATATTGTTACCAATTTATGAAGCGTAGCGTTCGTGGATTGAGTAGACTTTGAATTAAGACAGCAAAAATAACAGCACTTTATTCGTAATGCACGGAAAACACGAATACAGCAGCCAACACCGCGAGAACTGACTAGCACAGGCGATAGTTCACTAAAACTCTTAGCGCCAAACAACGTAGGTCTTTACCTCTACAAATTTCTCAGCTAACTGAACCTCGATCATCTTCAAGATCTTCAAGATGATGGGTCAACTGGATTACGTGGGCCTAGCCCTCAAATCCAGAGATTTCTTACAGTAAGCAGAGAAATTGACAACGAGCAGAGCATAAACAAATAAAAGATGAAAGAAGGATAGAATGGTGGATTCGTGAGATCATAACACAGTAACTAAAGAATAGAGAGTTTAGGGACAGAAAAACACTTTTTTTTTTTTTTTTTTTTTTGCCAGGGACATCAGAACAGTAATGAAAATAACTAATTTGAAAACTACGCTCCGCCCTCACCAAAGTGAGGAAAGCCAATAAAAGCGAAAATAGAAGGATGAGATAAAAAGCAAAGCTGGTAAAAATAAATAAATAAATAAATAAATAAATAAATAAATAAATAAAAATTACAAAATGATGATGTATGGCCATTTTAAAGTTTTAAAGCTTTTTTCTTACATTTTAAAAGATTTTTTTTTTTTTTAAAGACAAAACAGACAAAAAATTTAAAGATCTTTGGCAAGAATGGCCAAAGGCCTTCTTCTATTGCAAGCATCAGCGGGGTCATAATTGACTAGATTATTAATTAATTCATTGTTTAGATTTTTATGAAAGTTAGTGGAGAGATTATAGATAAAATTTGGAATAGGAAGAATTTTTAATTCTTCATGAATGGCATTATTTCTAAAGTACCGGGGAGCATTAGCGATTTCTCTGAGAATTAAATTTTGAAGAACAGTAAGAATTTTAATGTTAGAATCTGCTGCATAGGACCACACTGGTGCTGCATAGGTAATAATGGGACGCAAAAAGGAAGTGTAAACGAGCAGCTTTATTTTAGTATTCATTTTGCTATGGCGAGAAATTAGTGGGTAAAGAGCTCGCTTAGCGTTCCGATATTTAGTTTTGACCGAAAGAAAATGTTGTTTCCAGGTTAAATTTTTATCTAAAGTGACACCTAAGTAATTAACAGTATCCGACCAGGGAATACGAGTGTTATTGATGTATATGTTGTGGTTAACGTAAGACGTTCTCTGTTTGGCTGTAAACATTGCTGCTTCGCATTTAGATGTATTAATCCTAATTTTCCACCTGTCGAGCCACTCAATAATTTTGACTAAGTGCTTATTAATGGCATGCACAGCAAACCTAATATTTTTATTTGACGAAAAAATAGCAGTGTCATCTGCATAAATTGCAAGTTCGGTCGAAGGATGCACAGGGATGTCATTGATGTAGATATTAAATAATGTTGGGCCGAGAAGGGATCCCTGTGGAACGCCACTGTAAATAGGAAATTTTGAAGATAGAGACTGGTAAATTTTGACTTGAAAAGTTCGACCGCTTAAGTAAGAAAAAATAAGTTTAACGAGATGAGTAGAGAAGTTATAATGAATTAATTTGTGGATGAGGGCGTGTATCCAGATCTTGTCGAAAGCACGAGCAACATCGAGAAAAATGGCCGCAGTAGAGAATTTATTTAATTTATTTTTGGCGAGAATTTCAGCAATGCAATAGACCTGATGAGGAGCCGAAAGGTTTTTACGAAAGCCAAATTGATAAGGAATTATTATATTATTATCTACAATATGACTATTGACTTCAAGAAGAATAAATTTCTCAGTAATTTTGCTGAGAGTATTTAAAAGACTTATTGGACGATAATTATCTGGAGAAGAGTGGTCCTTGTTAGGTTTTGGAATAGGGACAATAATTGAATTTTTCCAATTAGAAGGAAAATGACAAAAATAAAAGATGTGATCAATAATTGTAAAAATATAATAAATATACTGGATGGGGAGATGCTTGAGAGCAGTATTAGTGATTTTGTCTTCTCCAGGGGACTTACGATTTGGAAGATTTTTAATGATTTTAATAAGAAGAGCCGAATCAATATTGACATTAGTGTTGAAAGAATTGAAGTTTTGAATAGTTGAAATACTGTTGAGAACATCGTTGGTCGTGCTTACGTCAGAACCTGGATTTGGGGTAAAATTCTGAGCCAGTGTGCTGCCAATTACATTACATTTTTTCCTCAGCCGTGTAGATAATATTACTAGTAGTAGGATTCTTCGGCTTCGGGAACTTAGGGCATCCCTGATAACTGGCGGGGTGAGGGCCGCCGCAATTGCAGCAGGTTGGAGAGTCTATTTTGCCCGCACCTTTGGGGCAATCTTTGGTGTTGTGGAATTCTGCACATTTTACGCACCGTGACTTCATAAGGCAGTTATCACTATGGTGGTGAAAAAATTGGCAGTTGTGACACTGCTGGGTTTTAATGGGGGATCTATAGCGTTCAATACTTATTCGGATGTGAAAAAGGGAATCAAGTTCCATTATTTTTTTTGACATATCTGAGGGAGTAAGTTGGACTTGAAATAGCGGCATTGGAAGCTGGGTCTTCCTTTTGATAAGTTGAGCAACTTTAATTACAGGATACTCTAGCTTGACTAATTCTTCTTGTATTTCTTCCACCGGAATATCACTGGGGAGTCCGCGGATCACGACTTTAATGGGCCTTACAACGCCAATTGGTAAGATGTAACCCTCGATTTTTTGATCTATGAGAAATTTAGTTATGGCCCGGTGATCATCCTCTGTATTGGGTTCAAGACGAATAAATTCTCCGCCAACCCTCGCATGGAATTTGCGCTGGCTATTGGGTCCTGCAATTTCATTTAATAATTGCCTGTAGTTTGTTGTCTTAACGATGGTGATATGTCTAATTTTAGGCTTAGAGGGAGTTGGATTAGGAGAGTCATTTTTAGATTTAGCTGGATTACCAGCTAAAGTTTTCTCTTTAAGAGATGCAAATTTGTTCTGAGTGTTAACTTTCTCAGAAAGAACAGCAATAGGTCGTTTAGCCGTATGACGTAGCGGAGGGACTACAAAGTCATTTCTAGGCTTTTTATGGGGTTTAGCAGAACAGGAAGTAGAAGGAGAATGCTCTAAGTCAATACTCTGCTTACCTTGTAGGTGCTGAGCGATAATAGGTCTGGTGGACTTGAACTCTTCTATTGCATCAGCAGTTAGCTTTCCAGAGTTTATCAAATTCAGGATTATTAAGTCATATGAAGTGGCCGGGGCAGGAGCGTCGACGATGTCTTCATCCATATCGGCGTCGGAGTCAGGAAGTGGGGCCGAAGCCGCGGAGGTTGACGCAAGGTTTCCCTGCGATGTCATCTTTCTATCTGGTAATGGTGGAAATGATGATCCATCCATATCAATTGGAGCAGTTGTCCGGGGCATCATCGGTGAGGCAGTCCGATCAATAGTAGGAAGGTTTCCGTCACTCATGGAGTGCCGGAACCGAGCGCAAGAAAACGAGTCACAAGAAAACAGGAGCACAAAAAAGGACGTCAGATAGGTACAAATACCAACACTGAACTCACTGAACCTCGATCGGGATCGGCCCCCGGTATTTATATCCTCGGGAGAAACTGGAATATTCTAGAAAGTACTAGGTACAAACGGTCGCCAAGAAAGTCACCAAGTCGCCAAATTTGGCGATAAATCGCCAAACTTGGCGCCAAAAAATTAGTCGCCAAAAACATCGCCTACGAGCCAATATCTCGCCAAATACATGATTTACCCATTATAATACACAGTATACGGCAAAAATACATGCCATCTTGCGAAATTCGTAACATTATCATAGTTGATTGCATTAAAGAAACTCTAAATGAGACTAAAAAATAGATAATTCTAAATGTTTATCCATAAAAAATGTGAAGACCTAACTAATATTATTGATTATGAATTATTGGTTCATGGCACCTAATGAATCATATACTAGAACACGGGTAGACAGCAGAGGTAGTTCAGTCGGAAAAGACAACGTAACTGGACTGTTGCGGGTTCGGAACCGGAGCTGGCCTAAGATACGCCTTGTCCTTTAAAAGTGACTGAGGAAATTAAAAATATGTTCATGATCACAATGTCCTCCATGTTCTCAATCAATAGCTCTGGGGGTAGTAGGCTGAGCCTATGGGTCTTTTGCTTGGTCCCTGCTTCTAAATTACGTGGACCGACTTAAACATAAGTCGCACTTTCACCCTTGAAGTGCTAGTCAAAACGAAAGGCGCACCTCTTTGCCTTAATACGAGTAGCGTATCGTTCAATCGTGCTTGGTTTGACCAAGTGGCATAAGCAACAATAACAACAACAGGGGCAGAAAACTTGTTTATTTTAAAAGAAACTCTTAAGTTAAGTTGTAATAACGAAGACCACATAAATGTATAGAAATGCAACATCGGTGAATAGAGGTAGAACGCTGCTTTTGGGTGCCGGAGTCGGGGAATTCAAAACAGACAGGAATGTTTCGAATCGTTCCCTCTTCCCCCTAATTGCTCGAAATAGTAAATTGAATTTTAATAACAAGTTGCTCATTTATAAATCTTATTTACGTCCTTTACTTACTTACGCAAGTCCCGCATGGACATACGCAGCTGAGACTCACATTAAGACTTTATCTGCTGCTCAAAACATAATAATTCGGCAAATCACTAATTCACCATGGTACTATCGCAATAATGAGATCCACAGGGAAATTGATCTCCCCAGTCTTCCAAATTTTCTAAAAACTTTAGCCACTAATTTCTTTTCTAATATTAGCATTGACCATTTATTGGACTTAGCCCAATATGACCATGCGGATCCTGCTAACTCAAAACGGCCCTTAGCCGTTCTCAACAGAGCTATTGAGTAATTTCATTGGTTCTCAGCGACCAACCAAATTTCTCCTTGCATAGAGCTGAATCCCTCACCAGCATTCCAGAACTTTGCTAAAATTCTCTCCCAAGGGCTCTTCTGCACTTGCACAAATTTCATTGGCTCTCAGGATCCAATGAAATTTCTTCTTTTCCTAAGCAGGATCCTACCTGCGAAATCGATTGCTAGACTGCTGAGTTCTTATCTTCTCTTATTACTTAGAAAAAAAAATTAACTTATAATTTTGAGTATTGCTGTTCATCTTTAACTATGCCAAGTACAATCATTGTACTATACTTTTCACTTAACTTATATTAAATGAACTTATTTTTATACTTATTGTGTACCCTTCACCGAACTCGTGAACCTTACTTTTGTTATCCTAAATTTAATTAATTGTTAGTATCCCAGTCCTCATTATCGTGTTGCAATTATTGTTATTTCTCATGTCCATGTGATCCAGTATACTGGCTTAGAGGGCTTGGCCCAGGAGAGCCAGTAAATGAAGCTCCAGTGCGATGTCCAGTGCGATGTCGAATCGTTCAAAACTGGCTTTAAGCAATAGGCCCTAGTTTCATTGATAATCCTGTAGCAAAAAAGTAGACCGTAGTGGCTCTAAACCAAACGATCTCCTGTGGACTAGACCAGAGGATCCAAACCTTTTATGGCCAACCTTTCCTTTTAGAAGGTAAAAATATTCCAACACTTCTTCCTACATAATAATTAATTATACCAAATATTAATATATCGTTCCATATTATCTAGATCTATTATATTTACCTATATTTATCTAATAAGAAACCCAAAGAAGAAATTAATTAAAACGGTCATCAACCGAATAAAAAAATGTTTGTTAAAAATAAAAAATAAGCATAAAATTAAAAATAATAAACGAGATGGTTTAGGTTCACGGTGTTTTAAAAACTTGTTTGCGTAGGGTTCTAATTTCGCTGCTGCCATACTTAGACAGTCAACTGTCTACTACACTGAGCCGAAGGACCATTTACGATAAAAAAAAAAGGAATTAAAATTCTGTAATCTAGCCAAGGGGTAACCAAACGATGTCCATTGGTTAAATTCACGAAATTTAAAATCGTAATAATACTGAATTAATTAAAGTAAAAACAACATTATTTGATTGATTCATTGATTCATTTTTATGGATATCAAACATATTTTTTACAGCTATTATTTCAACTGGGAACCCTTCTTGATTGCCTTAACAACTCTTAGTTGTTTCTTAACCCGCTATGGATGATTTTAGCACTCACTAGCGGGCGATACCAACTCAGTGGAGAACCTACAGACTAGACTAAAAAGTTAAAGCATCGGAAACTTTTATTTTTAAATCTATTTCTTTTATAAATTATCCTCGGGCTGGACAATTTTGACTCAGCCTTTCATCCCTTCAGTGGGTAGACAAACTGAGAATTAAGTTTAAGATCTAAACACTAGGGCAGGGGTAGGCAACGCGGCGCCCCCGATGGATTTTTAATGCGCCCTCGCTGGACTAATGTAAATGTATGATAGCCAGAGCGATTTACTTATTCTTGTCAAACGGCGATATACAGCAAGTAGTCAGTTGAGTTTAGGACATTCAAATGCAAGTTAGTGTTGTTGAAATCCCATCTATTGAAAAAAATCATTATCACATATCCCAAATATAAAATATACTGTTGAGAGTTTAAATTTGAATAACGAAAATTTTACTGCTACATCATATTTAGAAATTATAGATAAGCTAATAGAAGAGTTTTTTTTCTAGATTTGACGATTTTGCAGCATTAGAACCCGTTCTAAGATTTTTCATAAATCCATTCAATGTTACTGAAGATGATGTCCTTGAATTAGTTTCAGTGTATTTCGAGCTTCATAATATCGAAGATCTAGAATTAGAAATAATAAACTTGCAAAGTGATATTATTTTAAAAGCGCATAGTAATGATAAAATGTTTTGGAATTTAGTCGATGAAAATAAGTATCCTATTTTAAGGAAATGTACGCTAAAAATTTATTCATATTGTGCAACATACAATTGCGAGTCTTTGTTCTCAAATATGAAAAATTTGAGATCAATATACCGAACAAAGCTTAATGACTCACATTTAGATAATTGTTTAAGGACCGGGAACTCTAAATATATCAACAATTATAAGAAATTAGCTGAAAATATGGACACCCAAGTTTCACACTGAACTATATGTAGCATTATGTATGACACCAACAAAATAAAGTTATAAAAAATCTGTTTTTTTTAATGCCTATTTATACCTGTTGATTATCTGTACAATATGTGCCCACGGTGATTTTCAAATTTAGTATTGCGCCCTTAAGAGCAAACAGGTTGCCGACTCCTGCTCTAGTGGTTTCGCTTAAAGTTGAGCACTTAACAAGGACATATGCTTTTCATCCCAGAGCCGTTGGTCTCGAAAACGGAGATTGACAGAATAGGACATTATCCCACTTGCTGGGTTGTAGCACCAGGGAGTTTAGTTTAGGAGTTTTACTTAATTTACTATTAAAATATATTTTTTAAAACTATTGACTTTATATTTTAATTTCTAGTTAGTTTGTGAAAGCATATGAATTGTTAGCTAAGTTACAAATTAAGCTAGTCAGCTAGTTTCATAATATTTTGATTTAAAAGGGGAATCCATTACTTGTGAAGTCTGTGACCTCATTGATGGTGATAACATGTAGCATATTTCACAGGTAACCCAGCTTAATATCAATTCAACTTGAAAGGGGTTAAAATACATATCCCTTCAAGTTGGTTTGACATACAACTTGAAAGGGGTAATTATTTTTACCTTAACTAGCATCTTTAAAGATCTTAACAGACATGCCAACATTCAGACACCTCTGTCAGGAGCAACATTATTTTAGGTTTTAAACTTTAACATGCTACGGGTGTACTTTTGCATGCACAAAGTACATCAGTCAAACAAAAAAAAATCAAACAAATTAAACATAATTACATATTTTATTGGTTTCTAAATTAAATTAAGCAAATTGGACTAAAACAAACACAGTAGTAAATTATAAAGGGTACATTAAAATTTATGTATTTAATAATGTATAAGTAGCTTTTTTAGCTTTAGCAACTTTTTTTTTTCAGAATTTTTTTCTCTTGTAGCACATTAAAATATTTAGATTTTTCTATCATGAGGGATTCTAGAGTTTGTCGACTCAAATCTGACCACACAATAGTGAAAACTCTTTAACATGCAGAATTACTGAGTAAAAAAAGTACTAATCAACATTATTTTTTTACAAGACTTTGATTGCTGAATTGTGATCTTTCAGTTGTTCAAAATTTTTCTTTTTTTTCCGGAGCAATCTGAGGAGTTTCCGGAATTATCAAATTCACACATTTCTCCAGAGCAACTCTGGAGATTCCGGAGTAGTTTACATGTCTGTCTTAGCTTAGCTAGTTTAGCTTATAAATTTTTAAATATATTTATTTTTTAGATTTTAAAATATATTTATTCCATAAACTTTTAATAATATTTTTTCCAAAAACTTTTAAATATATTGATTCCATAACCTTTTAAATATTTTTTATTTCATAGATTTTTACATATATTTATTTCATGAAGTTTTAAATATATTTATTTTATAAATAAAATAGGGCTTAAAATATATCAGAGAAAAAATGTTTTTTTTTCCTTTCTAGAACCAGTTCCAATTATTAAATTCTCTTTTAAACTATTGACTCTATATTTTAATTTCTAGTTAGTTTGTGACAGCATATGAATTTTTAGCTAAGCTACAAATTTCGCTAGTCAGTTAATTTCATAATATTTTGATTTGAAAGGAGAATCCATTACTTGTGAAGTCTGTGACCTCATTGATGGTGATAACATGTAACATATTTCACAGGTAACCCAGCTTAATGTCAATTCAACTTGAAAGGGGTAAGCATTTTTACCTGAACTAGCATCTTTAAAGATCTTAGATTGACTAGTTTAGCTTATAAATTTTTAAATTTATTTATTTCTTAGATTTTTTAAATATTTTTATTCCATAAACTTTTAAATATTTTTTATTTTATAGATTTTTAAATATATATTTTTTAAAGAAGTTTTAAACATATTTGTTTTATAAATAAAAAAGGCTTAAAATATAGCAGAGAAAAAAGGTTCTTTTCCTTTCCAGAACCAGTTCCAATCATCCGGATATGATAGAGAAGAAGGGAAATTCTTCTATCCCCTAACCCCCGAGATCCTTGGCGCCTGCAGATTTATGAGGTCCATTATTTTAACCTGAGTACGGATGTTCTGGAAAAAAAAAGTTATGGCTGCAGTTTTCCATTTCTGACGCGTATACAGAGCACAAAAAGATACATTTGACTTCTACACACAAAAACAATGATCCACTTTTCCGTTAATGTCTTGAAGCGGTCAAACGGGCATTTTTTTTTAACCACGGGGTTTCATTATCTTTTTAGAGAACAATATACCTTTAAAGACTCTTTGTTTTTTGTGAATAATGAATCATTTATCAAGAATGAAAGTACAGATAAAACTTTTTTTTGAAAAAGTGGATGAAAACTGTAAAAGAAAAGTAGCATGTTATTCTATTTTTTTCTGTTTTGAAAAGAACCATTTTAATAGAAATCATAAAATAATATAAAAATGGCGAAAGCCTTTTTTACTGTTTTAGATGTACATCACGAAGAAAAAATAAATTAGTTCATAAATTTAAAGACGATAGTAGATAAGTAATGTCAGATTTTATCTCTGCTTAATATTAGATAACTAGTATATAGCCCATCATATGACGGGATCAGTAAAATTTTTAATTTTCAAGAATTGTAAAATACGCTATGAGGCAGGTAAAAATTGTATTTTAGCTGAGAATTATCTTGCAACAAAAAATAATCTATGATTAAATTTAAAATTATCACATATATACCTAATCTATTATTTGAGCCAAATACAAAAGACAATTATTTACGTAATATCTAAGTTCAGTGATTAAACGTATGAAGATAATGCAGACGATATTTAAATAATTTAAAATAAGAAATGTTTAAATGAGATGGATAAATAAATGGTATCATAATGCTAGAAAAAAATGTTATTTTTACCTATTTATTAGGTGATAAATTGATAAATTTAATCGCCTGTTCTTAAAATGGGGCTTGATATAATGTCATTAAAGGATCGAAAAGGAAGGAAGTGATTAAAATATTGCATTTAAAGCCTCTAGTGGTTTATTCTTTTTATAAAATCTCCTTAAATATTTTATAAGATATTAAAAATCTACATACGTATTAGCATTTGACCATGCACTCCCTTTTGTAAAAAAAGTTATAAATTTGGATATAGATAAGAGATGACCTAAAAAACCAATTATAATTGCAATCATATAATTCCGAAAAATTAACGATATGTTTTAAAACGATGAAATTAAAAATTATTTAAAGCCACCTGAATAGATTATGATTAAAATATTGCATTTAAAGCCTCTAGTGGTTTATTCTTTTTATAAAATCTCCTTAAATATTTTATAAGATATTAAAAATCTACATACGTATTAGCATACGTAAAAGTTATAAATTTGGATATAGATAAGAGATGACCTAAAAAACCAATTATAATTGGAATCATATAATTCCGAAAAATTAACGATATGTTTTAAAACGATGAAATTAAAAATTATTTAAAGCCACCTGAATAGATTATGATTAAAATATTGCATTTAAACCCTCTAGTTGTTTATTCTTTTTATAAAATCTCCTTAAATATTTTATTACATATTAAAAATCTACATACGTATTAGCATTTGACTATGCACTCCCTTTTGTAAAAAAAGTTATAAATTTGGATATAGATAAGAGATGGCCTAAATACCAATTATAATTGCAATCATATAATTCCGAAAAATTAACGATATGTTTTAAAACGATGAAATTAAAAATTATTTAAAGCCACCTGAATAGATTATGATTAAAATATTGCATTTAAACCCTCTAGTTGTTTATTCTTTTTATAAAATCTCCTTAAATATTTTATTACATATTAAAAATCTACATACGTATTAGCATTTGACTATGCACTCCCTTTTGTAAAAAAAGTTATAAATTTGGATATAGATAAGAGATGGCCTAAAAAACCAATTATAATTGCAATCATATAATTCCGAAATATAAAATTAAACAGAGATACCAAACGCTTCATATCTTGTGAAGAGCAAATTTTTCTACACTGCTATTGCTCATAGTTTGGTTTGGAACTCTATGATCTAGTACAGGGTTAGACAAACTGCGGCTCGAGAGAAATGCAGCTCTTTGAAAAGTTATTTGTGGCTCTCAATAAATGTACCCGAGGTCCCTTTCTTTTTTGTGTTATATTTTAAAAAATTATTACAACTGATGGAGCTTGTAACATCCACTTTTCCTTTCCTCCCTGAATTACGACTAACGTGAAAACGAAGTGAAGTGAGTGGATTGATATTAACGTGAGAAAGGAAAGTGCTGAGTTGATTTGTTTCGTTTTGTGTAGATTTAAATGTTTTTTACGTGTATATTGAGTGTAGTGATGTGAATAAAAATGTGAATGTCCTGACGTTGAGCGTCTGACAAGTGCTTTACACATGGACACCCTGACGACGTTACAAGCTCCGGCAGTGCTGGATAAAAAAAAATCGGTCTTATTGGGCTTTTAAGAGATGATTCTCAAATTCCACAATTCATACCGATTCACTGCATAATTCACCGAGAACATCTCGTACAAAATATTTAAAATACCCTGATGTTATGAAAACAGTGCAACACATTGTAAATTACATTCGCACCAACTCAAAAAATCATCGATAAATCAAAAATTTTCTTGAAAAATTAATGGACGAAGAAATTCTAAATGACACTCAATAAATATAATTTCTATAAAAAAAATTTAATACCTTTTTTACATACATTTTAAATACGTATTTCATTTCAGCTCGTGAAAAATTTCAAATATTGAAAAATAGCTTAGACTATCAAGGAGCTTGGTTACCCCTTATCTAGTATTTTGCTACACGAGAGCAAACTAGACTGCCCATGGAGATCAAGGGAAAAGCAGTCGGAAATATAATACATTGAAGATGTCATACGAATTCAGGCTAATGTAAAGTAGGTACACACAAGTAGTTAATTTTACATTAATGAAAAGCCAAATACGTTATATGGTGACTTTATAAAAAGGTAATCAATATTAACGTTAAATAATTCAAATATCGTATGCAGTTAAAGGCTTTTCCCCACTTGTCTAATACTTTGTGACCTGCACTAGATTTCGTGGTACCTAATCCACTCCTGGCATGGATGTTCGTAGCTGTTAGGAATCGGCTTAATAGACTTCGGGTAGCAAAACAGTCAACCGTAGCGCTCCAAACCACTGAGTGGTAATAGAAAAAAAAGGAAGGTTTACTGTGGAATTCATTACTGCACCCATGGATATAACAACAAAAGAAAACTGTGAAGTAAAGTAAACGATAATGAAGTAAAGTAAATTATCATGAAGTAAAGCAAAACGGATTAATTTCATTCTTATAGGCACGAGAAAATGAATAATTAATACAAAAAATGGGTATAAAATACAAAATGCAAATATCTAAATATAGAGAAGAATCTGGGGAAATAAAACACAAAGAAAAGAAAAATTTGTTTTTGATCCAAAGAAGAAAATAAAGAAGTGTTGCAGGTTCGTGCCAGACTACTTAATTTCTAACATAACAAATTTACGCAACATGAATGTAGTAAAAAAAAATATTTACGGGACTTTGGCGTTTGTTTACCCCAATTCTTATAGACAAAGTCAAAGCAATCCTTCTGCCAAGTTTTGATAGTAAGTCACTCGAAATCCCCGCGTCTGGCATTTACGAAACTAAAGAGACAACAAAACAACGATAGCAGAATTAGAAGGCATCTATTGGTATTAATTAACGTACTTATAATTTAATGCAGTGGTTTCCAAAGTGGTACCTAGAGCACTCTTGGTGCCCATGTAACGGCTTAGGAAGTCCACAACAAGATAAAAAAAAGAGTGCAAGAGCAATATTAGAGAGTCGGCATAAAACATGTTAGACCATGTAAAATAAAGTGATTTGACCCATTATCATTTTTAAGAAAAATAAATAATTTAAGCCAGAAAATGACGCATTGTTCTCGATATTCTGAACAACGCCTGGCTACTCAGCTACTGTCTTATATTTTACTTTTATGTTATTAAAAATATCAAAGTTATAATTTTAATTATATTATACAATAATATGGAGTTGTTATTGTAGTAAATATTTGCTTTTTGAAGGGAGTCCATGAAAATAAAATGTTTAGGAACATGGGTTTAAGAGCCTCAAATGCAAAATTGTATGGACCTCGGCGATTCCTAATTTTGGTCTTTCCCAAATTTTGACCTTTTGCAAACTGTTCCTTCTGTAAAAAAAAGTAATATAGGCAGACAAACCTTCACACTTCGATAACATATGCATATGTTAAGCCATATGTTAAGCCTGAAGTTCGGTTGAAACACTAAGTAAATACGTGTTAACCAGTGGCGTGCGGTAGGTGTTCATGCAGGGTGTGCAGAGAGCAACAACAACAATAATAATTAAAACCCTAAAAATGTACATTAAACCCTTCTTTAACGTTTTAGTATTCATTTGTACACAAAATTCATACGTCTATCCGTATTGCTAATAAAATAACGAAAAGCTTATATTTCCTCGAAAAACTTGTATTTTCAGCAAACGTAGTACCACATGGCCCCCGCCGCTGCGGTGCCTCACACGATGCCGATTAATGCCGACATACCGAAAGTCTAGCCCAAGTGCAGAGGATTTCACTGCACGCTGACGCAATAGAACGAACTGTTTCTCGTTCGGTCAGTGGATTAAATTATATTTATTAATTGTTTTTAACATTTCGAAATCATATATTCTACGAAAAACATCTTGACAATTTTTAAAAACAATACCAGGGATATGATGTTACATAATATAACTTATATACTGTCTGTAAGACACAATGAATGGTAAAATTTGGACTGTTCTGTTAAAATTCGTTTCTTTAAAACAAATCAACATTGTTTTTCATCTAATTATTTCAATACATACAATACATCACTGAAAAAACTTTACCACACTAAAACATTTCCTTTTATATTGATGAAATACTTCTTTTATATTTCCATGAAAACAAAATTTTACAATATATAAATTTAAACATTAACCGTCTGCAAAATCGTATGGCCAGTTAATCAGTTAAAAAACCAAAAGCACGTAAGTCCCCGCTCTAATACAACGCTTAATAAACCTTACCTTCGAATGCCAAGTGCAGGAAATATTGGCAAAAAGTGCGTTTTCTGCTGTAAGTAGTGCAAAACAAACTTACATTATCAAAATTTGCCCCAAAACTTAGTTTACAATTTGAGATTATCTCTGTGATAAATTGAGTACTCAGGTAACCATATCTATATTTTAATCATACGAAATTCAAGGTTTATTTCAAAAATAAACCGGTGCATTCAAATAATGAATGAAACTAATATAAAAAGAAAATATAATCTCACGTTTGGTATAGATTCCACTCTAGAAAATTCTTTTAATTACAGAGCTTTAAAACAAGAGCTATCGACAGAACCCTAATTTAAAGTGATATAGTATATTGAGTTAAAAAGAATAGCTTATTTTTGATTCGGTTTAAAATAAAAGGTTTTGGTTTTTTAATAACATTATTTCTAAACTATTAGGAAAGTTTTTAAAGACATTTTTTAACGAACATAAAATATCTATATCGAATGAAAATATTATACATCCACTTATACGTAAAATAACGTTTGAAGTTTGTATATTATACACTTATTTTTTTATTAAATAGAATCTAATTATTTTTTATTCTAAGAATTTCAATAAGAGAGATGTCTTTTATTTTATAGCTAGATAAAAGCTACCCTTTTTTTAAATTTTGAATATCTTAACAGTGTTTTAGTTTTTTTCATTTTAAAATTTCAGATGTCTTTAAAGTTTTAGGTTTACAGATTAAAACAGATATTTTACTCCAATTTGATATAAAACGTTTAATGTTTGAATACTGAAAATAATTGATGTTTGTAATAACGTTTGAAGTTTGTATATTACACACTTATTTTTTTATTAAATAGAATCTAATTATTTTTTTATTCTAAGAATTTCAATATGAGAGATGTCTTTTATTTTATAGCTAGATAAAAGCTACCCTTTTTTTAATTTTCAATATCGTTACAATTTTCCATTTTTTTAATTTTAAAATTTCAGATGTCTTTAAAGTTTTAGATTTACATATTAAAACAGATATTTTACTCCAATTTGATATAAAATGTACTTTCTATTACATATACCTCAAAATTTAAAGTTGGTGTGAGTTTCTTTTTTATGAATAGTGTTATATTTTTAAAATATACAGTAAATGCAAAAAAAAATATTTTTTTTACTAAGAATTTTCAATATTGATGTCTTTTATTTTATAGCTAGATAAAAGCTACCCTTTTTTTAAATTTTGAATATCTTAACAGTGTTTTAGTTTTTTTCATTTTGAAATTTCAGATGTCTTTAAAGTTTTAGATTTACATATTAAAACAGATATTTTACTCCAATTTGATATAAAACGTTTAACGTTTGAAGACTGAAAATAATTGATGCTGTAATAACGTTTGAAGTTTGTATATTGCACACTTATTTTTTTATTAAATAGAATCTAATTATTTTTTATTCTAAGAATTTCAATAAGAGAGATGTCTTTTATTTTATAGCTAGATAAAAGCTACTTTTTTTAATTTCAATATCTTAACAATTTTCCATTTTTTTTCATTTTGAAATTTCAGATGTCTTTAAAGTTTTAGATTTACATATTAAAACAGATATTTTACTCCAATTTGATATAAAATGTACTTTCTATTACATATACCTCAAAATTTAAAGTTGGTGTGAGTTTCTTTTTTATGAATAGTGTTATATTTTTAAAATATACAGTAAATGCAAAAAAAAATATTTTTTTCAAAGCAAGTTACTATTACTTATTGGCTTAAGAGCCCATAATAAAATTAAAATTAATTTATACTCGATTCTGCCTCAGGATAGTTCTCTTTCTCACGGTTCTGAGGTTTGGATTTACAATTCATTATCTTTAATTTATTTAAATCATTCTCTACATCCTCAAATCATCTTCTCCTTGGTCTTTCACGCGGCCTAGAGCCACCATTTGCAAGCAAGACACATCACAATTTATTTTTAACCAAATCAAAAGATTGAAATCAATTTCTATTATATTCAGGTTATTAATTTATTTTATAGGTTATTTTATCATTTGTATTAATCCAAATTAAATTTATCCTCTGATCCTTTTTCACCAATGTCCAGGCTTCACAACCATGCAAAAGCACAAGTTTGAGGAAGACCTTATAAAGTAAAATCTGACTTTTAAGAGAGATAAGATTGGATTTTCGTAGTGTTTGAATACTCCGTTATGCTTATTTGCTATTGTCAATCTGTTTGTCATTTCAATTAAGATAGCATTATTTTTCGAAGCTAGAGTATTCCTAAAAAATTGTAAAAAAAGTATTCTAAATAAAGCAAAGATTTTTTATGATAAAGAGATTTGGTTTGATTTTTAGCTCTACGGTCTACTGTTTTGCACACGAGGGCTAATGAGACCGAGACCTGCTGCTTAAAGCCGATTCCAAACGTCTGCGAACATCCATGCCATAGTGGGATTCGAACCCACGAACTTCGGTATCTACGATCAGCGCCCTAACCAATCAGCCAGCGTTCGGCTATTATGAAAAAGAGGAAAAGGCTATTATTTTAGGTCTTCTATGTTTAGGTCTCGAAAGGTATGATGCAGATCAGTGATACAAAGGATTAAACATAGATGTCCTTTATTTTTTGATGATAGTATTAGCAACAAATATATCTCAATAGCTATCTCACGTCTCTTGAAAAATACTTATTTGAGCCTTGGCAGACATTTTTATTCATGCAACAATCTTTACCTAATACAAACCACGATAGCGAACATTTACAGTTAAAAAAAACATGGTACAAAACAATGCAAATTACTTGTTATTAATAAGTGTTAAATCAGAGATAATAGTGGTGAGATATTCCTATTCTCCCATGCCTAGTCATTTAAGATAATTTGCTTTTGTTAGATGAAAATTAAGGAACTGAAATATTTTGAGTGCGTCAAACCTGTATGCTGTCATTATATATTTCACATATCCGGAAAATCTGCATGAAAATGGAAGACATTATGTACTTAATACTGTTTCTACCATTTTACAAAAATGTAATAGTTAGATGTTCTAGACCGCAATATTGTAGGCGATTATAATTATCTTATTGCAAAATCTCATTTGTTTTCAATGTATTTTGATTAGCAAATAGTAAAATTTCTCAGTTTTAAAAGATTTCCTGTAGAGGTTAAAATAATTTTTTCATAATCTATAAAAGTACTCTTGTGTTTGAGAAAATGATTTATAGATAGAAAATATCTGTTGCTATATGTTTAGATGTAAGTGAATAGGAGGGTTGCTATTTATATTACCTGGCCTTGGCAACAGTAAGTGTTGCTAGGCGACCGCAGACGATTTTAATCGAAAGTTTGATATTTT
>CM063506.1:104963832-104978832 GCA_032207245.1 Pardosa pseudoannulata
CAGAGTAGGACAAGGGTTATTACTTATTATTTTTTGTCACCTTCTCCGGTAGTAATTACACTGAAGAATGCAAGAAAGAAGTTGACATGTTTGTTGTGAAGAAGCAAGAAATTATTGAAAATCATTAAAATGATGGATAGTATTTATGGAACTTATTAAAAATAAACATTTGACAACTAATATGATCTTTAACAAACACAGACATATATATGCATATGTATGCTACACTGCTGTCATATAAATACTCCTATAAATGTAGATATAAAATGTACTAAGCAGTAAACACGATTGAAATCAGTAAACACGATTGAGTTTTTTTTTTTTTTTTTTGTTGTTGTTGTTGTTTTTTTTTTTTTCAATTTTGAGTTTCAATGTGTAGTTACAACACGTTTATGAAAATAATATTTAAATTTATATTCATATATACATACACAGTAATCTAACTATTATAATGATGTAAGATTAAAATTCTCAGGATATCTCCTTTAATATGTTTTTTCTATTCCTGGACTAAGATTTTGATCTAAAAAATCGAAGGGAGCCTTAGTTTATGACAGGAACTACAGAGTAGGACAAGCGTCATTACTTATTAGTTTTTTTACACCGTTTTCGGTAGTAAATACACTGAATAATACAAGAAAGAAGTTTACATGTTTCTGTAGTGTTGTTCTTCAGTTTGTCTCTTCAGTGTATTGTGAAGAAGTAAAAAGTTATTGAAAATGATGAAAATGATGGATAGTATTTATGGAACTTATTAACGATAAGCATTTACCAATATGATCTGATCTTTAACGAACAGTAATATATGCATATGTATATACGCTACACTTCTCTCATATAAATACTCTTTTAAATGTAGATAGGCATTGTACAAAGCAGTAAAAACGATTGAAACTATAATTTTTTCCGATTTTGACTATCAAGTATATAATCACAACACGTTTATTAAAACAATATTTAAATTTATATTCATGTATGCATACACAAAATCAAACGATTATAATGATGTCCACAGAAAATTCTCATCATATATCGTTTAAATTGGTTTTTTTTATTCCTGGACTAAGATTTTGATCTCAATAGAACGAAGCCTTAGTTTATGACAGGAACTACAGAATAGGACAAAGGTTATTACTTATTAGTTTTTTGTCACTATCTTCGGTAGTAATCACACTTAATGCAAGAAAGAAGTTGACATGTTTGTTGTGAAGAAGTAAAAAGTTATTGAAAATGATGAAAATGATGGATAGTATTTATGGAACTTATTAACGATAAGCATTTACCAATATGATCTGATCTTTAACGAACAGTAATATATGCATATGTATATACGCTACACTTCTCTCATATAAATAGTCCTATAAATGCAGATAGGCAATCTACTAAGCAGTAAACACGATTGAAATCAGTAAACACGATTGAGTTTTTTTTCAATTTTGACAATGTGTACAACACGTTTATGAAAACAATATTTAAATTTATATTCATATATGTATACACGGTAATCTAACTATTATAATCATGTCCTCTTAAAATTCTCAGGATATCTCTTTTAAATGCGTTTTTTTTTTCTATTTCTGGACTAAGATTTTGACACGGGTCATTACTTATTAGTTTTTTGTCACCGTCTCCGGTAATAATTACACTGAAGAATGCAAGAAAGAAGTTGACATGTTTGTTGTGAAGAAGTAAAAAGTTATTGAAAATGATGAAAATGATGGATAGTATTTATGGAACTTATTAACGATAAGCATTTACCAATATGATCTGATCTTTAACGAACAGTAATATATGCATATGTATATACGCTACACTTCTCTCATATAAATACTCTTTTAAATGTAGATAGGCATTGTACTAAGCAGTAAAAACTATAGAAAGTATTATTTTTCCGATTTTGACTATCAAGTATATAATCACAACACGTTTATTAAAACAATATTTAAATTTATATTCATGTATGCATACACAAAATCAAACGATTATAATGATGTCCACAAATCATCATATCATTAAAAATGTGTATATATATATTTAAAAATATATTTATATATATATATATATATATATATATATATATATTAGATTTTATATATATTATATATATAATATATATATAATATATATATATATATATAATTCCTACTAAGATTTGATCTCAAAAATAGAAAGCCTTATTTTATTACAGAAACTACAGAAGGACGGGTTATTACTTAATTTTTGGTCACCATCTTCGGTAGTAATCACACTTAATGCTAAAAGAAGTTGAATGTTTGTTTGAAGAATTAAAATTATTGAAAAGATTAAAATGATGGATTTTTGGAACTTATTAACGATAAGCATTTAATAACTAATATGATCTTTAACGAACACAGAAATATATGCATACGTATATACACTTACTTCTCTCATATAAATACTCATATAAATATAGATAGGCAGTGTACTAAGCGATTGAAATCAGTAAACACTATTGAGTTTTTTTTTCCAATTTTGACTTTCAATGTATAATTACAACACGTTTATGAAAACAATATTTAAATATTATATTCATATATGCATACACAGTAATCTAACTATTATAATGATGTCCTCTTAAAATTCTCATGATATCTCGTTTAAAATGTGTTTTTTTTCTATTCCTGACTAAGATTTTGATCTCAAAAATAAACGAAGCCTTATTATGACAGGAAACTACAGAGTAGGACAAGGGTTATTACTTATTATTTTTTGTCACCTTCTCCGGTAGTAATTACACTGAAGAATGCAAGAAAGAAGTTGACATGTTTGTTGTGAAGAAGCAAGAAATTATTGAAAATCATTAAAATGATAGTATTTATGGAACTTATTAAAAATAAGCATTTACAACTAATACGATCTTTAACGAACTCAGAAATATATGTATGTATACAAGCTTACACTTAAAATTAACATTTAAATTTTATATTCATATGCATAAACATAAATTAAAATTTAATTATGTCCTCTAAAATTCTAGGATATCTCCTTTAAAATGTGTTTTTTTTTCTATTCCTGGAATAAGATTTTGATTCAAGAATAACGAAGCTTTAGTTTATGACAGGAACTACAGAGTAGGACACGGATCAATACTTATTAGTTTTTTGACACCGTCTCCGGTAATATACTTACACTGAAGAATGCAAGAAAGAAGTTGACATGTTTGTTGTGAAGAAGCAAGAAATTATTGAAAATCATTAAAATGATGGATAGTATTTATGGATTTATTAAGATAATTACAACTAATACGATCTTTAAAACTCAGAAAAATATAGATATGTATACAAGCTACACTTAAATTAACATTTAAATTTATTCATGTATGCATATACATAAATCAAACGATTGTAATTATGTCCTCTAAAAATTCTCAGGATATCTCCTTTAATATGTTTTTTCTATTCCTGGACTAAGATTTTGATCTAAAAAATAGAACGAAGCTTTAATTTATGACAACTACAGAGTAGTTACGGATTTTACTTATTAGTGACCCGCAGTAGCTCATGAAACAGAGTTCGTAAGAAATGCGGGTTGAACGAGCTGTAATATTTGCCATGTTCGTTAATTTTGAACACGGGCTATCATATATGCAACATCATTCACTTAATAAGATTTGTATATGTATGATATCTATAGAACATTTGATTAAATTCTTTATAAATAGATGTACTATATATATTATAGTGGAATTTGTCATTAATAAAATCAACTGAGAAAATTTTAAAAAATGTTGCATATATAAAATTCTGAAAAGTTATATATTGGGGTACGTAAAAATGTTCGTGGTCACAATGTCCTCAGTTCTCAAAAATACTGTGGCAGGAAGCTATCGGTCTTCTGCTTGGTTGCTTCAAATTACGAGGAAGCGGCGGTAATGTTACTCGAGTCCGTAGCATACTTTTTAACTACACACACTTTGCTAAATGGGTAACAGCTTCGCAACCATGTATTGACATAAAGGTACATGTACCTGTATTTTCATAGCACTGGAAAAACTTATTTAGAGTTTGTCACCTTTCGAAAGAATTACACCGAAGAATCCTAGAAAATGATGGATAGTATTGATGCATATATTATAAACATTTACTGACTAATGTGATAAACAAACGCAGGCGTGTATCTATATTTTTTCTATATTAATGTAAGCATTCTTATATACTAGCATATAGCCCGTCATATGACGTGATCAGTAAAAGTTTTACCCGAATTCCCTAAAGTACCCTATAAGGCAGATAAAAAATGGGGCTGAGAATTATGTGGTACACGCTCAATAATTTTTATTTATATATATACTCCTCAAACGTCTCCTGATACTGTGAAGGCAGTTTAGAATCACGTTGAATTCATTTAGAAAGATAATTCAAAGTTTTCTTAGCTACGTCGAAATTATCGTTAAGTTCTTCCTATTTTTTCTTACCACAGTAATTAATGGAAGTGAAGTAAAAGAATGAAACTATCATTTCCATAACAGCCTGTAGGTTGGTTTTGAGTGCTACGGTCTACTTTTGCAACACAAGGGCTAATGAGACCGGTACCTACAGCTTAAAGCCGATTCCGAACGGCTACGAACATCCATGCCACTGTGGGATTCGAACCCACGAACTCCGGTACCGAAGACCAGCACCCTAACCAATCGGCCATCGTTCTCGAATATAAATATTTACGTAATATCTAAGTTCAGTAATAAAACGTATGAAAGTAATGCAGACGATATTTAAATAATTTAAAGTAAGAAATGATTCAATGAGATGGCTAAAGGAATGACGTCATAATGCTAGTAAAAAATGAATATTTACCTATTTATTATGTGATAAATTGATAAATTTAATAGATTAATTTAATTGATTAATTTAAGATCTGTGATAAAACGTATGAAAATAATGCAGACGATATTTAAATAATTTAAAATAAGAAATTTAAAATAAGAATTAAAATAAGGAACAACGCCTTAAGGCTAGAATAAACGTTATTTTTACCTATTTATTATGCGACAAATTGATCTATTTTATAGCCTGCTCTTAACCTGGGAAAATAGGGCTTTAAATAAAGGCATTAAGGGCTACAAAAGCGGGGAGGGGTGGATTTCGAACGTTGCTAACCCTAAATCATCAAGAATCCAATATGGATTCCTCTTTCCATTCCAGGTACAACTGCTTCATTAATTCCAGGACAGACGGACAGATAACTTAGGCCATTATTATATACAGGTTGGTTGGTGGCTTGCTTGGTTGGAGTTTTACGGCGCAAGGTCCTGTTTAGGACATAAGCGCCAAGGACAAGGTGTTTTTATAAAAACAACAAGACCTAACTGATAAAAAAGCCCTAACCTAATAACAGAACAAGGTAAAACTGTACCAGTTTAATAAAGTTATAAAAAAGTCTGCAGTGTATAAACTCAATTACACCAGATAGGTAAAAATGATGCAAAAGTTAAAAATGATGAAGCATTAAAAAGCTAAAAGCACAATAAATTTTAATTAAAAGATGTAAAAATACTAAAACATTTCATAGAAAAAAAAAGTTAAATACACCAAAATAAGCCTATAAAACGGAGAAAAGATAAAAGACAGGGATGCGGGGATTCATCTAGTAACTCCGTTAAGGTAGGATGCGGAGTACCAAAAAATAAGACAGACGCTGGCTGTAAGAGGTAAGTAAATATAAAATAGTTAGCAGGGCCTGACAGATATTATATAGAGGATGTAGGCATTGTAAGACACAGTTAACACGATAAAAACCAGGGCTTCGAACCGGAACTGAACCGAAAACCGAAAACCGGAAAAAACCGTTATTTTGGTCGGAACGAAAACCGGAACTGAACCGAAAAAAATATCGGTTTATTTCGGTTCGATATATCTTTCAGTCATTTTATTACTGTTACCAACTTATCAATATTTTCTAATTTAACGTCAACTTTATAATTACATATCCGCACTTGTATAAGATTGCAATGGTGGTTTTGGCAGCTCCAGCTACACAAGTTAGTGTTGAAATTTATTCTCCGAGACAACAGAAGTAATCTCAGTGAAACCACGTTAGAAGATATATTAATAATTAGAGGCAATTTTCATATGTTAAATAAATAATATATTTTTTACATAATTATTGCAAGGCCAAGTGCACGATGTGAGAGTCAAACGACGAATGTGGGTAATCATGAACCTAGTTGTCAAATGCGATTTTGATAATGGATAACAATGCCAATGCTCGCCGCTCTTATCGTACCTGCTGTTTGTATCAATTCACATAGTGTACCAATTAAAAAAAGAATAAAATCTTCTAAATTTTGATAGAATTACATTTTTTGTTTATGATAGAATTATATTTTAGTACAAATAAGAATATACATAAAATGAAATTATTCATTTGGAACTGAAACGAAAACAGTTATTTTTGGCGGAGCGAAAACCGGAACTGAACCGATATTAATTTTTTAGTTGAACCGGAACGAAAACCGGAACAAAAAAAATTACGGTTCGAAGCCCTGATAAAAACTATTATTATTTTAATATTTTTTAATATCAAATATATAAACACAGCACATTTATGAAAACAATCCTTTAAATTATGTTCACGTATGCATACATAGAAATAAAAAAAATAATGATGTACATAAATATGTTCTCTTTCCTTTAGCTTTTATTTATTTACAGTTTATTTCATTGCTCGCATTCCACACAGTTGACATTTACATGAATAACAAAATGATGAATTATAGTCTCAATTACTCTAAGCTGCATCCAAGGCGGTAAACAAGTCTTATAATTTAACGCTACTTTGAGGGATTCATCATTTTGACTTTTACTTTAAAAAACAAGTACCTATGAGTAAAAGCAATTTTAATCTAACTACCGAATAGTTTAACAGACATTGATGGATTCTAAAGTTCATGCTTACAGAATACTTATGGTGAGCCATTAATGGATATACCAGGAATCAAAATAAGGTAATAAAATTGGTCGTAGAATAATACCATCAGCATTTATTTACGAATATATGCCTATGTTTTTCTTATATGAATGTTTAAATAGAGATACCTCAAAAATATATACACCTTTCTAATCATAATCTAACAAGATTCGCTCTATTCGTGAAATACACTTCATGCATACACATTTTTCCGTAACTGAAATGTTTATTTTTTCAATATTTTTTTTTACTTTTTACACGATTAATGTAAGCCGTGTGAAATAACTTTACCCATATTTATAAATAAAATTCGACTGAATTCCTGTAGATTTTTACCTGGATATGGTTTGGTTTGGTTTGGAGAGATACGATTTACTTTTTGCAACACGAGGGCTAATGAGACCGGGACCTACAGCTTAACCCATATTGTACCACACCAACTAAATATTTCTGTAAGTTATTAAAACTTAATCCATATCATTAATATGGTGTAACTAAGTATATAAAACCAAATTTTTGAAAAAATATTTTTAATTTTTTATGTAATTGGCTGTCCTATAAATAGGACAACGGTCCATTACACTACTAAAACTTAACAAATATCACTTACATTGCATTAGGCTGATTCATAGATAAAATTTGGGGAAACAGTCAAAGCTAAGTCCAACATTACATTTTAAGCACACTGTTGTAGGTTTTCTCTTGCAGTTATTGAACTGGCAGTAAGAGAGTAAGTTTATCTTGCAAAAAAATCTCCAGTTTTCTGAATAGAATAGACATCTATTTACCCCTTGTTGTGTCCAGATGTGTGAACAGGTGTTTGAACTGATTTTCATTGAAAGATAAGATAAGATTGAGATCTATCAATGCAATATCGAATTCATAGAAAAATAATCAGGATTGGACCGTCGTCTTAATTTTAAGGCACATTTTTTATACTTGCAAAATACACATTTAAAATATATTTTTAAACTAAAACTTTCAGCTACATTATTAGCTCTGTTTTTAAACTAAAAATAATCTCCCCAATGTTTAAAAAATAATAATAATAAATATAAAATTAAAGATTAAAAAATGACAATTTTTAAGACGTTGCTGAAAATAAATTTTACAATACAATATAATTTGATTTCTCAGTTTTTTTTTAGTTACTATGCTAAAGTATGTCTATTTTAAATGTGTTAAAATAAAATCCACTCAGAAAATATTTATAACTTTATTATTAAATGGAATTTTATTTGCTGTCCTGTTTATAGGACAACGGTCCAATATGGGTTAAAGCCGATTTCGAACAGCTACGAACATCCATGCCACAGTGGATTAGAACCCACGAACTCCGGTTCCGTACCTGGATATGATATCACCTATCCGGTATATAATTTTTTTTATTATTCTGTACGGAAGTTTGTAAACTTTGATTTAATTAAAATCGCCTATATAATAATAGCCTAAGTTATCTGTCCATCTGTCCTCGAATTTATGAAGCGGTTGCACCTGGAACAGATAGAGGCATCCATAGGGATACTTGATGAGTTAGGGTTAGCAAAAAATTCAAAGCGAGTAAAGTTTATTTTCTCCTAAACTATCTATCCGATTCTAAAATAAATTGGTATAAATATGCTTCATTTCACAGCAAAAATACTGTCGTCCTTAAAACGTTCAAAATCCCCCCCCCCTTTTTGAGCTTTCAATGCCATTATTTCAAGCTCTATTTTCCCCGGTTAAGAGCAGACGATTAAATTTATCAATTTATCACTTAATAAATAGGTAAAAAAAGTATTTTTTTCTAGCATTATGAAGTCATTCTTTTAACCATCTCATTTAATCATTTCTTATTTTAAATTGTTTAAACATCATCTGCATTATTTTCATACGTTTCATCACTGAACATAGATATTACCTAAATGATTTTCTTTTATATTTGGCATAAATAATAGATTAGGTACATATGTGATAATTCTAAATTTAATCAACGATTATTTTTTGTTGTAATGAAAATTTTATTACCGCTATTAACAACAAATTTATCTACCTCGAGTGTGTAGTGGAAATGATAGTTTCGTTCCTTTGCTTCCATTAATTTCTGTTGCGAAAAAAAATTGTGAAGAACTTAACGATAATTTCGACGTACCTAAGAAATCTTTGAATTATATCTTTCTAAATGAATTCAACGTAATTCTAAATTGCATTCACAGTATCGGGAGACTTTAGAGAAGTATTAAGATAAAAATAAATATTTTCCAATATAATTCTAAGCCAAAAAACAAACCATTATTTTACTTGCTTCACAGGGTACTTTACAATTCTGGAAAATTAAAAATTTTACTGATCCCGTCATATAACGGGCTATATGCTAGGTTTTAATACTTTTCGAGATATTTAATTTGAAAGAGATTTGGTTGGATTCAGAGCGTTACGATCTACCTTTTTGCTACACGAAGTTTAGTGAGAGCAGGACCTATTGTTTAAAGCTGATTCCAAACGGCTACGAACCTCCATGACATTAGCAGGTTTCGAACCTGCAAACTCTAATACGGAAGAGCTACAGTCTATCATTCGGCCATCGTTCAACTCATTTGTAAAAAGCAATGTGGATGTCCCTTGAAAATATATATGCATATTTCTGTTATGACAAACAATTGTATGTACCCATATATAGTCGCTGAAAGATTAGGGCACTGATCTTCGGTATCGGAGTTCGTGGGTTCGAATGCCACTCAGTCATGGTTCGTAGCCGTTCGAAATCGGCTTTAAGGAAATAGGTCGAGGTCTCATTATCCCTCGTGTTGCAAAACAGCTGACCGTAGTGGTCCAAACCGAACTAAAACCCATGTGTAGCCTAAATACTAATGTTGTACTTTTTAAAAATAAATCGACGGACCAGCTTCTTCTTTTCCTTTTTTATTTTGACACACAACATAAATTTATACAATTATTTTCAGCATATCATTAATTTCAAATAAAAAAAAGAACACAAGAAAAATTAATTATGAGCTTCGGGTTTGACATCATTTTGCTCACGTAGCTTATGATAGCAAACTATCATCTATACAAAATGGCGGTATTCCACACGAATTATGCCGTTGTCGCGCATGCGCCAACAACCAATATACACTCATGTCCATAAATTAAGGATAATGAAGTTCAGGCAATGAAAGAGACAAAAGCAAAACAAATTTGACTTATTTGTAAAGTCTATTTATTAAACAAAAGGTAAAGAGCAAAAAAGATGCTATATGTTTGACATAATTAATAAAAATTGCGATTTTTACTCCCTGGAGCAAATTTCAAAAAAGAACCAATTTACAGAAAACAGTATAACATGGTTAGTATGATGGTTAATACGGAGTATGTCTCCCGGACGATGCAATACAAGCGTTACAACGCCTACGCATGCTGAGTATCAGATTATCAATCTGATCTTGGAAAATTACACCACTCATCAAGCAATGCCCTCCGAAGTTCCGATAGACAGTTGGGAGGGGGTTGACGGGCTGCAATTCGTCGGCCAAGCATGTCCCACACATGCTCTATTGGATTCAAGTCCGGTGAGTATGCTGGCCAATCCATACGGATGATATCCTCCGATTGAAGGCATTCGTCTACAATGTTTGCACGGTAAGGTCGGGCGTTGTCATCCCTATACAGAAATTCAGGACCCATGGCGCCCCGAAACAAACGTACATGTTGTTCCAGAATGACATCCCGATAGATGTGGCCTGTCATCGTTACACTCTGAACATGCAGGTCAGTTCTGGAACCAAGAATAATTCCTCCCGAAACGAGCCATCCTGCACCACCGTAACGGTGTCTTTCAATGGTGTTATCTTGGTGGTAACGGATACCTGGCGCTCTCCATATGAATGTCCGGCGAGAATCAGAATGTAAACTGAACCTGGACTCGTCGGAAAACATCACACAAGACCACTGTTGCGGTGTCCACAATGCATGCTCTCTAGCCCAGCATAATCGCAGGCGACAGTGAGTTGCGGTAAGGGGAACACATCTGACAGGCCTACGAGCATATAGACCAATGTTCCCTAAGCGTCTGTACACGGTCTGCCTTGAAACTGTCGTACCGGTAGCTGAAGAGGGCTGACGAGACAGGTCTGATGCTGTGCTCCGTCTGTTTCTTTTGGCAGTAACTGCCAAATACCGGTCATCATTCGGCGTAGTAACTCGGGGGCGACCTGTGCTGTAACATCTACTCACATTACCATCATGTTTGAATCGTTGCCAAAGCCTGGAGATGACACTCTGGGCGATTCCAAGTTCCTCGGATACTTCCAGCTGGGTACGTCCACATTCCAGTCGTCCGATAATTCTACCACGTAAAAAATCATCCAAATGCTTCCTTTGTGCCATAACTATGCGGGTATTGCACTGAAAGGCTTTTAAAGCGCTTGTGAACAATTTTACTTCTTTGCTACCATTCCTTATATACCCCTTTCATACACTCTCGTCATTGTGGCGTACTATCTGCGCCATCTGGTGGTTTCCTGCAATTTTCATATTCTTCTTCAAGATGTGTGTGTTAATTCTACAGGTGAAATTTTTATTTTAGAGCTCAATTTCTGTGTGATTCTGAATTATCCTTAATTTATGGACATGAGTGTATTCTCCATTGATTAGATACAAATTCACTAATCTTGATATGTCTCGCGTATTTCTTTTCAAAACTTTGACAAAATGTAAATCTTCAATTTGTGATAAGACATATTTAGTAATTGGTTCTGACATATAAATGCAAAATCTGTTCAGGTTTAAACATCCCGTATATAATGATAGCCTAAGTTATCCGTCCTCTATCTTCGGTTTTATGAAGCAGTTGGACCTGGAATGCATAGAGGCATCGATATTGGATTCTTCATGAGTTAGGGTTAGCAAAATTCAAAGCGAGTAAAGTTTATTTTTTTTCCTAAAATATCGATCCGATTTCAAAATAAATTGGTATAAATATGTTTCATATCACAATAAAAAATACTGTCTCTTTAACACATTCGAAATTTACTCCTTCCTCCCTTTTCAAGCTTTTAATAAATCCCCATTTTAAGAGCAGGTGATTAAATTTATCAATTTATCACATAATAAATAGGTAAAAATAACATTTTTTCCTAGCATTATGACGTCATTCCTTTAACTATCTCATTTAACCATTTCTTATTTTAAATTACTTAAATATCGTCTGCTTTATTTTCATACGTTTTATCCCTGAACTTAGATATTGCGTAAATAATTGTCTTTTATATTTGTCTTAAATAATAGATTAGGTATATATGTGATAATTTTAAATTTAATCATCGATTATTTTTTATTGCAATGAAAATTTACAACAAGTTCTTTTCATAAAAGTCTAGGAGTCTATTTCATGGTCTAATAAGTATCTAGCGTTTAAGTTATATATTGTTGAAAATTAAGAAGTTTGTTCGTTTGGGCGTATGTTTTTTATGTGTAACCACACGATTTGCAATCGATTAGCTCAATTTTGGACATCATTCATATATACCGCCAAATAATCACTGTCAATATTTAAACCTCTGCTGTCTATCCTATTACGTAATATGATGAGATAAATTAAAGTTGGCAACTAGCATGTGGTCAGTAAAGATAAACAAATTATTGAGCGTGTATCAGATAATTCTCAGCTAAAAAAGTAACCATTTTTTACCTGCCTCATAGGGTACTTTACAATTCTGGAAAATTAAAAATTTTACTGATCCAGTCTTATGAAGGACTATATTCTCGTACGGATAATAAAGCTTCAGTATAGCGTTTAAGTTATATATTGTTGAAAATTAAGAAGTTTGTTCGTTTGTGTGTTTGTTTTTTTTCTACATAACCACACGGTGCGCAATCGATTCGCTCAATTTTGGACATCATTCATATATACCGCCAAATAATCACTGTCAAAATTTAAACCTCTGCTGTCCATACTATTACGTAATATGATGAGATAAATTAAAGTTGGCAACTAGCATGCTGTCAGTAAAGATAAACAAATTATTGAGCGTGTATCAGATAATTCTCAGCTAAAAAAGTAATCATCTTTTACCTGCCTCATAGGGTACTTTACAATTCTGGAAAATTAAAAATTTTACTGATCCAGTCTTATGAAGGACTATATTCTAGTAAGGATAATAAAGCTTTAGTATAGCGTTTAAGTTATATATCTTTGAAAATTAAGAAGTTTGTTTGTTTGTGTGTTTGTTTTTTATACATACCCACACGGTTTGGCTAAAGGAATTTGTTGCGGCGAATGAAAAAACGTGCTAGTAATAACTAGCATTTCACCTTTTAGAGAATGGCATCATAACGTTGTTAATTTTATAAATGTTACTTGTTCTTTTTTTTTTGTAATTGTAAGTTAGGAAATAAATACGTGTGTAAAATTACTATCTCCTAACATCTGGTGCCGAAACATTACCCGTCGAACACATTTACGGTAAAATAATTTATTAATTTTTATTTTTTAACTGTTTTTGAAAATGTGGACGCTAGAAGAATTAAAATTGTTGAAACGGAAACGAAGAAATATACGAAGTAATATAACACGCTTTTCAACTGAAATCACCAAATTTAAAGATGAAGACTCCTTGGAGAAACTTGAATATACATACGACAGGTTAGTAGTAGTTTTAAATGATTTAAAAATTGTGGATAATGAAATACATAATTTGTTTTCCATTATTATAAAATCCGTTGTTATAAAATTAACAACGTTATGATGCCATTCTCAAAAAGGTGAAATGCTAGTTATTACTAGCACGTTTTTTCATTCGCCGCAACATCCTCCCCACCCTGATCAACCTCCAGGGGGATGACCAGCTACACAGGTCGAGTAATAGTGCGTCCATTGGTGCGTAGTACACAAGTACGAACTTTCTTGTCGAGGCCAAGGATTAATTCCTCAACACGGGCCTTTTTCCAGGTGTGGCGAGGTCGAATATCTTGTAGTAAGACAATATCCCCTTTCCGGATCTTATTTGTTTCAAATGGATGACTTACCAATACAATACAAGTTGTAAAGTTACCAATACAAGTTACCAAATTATCCACAATTATAAATCCACAATTTTACCGTATTTTCCTTCACGAATTATTTGAAACCTTTTTGAGAATGGCATCATAACGTTGTTAATTTTATAAATGTTACTTGTTCTTTTTTTTTTTTTGTAATTGTAAGTTAGGAAATAAATACGTGTGTAAAATTACTATCTCCTAACAGAATTCAACGTGATTCTAAACTGCATTCATAGTGTCGGGAGACTTTAGAGGAATATGAAGATAAATTATTGGTCGTGTACCAGATAATTCACAGCCAATAAACAAACCATTTTTTACTTACCTCATAGGGTACTTAACAATACTGGAAAATTAAAAAAATTACTGATTCCATTATATGACGGGCTGTATGCTAGTTATGAAGATTCGTCTGTACCATAAACAGAAGTGAAACATTGACAACTATTAAAAGTCGTACCTCGTTCTATCTTATAATCATCCCTTCTTCTGCACCCAACCTCTTACCGAAGTTCAAGTGACGTGACCTTGATCTTCAACATTCACCTCTTAACGCCCACTTCACACAGGTAAGTGTGCCCCCTTTCTCAAATGGTAAGACAAGTTGTATATCCTTGAAGACATTTATAGAAATTCGATTTTTTTATTCAAAATATTTTAAACGGACGATAATTTTATTGATTTAGCATGAGTAGCCGTTACGACTATTTCATAATGATTAAAGGTTAAAACGTTATCAAACTACTTTAGCTGAAGGTTTGAAAAGACAGTAGAGAAACTGTTGGTTAACCTTCAACAGAATTTACATTCCCGATAGCATCTGGGTTCTACTAATATTTATTTTTATGAAAGTCCTTGGATGTTTAATTGAATTGTAATTCCATAGTTTTTCTTCGTTATCAAACAGAAGTACCTTATTCAATATCCCCCTTTCATTAACTGAGATAATGGTATGCTTAGATAATTTTAACAGGTCCAAATACATTTAAGGCTTGTCTACTAAAATTAAAAAGCTAACTAATTGAAATTATGAAAAATAATGTTTTATAGGAG
>CM063506.1:104986332-105013832 GCA_032207245.1 Pardosa pseudoannulata
ATGTTCTTGAAAAATTGTAAGAATAATTATTTGCACATTGTCGATTAGCGGTAGCGAAAAGGCAATTAAGTTGTTTGAGTCGGCTGATCTGAAGACGGTTTTAGGCCATTATGGAAACGAAACAGCTGATTCATGGGACGTACTGCAATATTGCATCATCCTGGTTCTAGAAGTTCCCGAAGAATCGCGTAAAACCGCTATAAAATAGTGACCAAAACGAAGCTTTTTCTTCTTGAACTTTTCCTGATAATTCGTAGCTCGAGAGAACCGTTCGTATCTCCGATTCTGGAGTTTGCTTGATTAGAGACTCAGCTTTTGCTAAGAGTCGACCTTCGACTTGGGAATCATTCCGTTATATTGCTAATTATTTTTGTTACTTCGGGCAGAGAAGTATAGCCGAGAGTGACCCTTGCTCTCAATTTGGACATCTTGCATCGAGTTTCCTTCACCCAGGTGTGATACGCACTAACTTTCGAACCTTGGTGTGAAAGCGACTGTACAAATTGTCAGCTGAGGTGATAGTGTCAGTTTTATTACGGCACTAATTAAAAAAGTGATTAGAAACACTGTATCCAGCATCCTTCTTATTGTGTAATGTTTCAGCACGAGAAGAATATTCAGAAATCTACTGAATCTGTACATAATTTATTCACCTGAATAAATATTTGGTTCTAAAATTAGACAGTTTTTAGCCTGTTTCATTGACGGCTAAAAGTACGTTACAGTTTCTGAACAAAAATCTATTTATTTTACTGATATAACGCATGATATTATTTCGCATCATTCCATATTCGGTCGTTAATGAGATGTCCAATTTCAAAGTCAGTTCCTTCACCTGCATACACTAGTCTAGTTATAACCAGTCTTATCTAAAGAATAATAGAAAGAAAGGGATGTAATTAATTTTCAAATTCTCTCTGGATCTCACAGAAATGTTACAATTAACACACGTTGTAAAAATATTTGTGATTTAATGGATCAGAGATAATGTTAACCAAAAATATTGCAAAATGTATCTGTATAAATCATCTACAAACATATAAACGTTTTTAATAAACAAACCATGTATCTGCATTTTATAGGCAAGGATTCTATGGATGTTAACTGCATAATACTTAGAAGTGTTATGTCTTAATATAAATGTGTCTCCTAATATAAATGCGTTTTAATCAGTTTTTAAAACCATCAATCAGATACAATTAAAACCAAGAAATCCAATTATGAGAACAGTGCGTGAACACTTCCCTACAGCAACGTTTTGTAGACAAAATGAAGCAAATATTAAATCTATATGTTAATGAATTCGGCTGCCTAAATGAATTCATTAACATGTTAGACGACATAAGTCATAAACAGAAGTATTCTTTTCTGTTACCCATGTATTACTAAGAAAGATATATATGACATCCTACAATGACAGCTAATTAGGCAGAAGTAAAAAGCTGTCCCAAGTAAAAAAAAGTGTTAATGCCATTACGTGTTATACTTTTTCTGTATTATTTATTGATTTTAAAATATATATATCTCCGAGAATCGGGAACACGTTCTGGTTTTGAAAAGATCCAAAACATTAAGAAAAAAAATATTTATTATCCTAAGAAGGGGTTTGGTCCAAAATAAACTTCAAGCATTAACTGTTAAAAAAGATTCTACAGATGGAGCTCCCCCTGAGAGGCCCTCCTGCTCTGAAAGAAGACCCTCTTTTTCTATTTGACCCCGTTGCGGATTGGCTGGAGGAAGAAAACAACTCCAAGATTTTTACGAGCCACGCGTGCAGTATCTTGAACTCATAAATCTATTGAGTTTTTCCAACAGAATGGTGTATACTTCACGTGCAGCGGAAACACAATGGGGTGATATAGGGCTCGCTCGTGATGAATTCGGATCCAGATTGGAAGACTAAGCGTTTCCTAACGAAATAGACAAGCAAATAGGAGTGAAATTATAGGTGGCGCCAGAAAGCCGAGAAACATCGAGTGATTAACGTCTTTCTCCTCTGCTTTCGTATGTACTCAGCAAACTATAAAAGGGAATATTAACAATATAGATATATAGTCCTATGATAATAACTCTCATAGAGATGTTTCATGGTGATAGTTCACCCCCAACCAACATTTCGTTAACACATAAAAGAAAATTACTCCTAGAGCATCGCAGTTTCCAATCTTTATACCAAACATCCACGCTGGAATGACTTTAGGGCTTGGCAAACCGGATCTCTGTCCAAGGTGGTAAACTTTAAGGGTGGCATTTTGGCCCCGAATTTTTTAAATATTTTTATATTTAGAAGGAATACTATATACAACTAGTTTACAAAATATAATTCCTTATAGCCTGAAAGCTCGAAGCAGAATTGTTTAAAATTATTTTTAATTAATTTGCTAATTAATTTATAATTAATTTTCCTTATACCAAACAGTACAAGCAATTTTTACAATAGTTAAATAAAATAATGCGCTGGAGATTTGGTTGGATTTAATCAGTACCCATAGCAATTATTTTCAATTTTTGTACAGCACATATGGTTTAACCCTTTTTGTCCTGACAGCACTCAAACACCTATATACTCCTAATAAAGCCGTTTTTCCTGACTGTACTCACAAGGACATAAACAATGCTGTTCCTACAGCAGAAAAGAAATGACAGCACCAATCAGGAATCATTTTTATTCGCATAATAAGGATTTTATAATTCGCGTGCTGCATTCGATGGTCATTTTGTGGTAGAGTTGATACACGTATTGATCAATTGAGTAAATTTAGTGGTATATTACCAATTATTTGGTACTATTATTTTTTAAAGATTTCTTTATTTCACAGGTAAGTATTTCATTTGTGTTATTCACAATTTAATGTTTTATTTTCTATCATAGAGTCAAAAATATATATTGGTACTAAAAAGTACCAGCTGCAAAATAAACTACTGAAATACAGTAAAAATTAATTTTCTTTTTTCTACGATTATTCTCCATTAAAACTTATCTAATGATGCAAAAATGAAGTAAGAAAGTTGATGGTTAATTAATTCCGGATATAAAGGGTTAAAAGATAGCCTTAAATATATTTTAATCAGAAACTCTTAAGATTTTAAAGTAATGTTGGTTGGGGACACTTCTGTCTGCCTCAAACGACATTTAAAGGGAAATGGCAAGTATGGTGAGTGAAGAAAACAAGTTTTTTTTAAAAAAAAACACCGTTTTTCACACCGTTTTAACAGGCATTAAAATTTAAAACAATAACATTATAAATTTGCTCCACGAGCAAAATAATAAAACTATCATAACACCCACACAGGGGATCAAAACAACCGTATTAGTCAGCTCACAGCAACTACAAATGCTGTTTATATAGTACTGGGCTGACCAAATACAAGAGTAAATTTGCATAAAGTGGAAAACAAAATAAGTGCAAAAACCCAAAATGCACATATTAATTTAAAAAAGAAAAGATCATTGCAAATGATGACCAGTACAATTAAAGACTGTTTGCAACTTCAAAACGTCAAAAATTGGATACAAACTAATACTTAACCGCTGGTTAAGTCCAAGTAATCCTAACAACTTCTATCCAGAAGAGAAAATGCACTGTCTGTCTAAGAGCCCTTCTTTGTAGTAGCTGTAAAATGTCTAAATTTGTAAGACTAATGCTGCCCTAATTTATTTTATTTAAAATATTCTATTTGTCAAATACATACCTTCGTTAAACTTACACCCTCGTCTGATTACTAATTAGGCTACTAACTGGTTATTACTTTATTATTTTGTATTACTTCATTATATTATTACGTGCAACCCGAAATCATAATTTGAATGTCAAAATAGGGAATCTGATAGAAGGAAAAGCAGGGTATAGGAATGCACTTGTCCTGGTAGTTGAAAAGAGTGTCAGTTTGGGTCTTAGGAAAGTCCATTTGAAATTTTAGAACCAATTTCATATGTACATTTTGCAGCAAATATTGCTCCATGCTTGTTTCAATGAAAAGACTAATATTGTCTAATTAATTATAGAAGAATATGAGATAAGTTAAATTAAAAAGTTTCGAAAGATATCTAAATTATTCTACATTATAATGAACATTCATCTTACTATGGTTATCTCAGTAGATTGGTTTATATTGCATACTCATCACAAATTCATATGCCCGAATGTCTTTACTGCTTTCGACGCATGTATATAAACTGAATCTTAATGATTTGCTTAGGAGGAAATGAAAGAAATTGTTCTCGGAAGTACCAAGTGAAATTTAATGCGTAACTACTCGATTGTATCTTATTAACCTCTGTCCTTTCTGGTGTGAGATCAAATGTAAAATATCATCATTGTAATTACAAATATTAGTAGATTCGTTCTATCTCAGTTCTTGAATCTACCGACAAAAAAATTATTACCACACTAACAGTAAAGATTATAAAATCGTGTTACTTATCATTAATGCCTAGTGAGTGTAATAAAAAAATAGTTAATGTGGTAAAATAATTAGATCTTTCAAATATATTCATTTTCTAGACGCTTGTGTTCTTCCTAATAAGTATTCACTACACTCTATATTTTAAGTCATTCATATTTTCTGGAGTGTAGAAAAAGAATCAGCTCCGTATTTGCAGAAAATCTTACAAAGGAGTGGTAGTTTATGAAAGCTAGTTGACTATCCTAATGCACTTTTTTAAATAATACACAAAATGTGCCAAATGGTGTTACGTTTATCGTGTAAAGATATTTTGAAGCGTAGTATGAAATAACAGGTGGAAATCTTACAAAAGAACATAAATATAACATTAAAACTGACATGAGTTGATTACGTTTAGGCAATCACTTCAAAATCCGCCGATAATATACCTAATAATTATTGAAATTACTTTATTTAAAAAATAAATAAAATCAGTATTACTGAAAGAAACACTGAGTAATTTATAAACAAAATATTAATAGGGTGAAAATAATGATAAACAAATAGATATATATGTGTACCGAGTGATAATTTAAAATTGAATAATGCGACAACGAATAAAAATATTATGATTCATTTTGCTCCAATAGGAAGGACATGAAACTGGTTTTTTGAGAGGAAATTAGAAATAGATTCTAGAGTAGTTCTGTTGGAATCCAAAAGGTGGCGCTATAACTCTTTACTTGATTATCAGATGATTTACAAGTTGGATACAGCTTTCCAATTACATGTTTTATTTTTCGTACACGAATATGTAATGATTTGCCCAAATTAGTTCTCTGTTACTTTCCGCATTCTTTATGTACAATTTAACTAAGAGGTCATCTTTACTAAAGATAGCATTTAACCCCTTCCGGTATGATTTAATAATGAAAAACTGTGCATGAAATAACCATTTAGTTTTTATTTAAAAAACTTTTTTCATTTTACAATTCTAACATATTCTTAATTAAAATCCACTTTTTACATTAGTGTTAAATAATATCAGAAACAGTAAAATTAAGAAAATAACAAAGCAAAACATTAATAAGGTATACAGATAATAGTCTTCAAGCTAGTGGTACTTTTCAAAACAAAGTGCAAAGGAATTGTTAATTGTTGACACCGCCAAGTAGTCTCACTTTTAATTTGATTCTTGTAACACACACGGCATTTCTTAGTAGGTTTTCTTTTATTCTGACTCATTAATTTGGCAATGACTTGTACCAAGAAATTCTAAGTAAACAATATGCAATAGTGACTTGTGATTTTCACAAGTGATAAAAGTGTTGCCAAATTCAGTACACTAGAAATTTTAAACTAAATTAATTATCATATTTAACAGTAACTTTAATCGCATGACGAGTGTAGCTCGTCATTGTGCGGTATGGATTGAAAAACTAATGATGAGCTAGACTTGTCATTTTACCAGAAGGGGTTAAGCGCATGCAGATTTATCCCTCAATATCTCATGCAGGTCCTCTTTTAAACTATCTTCTACTTTGCCTAAACCATTGAAAGAAAAGCGATACGCCACGTACGGGAAAAATAAATCTACTCAAAGAAATTTTCGTTTACTTTATTTCCAGTCAATTGGTGTAAACTGCATCTTTTTTTATCTGTATTTGATTCCAAATTATTCAACTGTAAAGTTTGTCTTGGCTATTTACAATTAAATATTTATCTTCTTCATATTCTTTCATATTCATTATCATGTTTTTGATTTGAGAAAATTAAATTTTGATGTCATAAAATGCTATAATCATGGGTAGACTTTACAGTTTGACGATAATTGCCAGGGATTTGGCATTTCCTCCTGAACTTGTCTTCTAACTTCCTTGTATACAAATCTTTAGACACGGGTCTCTAGGGCAAAGGTATCAAACTCGTGAACAGTAGTCTACATAAGGAATATTTATGTGATCCATTTAATATGTTATATTAAACGTTATATTGTGTTATATTAAAGCAATAATATAAATTTTGTATTTCAATTTTAAATCATCTTGCAACGGTGTTTGTAGTTTTGTCTTTCCAGTTACAGGCTTGTGAAGACTACTATGCACAACATTACGGAAAGATGTTATCATATACTATACGGGAAATTATTGCCAATGATTTGGTATGGCAAAGAAAAAATACGAAATTTCAGGAATAAAACATTGTGTTATTTTGTTCTTACATTAAACATTTTAATTTTATTTTTTCTATTATGCACTACACTGCTCAAAAGAACTTTCTATAAAAAATAAAGTTCTTATTTGTGATTTACTACCTTATCACATGTCACTCAATTAAAAAGCAAGCATTTCGACCCGCACTCTATTAACCCCTTCCGGTACAATTTAATAATGAAAAACTGTGCGTGAAGTAACCATTTATTTTTTATTTAAAAAACTTACATAGTCTTAATTAAAATCCACTCTTTATATAGTGTTAAGTATCAGAAACGGTAAAATTAGGATAATAGTCTTCAAGCTAGTGGTACTTTTCAAAACAAAGTGCAAAGGAATTCTGAATTGTTTACATTGCCAGGGAGTCTCATTTCTAATTTGATTCTTGTAACACACACGGAATTTCTTAGTAGGTTTTCTTTTATTCTGACTCATCACTTTGGCAGTGACTTGTACCAAGAAACTTTAAATAAACAATATGTAATAGTGACCTGGGATTTCCACAAGTAACAAAAGTGTTGCTAAATTCAGTACACTAGAAATTTTAAACTAAATTAATTATCATATTTATCAGTAACTTTAGTCGAATGGCGAGTGTAGCTTGTCATTGTGCGGTATGGAATGAAAAACCAATGACGAGCTAGACTCGTCATTTTACCGGAAGGGGTTAAAATGAAGGGATTAGCTTTCTTTTCCATTTCTCAGTGATACACGGTCTCATTAGCCCTCGTGTTGCAAAAAGTAGACCGTAGCACTCCAAAACCAAATTCAAAATTCTCAGTGATACATGGGCGAATTTCTTACGTGATAGAGAAAAATATTCAATAGATTCATTTTGGTTCAGGTTGACGTGCGATAAGGCCTTTAATCGGTTAAAAAACTATCGTATTCACTCGAGAAATCCCCCAATTCTTCCTCGGGAAAAGAATTTGTAAACTGAATCCGTTGATTTTTCAACGTATACAGGTTGATATGGACTTAAGAAATTGAGTTTGACATACTTTCTCTAGGTGTAACTGCTCAACAAGTCCGCTTTGTTCCAAAATGTAAAAAAAACAGATGAACTTTTAGGATTCATTTCAGTTCTTTTCAGAAAAGAATGACACAGGAAGATACTGTTTCAACTACCATCTCCATGTTCTAAGAGATCGGTATCGCTTATAAAATTCACCCATTCTCTATATCATTCTTTTATCTTTCTATCCCCTCCCTCATCTGTCCTTGCATTCACAAAAACCCATTTTGTGGCCCTTGCAACACAACGCTTGTATGTTGCAAGCTGCGGAAACAGACGCAATAAAGCAGAAAATGCCGAAACGTGCAAGGCAAGTGCTCGGGGGGAGGGATAGGAAAGTGAATAAATAAAAACTAAATAAATATTCATTTGCATAGTGTCCATTAGCGAGGGCCTACGAATTCGATTAAATAAACACCTCGTCGGTCCACTTCCGTAAAAGAAAAAAAAAAGCACAAATGGGAATGATAATAATAATAAAAGAGAAACGAATCACAGAGGTGGAATAAAATATCCCGTCTAAAACAATAGTTCTCCAGCTCCATCAAAGCGTGATATCAATCGTTCGGAAGCAACCTCGGTGATGGCTTGTTAGAACAAAAATAAAAAGAGCTCTGGGTCTCGATACCGCATTCTAACAATGGGAGACACGTTCAACAATGGAGGCACAATTCGTTTTCTGCTTTGCACTGGTGTTTATAGCAAGGAAGGGGTGTAGCGTGCCATTGTTGGGGGTCAGTGGATAATTTTGTTGGTCATTAGATCAACTTCGTGGAGCTTCATAACCCTAACCTTTATTTATATTATCAATAGATGTTCTAAGAACTAATTCAGTAATGTTCATATAGTAAAATCTCTATTCCACTTAAGCAGGAATAAAATTTGATTGAGATACACTTAGATACAATTAGTTTGCGGTGGTACCCGAGGAACTTCCGTAGCTAACCCCATGGTTAGGCAAGCATAAACTTTTTGGAACTGTAGTGAAATATAATAGGACGATAACTGTGAGGTTAACGGAGGTATTCAGTCAGTGCTATGTGTTGGTACTTGAGAGCCGATGGTTGCTATATCTTTTACTTTTTCTTTACTTATTTTATCTACTTAACCTTCTGACATTTTAATTACATTTGTATTAAATTGTTTTAATGTTAATGAGTGTTATCATTTCGGTTTACTGAAAACGAAACTTTATGAATACACTACAAGTTCTAGAAATTAATTCTTCAAAAGGAAAAATAAAATCAATTTGTGTCCGAAGCTTAAAACTTGTTAAAGGGATAGAAAATAAAGTTAGTTACAAATGCTTTATAAATACAGAAATTTAAAGAAATTTATTAAAAGATTGTTATTGTTTTTTTCAGGGTTCAGAATATCATAAACTTCCACCTAAAACATGAGTCACAAATCGATTTATAAAGTATACTATATATATATATATATATATATATATATATATATATATATATATATATATAATTACGAATTGTTTAAATTTAAGAACTTCCACTTAAAACATGAGTCACAAATCGATTTATAGAGTATATTATATATATATATATATATATATATATATATATATATATCCCGAGTTGTTTAAATTTAAGAAATCTTTTCACAAAGCTTTGATTTTCCTCTATATCCGTAAGATTGATAGAAATCTAATAAATAAATCTGCTTGAAATTTGCCATGGTTTAATATATATTTGTTGCCTATAGAATGAATTAATATTTTAAAGATGTGACTTCAACTGTTTCAGAAATATAATTTCAAATTGAAAATAAAAGAAATAAACAACTTTTAATTTAGATTTACTTAAAATATTACCGAAAATAGTGGACTATCTTGATTACATTAAATGTATATAGAACATACATATATTATGATTTTAAAAAATTAAAACACATATATTCATTTATAAAATATATATAATATATATATATATATATATATATATATATATATATATATATATATATATATATATATATATATATATATATATATATATAAATGATAGTGTTGACAATTGTAATTTTGAGAAAAAGTTCCGTACTTGACTGTAGTCAAATCCAATTTTATACTACTAGATCTTCGTTATTGGTCTAATTGCCTCCAATAGAAACTATACGAAATACACATTTTTATTTAGTTTTCTAAAGTTATTTTCAATGAAGTTATTGCAGTGAAGTTTCTACTATATACACTTACCACTATTGACTTCAAGATTGACTTCAAGTTTCCTGCATAATCTTTCTTAGACTCGGGAAATCAGAGGAGAAACTAGCAAACGTAAATACTCACGCCACGGTCAAAAAGACCGATTTCTTAAGCAAAAAATAAAAGTTTAATGTAGATAGGCCTTAAATGTTAATACCGATAAAAATTTGCAGTATACTGTATTTAGACTCGATTTTTAAAAATATTGTAATCTGACCAGCTCCAGAACACGCTCTAAAACTCCTTGAATTCCAAAGAAAATTTACAATAGCTTATCTGGAAACAAATGTTCCTCAAAGTACCGCATAACACGTTGGGGGGTCTATTAAACCAGGATTATTTAAAATTGTAGAGTTATCATGTTTTTGTTGGTAAACAGCGATGTAAAGTAAAAAAAAAAAAACTCGCTAATTAAAAACCCGTGACTATGTGCCAAGTATTTGTTTAAGGTATTATGTCGATTAGTTTTATGCCATTTCATGAAAAACAAGATGCATTACAGGCGGACAGGTGCACAGAATTTATAACAGTGTATCTTACCATAAAATGTCCTGTCTAAAGAACTATATAATTTTTTAGACAGGACAGTTTGTAAAAAAAAAAATTAAAAATTAGCGTTTTACTAAGTTTTCGAGTTTTACACATTTATATACTATTTAATTATCTGTAATATTAAATATTTGTGAAAAAAATGTTTCTTAAATTTGTAAATGTAGGGTACAACCAGTACATTTTAGTAAATATATAAAAGAAAAACTAGGGGGATTAAGGCAGGACATTTGATAAAAATGAAAAGCAATCAACTGTTTTGTAGCCCTTATGGATATACTATATCACTGTAGAGAGAAAGAAAACTGAACTAAACAGATATATTTAAAAAAATTAAGCACTTTATCGCCAACAGCCATCAGATAGAAGAAAGCCTTTGGTTTAGTTAGTAAATAGTTTCTAAATTTTATTTAAAAATATTGATAACCAAAGATAATTTTAATTAAGAAATTTAATTTGCTAATATTACGTAATTTTAAACCTCTGTGTAGCACCCACAGTATCACACCGATTAAGAAACATCTCCTACGTTCTTGTAATTCTCGGAGTTGGTGAGTATATTTTTAGAGGTGATAAACATGGTAATCGATTTTCTGCTTCTCTGATCATTTGCACTTTCTAAAGAAAATCATTCACCATCGTTTTACCTCACTACCCATTCAGAAGAGCGAAAATGTTGCCTGCAACTTGAAGATTCTTTTATTTATTGTTATGCAAATTAGGTGGGGGTGGATGTTAGCCCGGAGCCACAAAACTGAAGGCTTTTACAACAAGGTACCCGGATGGTGTCTGTTGTGTCGACACATCCTTGATTAAATCTCTAAGGGTCAAATTCAGTCATTCGGAAAAGGAAGCTGTCAGATGAAATGGTAGATGAGTATTTGAACGTTCGCTTTCTTGAACCCAAATTTTAAACAGAGAACGTTTAGCAGTTTTTATGATTTTTTTAAATCCACTTCTATTAATATCATGATCAATAAATTTGTAAGTCTAAATAAAAATTTAAAGATGGATTTAAAAAAAGCAAGTCTTACTCTTTCAATACTCAAAAAATTATTTTTAATACCTAAAATTTATTTACTTTTATAAAAATATCTTCTAAAACAATATAATTATAAAATGTTTGATAGTAGTATATCATCTGCTAACCCCTTAATGCACTTAAAAAAATCAATTTAGTTTAATGTAAAAAACACAATTTAGTACGTTAAATTTAGAAAAAATATATATATATATATGTATATATGTGTACATATATATGTATATATGTATGTAATGAAACTGACTTCTCGATGGGGGGTTGCAGTCATGGCCATAAAAATGATACCGTTTCAGCTATAGACCATTATTAAGACAACTTTGAAGGACGGGTTCCCACTTCATCATAGGGACAAACTGAAGGGTCAGCTAGCATAAAGTTCTATTTACAAGACCAGTAACACCTGGGTCAACATCTGTGGGAAAATATCTCTAGAAAAATCTGTCTCCGCTAGCGTGTATCTCCTTTTTATTTGGAAATTTCCTAAATTGTCCGCTAGGGCCATGTAGGTTTATAATTGGCCAGGCCCCTATCGAGAAGTCAGTTTCATTACATATATATATATATATATATATATATATATATATATATATATATATATATATATATATATATATATATATATATATATATATATATAATACTTAAATAAGTAAGTGTTATAGCTTACAATCCCATGTAAATGATAAATATCCATAAAAACCATTGGTTTTCTTTCGTTTTTTCTTTCACATTGTTATTTTCGATCCTCGATTGTATTCCAGTGTGAAAAATTATAGCAACATAAAGTACAATGCCGCTCAAATTATCTCGAGTCTGTACAGTTTGGCCAGTTTAGAGCGCTCGAGTTAACTCGAGCGTGCACGTTAAGGGGTTTCCAGCCACGAGGACCTCATTGAAAAGCTTATGTATGATTGTAGACCATACTGTCATAACTGAACGATTTTTGTAAAATTCTGTAAATAGGGCAGAGGGATTAGTATGAAATAATATACATAGTTAAAAAAAATCAAGATTTAGTCCTATCAGTTGCTCAAAACTGTTCGAAATCTCCTGTGTTATAAAAATACATTTTTTGGCAGTTCATGGCTATTTGTGCATTTTAAATGTAAAAAATAAACATAAGAAAGTAGGAAATAAAAATAGAAAAATGTTTTTCCAAAGTTTAAAAAAGTAATTACACTTCTTATATCACTAATATTTGTATAATTGCATAAATCAGTGAAATTAAAAATAAAAAATAGCTATTATACCTCAAACAATTTTATTTCATAGACTATTAATCAACAGTATTAAATTATTTGAATTAATATTGACAAATCACAAGAAGAAGTTAAACTAAATGATGTAATCAAAATAAAACTTTTAAAAAGGGATAATTTAGTAGCAGTTTGAAGGGTGACTTGCAACAACCAGTTAATGCATGTACAACACCAGGTTTGTTAATTCTAATCTCAAAGTAAGAAGGAATCTACAAGTAGAGTTCTGTATGGGTTTTTGATGAATTTCATTGAAGAAATAACTATAGAGCTATGAAATATTTTTCTAAGAAAAGCCTTCGAGGGTTCAAATAGAATCTCCTGATCTGTAATTTAGTATTATGTTTAATGAATTACTATGTTATTTAATTTGGTAGATCAAGAATATCCCCAGATAGCAAATTTAGTTTGCAGCAAACTTGCAGCAAGTTCAGTTTGACAAGTCTGCAAGTTTGAAACAAGACTGCAGCAAGTTTAAAAATTTTCGCTTGCTTTAAGGTTGTCATGATAAAGTTGCCACAGTTTTGTAGCAAAATAGCGTTGCAAAAGAGTGGTCGCTTTATGTTCCATCTAACTTGCAGGAGTTTTGCTGCAAGTTTGTCAAAAACTTTACGTTTTCACGTCAAATTTGTTATGACAAGAAATTATCTGGAAAAAATCAAACTTGCTGCAAATATGCATGCTATCTGGCTCTGTTTTAAATGAGTACTATTGAGGCATTAATTTCATCTCTTATTGAGAAAAACGTTTCAAGTTACTATTAGAAGTCGTTAATATACTTTAGATTCAGTTATTTTTCTGGAATACTTTGAAATATTTCGAATTCCTCAAAGAAACAACTGTGCATCCACAAAGTCTTTCACTGACTTGAACTGATATGCAACATCCCGACGGAATAAACGCTCAAGTTTCTTTAAAAACTACATATATACTTTTAGCCTTTATTCTAATATATACTTTTAGCCTTTTCGAAATGAATGGATTTTAACATTTTTATAACCTAATGTTCACAGATGGTTAAAAGTTTAGAAAAAGACGTCAAGTCCATGGAGATAGTAGCCAAATTCTATATACCATATTTCTGAGGACGCTTGGAATTATGCTAGCTTGAGATAGATTATTTTTAAATAATTAAATTATTATTTTAATTTAATTTAAATTATTTTAATATTTAATCTGCGATATTTTGAATTGATTAATGTGATTAATTTGATCACTCAACTTTTACTACGTTATGTTATTGTTACTATTATATTTGAAATTTTTTTAAACTCTTACAGCATTTCTCATAGTTTTTATTATATAATACTCTACGAAATACTGTTTACGAAATTAATGTAGAATAATTTGGCATCATTTTGGGGATCATTTCCAAAACTCTCCAAGGAGTCTACTTTAAAAAGTTAATGGTAAAATTTTGTTACACATTTTTGCCATTTGTTTTCTTAATGCAGGGAAACATAAAAGTGACATAACTATTAATACCATATGATCCACTGGAATAAAATGTAAATTCTCATTGTTTTTATTATATAATACTCTACGAAATAGTGTTTACGAAATTAATGTAGCATAATTTGGCATCATTTTGGGGATCATTTCCAAAACTCGCCAAAGAGTTTACCTTAAAAAGGTAATGGTAAAAATTTTGTTACACATTTTTGCCATTTGTTTTTTTAATGCAGGGAAACCTAAAAGTGATATAATTATTAATTCCATATAATCTACTGGAAAAAATGTATATTCTCTAGTGCCCCAAAAAGCCTTTATTTGGACAAATCTACTAGATTAAACCTACAGTAGTAACAATTCCTGTATTAAAGTTGCTTTAATAGTTTAATGTCGTATTTTTATTTTTTTTTTTTTTGTTTTTTTTTTTTTTTACTTTGTTTTTTTATCTTTTTTTTTATTTTTTTTTTTTTTTTGTTTTTTCTTTTTTTTAGTTTGTTTTTTTTTATTCATTTTTTTTCTTTTTTATTTTTATTATTCATTGTTTCTAAAATAGCTTTAATTTTATTATCGTCTTTTAATTGTATGTTAGCTCCTTGGGGCAACATATGTCTGTACACACATGCGCAACAAATACTTAAAATGCAACAGCCCTTCATTTCACTGTACATGGAGATTTACAATAATATATTTATCCTATATAAATCCTTTCTTTGATCATACAAGATGTATTTTAAAATGACAATGTAAAACTTTTAAAACTGGAAGTTATATCAAAATAAGTATCTTCGAATTTCACAAAAGTTTCCCTTTTTAACATTACTTAATATACTTAAGCCCCACCCCTCCTCACACCCAAACATCAGTAGCTGATGTTTGGTTTTTTTTTCCCTCACACTCAAACATCAGTAGTTGAAACAGACAAAATAACCAGAATCTTCACTGCGAGACATAATTTCTAAACGTCTAGGGAAATAACCAAATAAATGAAACGCATAAGAGAACTGTGGTTTTCTCTTTTTTTCACAGAAGTATGATGTTTCGCTTTTGTGCTATAGCTTTGCTTTTACGAACAATGTTGAGGAACTTTCTGTAAATAGGGTAATGGCATAGACTTCCCAATACCTTATGATGTCACTTAATAAAATAGTTTTTAAGGATTGTAGTGAATTTGGTATGCATTGTTTAAAGATTTTCTTACTATGTCATCTTATTGTTGTGACAGATATTTCACACCAATGGAAGGCACAAAAAGTACCTATAATAACGAAAAATGTTTTAAGCTAATTTTATATTTAAGAATTGTCAACGGCCCAGTTAATTTTTCACTTTGAAACCTCTTGTTGGACAATTATAAACTATCGAATGTTGATAGTTTAGTCTTGCAGATCATTCCTTTCTTAGTCTATCCCATAGGTTTTAGTAATGGTTTCTGTAAAAGACATACGACGGTTGCTATTTATATTTCTGGCCTAATAATGAAAAAACAAATATGTAGGATCGAAATTGGTTATATTGTTTTTCAAAATATTCTCCATGATGATCAATACACTTTTGCATGCGTTTGAACCAATTTTCAAAGCACTTTTTCCAGTCCGATTCCAAAACATGCGTTTTGAATGCATCAACCGTTTCTTCGGGGATCGAAAATCATTGTCCAAGTAATTTAATTTTGATGTGTGGAAATAAAAGAAGTCATTGGGTGCCAAATCAGGGCTGTACATTGGATGACCCATCAGTTCGATCGTTCGCTCCGTCAGAAATGCCTTTGTTTGAGTCGATGTGTGAGAGTTCGCATTGTCATGATAAAGAATGATTCGCCTGTTCTTCTGCTTTTTTCGAATTTCTCCGATGACTTCTGGAAAAAAAATGGTCATGTACCATTCAGAATTGACCGTCCTGTGTTGCTCTAACTCCACTGTTGCCATATGACCGTTAATGCCGAAGAAACAGGCAATCATTTGTTTCAATGTGCTTCTTCCTCGAACAACTTTTTTTGGTTTTGCCTCGTCTTGGAAGTACCATACAGTTGATTGCTGTTTTGTTTCCGACCCATATGCATAGATCCATGATTCGTCACCTGTGTAGATGTTATACACAGCCTTTGACGTACCTTGAACGTATTTTTCCAATATTTCCTTGCACCAATCAACACGAGCCTTTTTTTTTAGCGTTTGTCAGATTATGTGGGATCCAACGCGAAAAATTTTTTTACACTCAAATGTTCATGCAATATTTTATTGATGCTAGTCATACTAATGTCCAAAGACGCCTCTATCTCATGGTATGTCACATGACGATCTTGCTTTATCAATTCACGCACAGCATCGATCTTTTCTGGCACAGCAACAGATTTTGGACGACCTGCACGGGATTTGCCCTGGATCGAACATCAACCAAGATTAAATTCGTTACACCAATTTTTTACAGTGCTGTAGGATGGCGCTTTGTCGCTGTATAAAGAATTAAGTTCATCGAAGCACTCTTGTCTTGACAATCAAAGTCGAAAGTTATGAAAAATAATGGCATGAAAAGGTTCACGATTCAATTCCATTTTTTGAAAGAAAAGAACTTTTCAATTTCAACACAAATAAAGCTATAATGGTAAATCGTCTGCTGAATTTATGTTTAAAATTATCAAACTTTCGATTAAAATCATCTGCGGTCGCCTAGCAATACTTACTGTTGCCAAGGCCAGAAATATAAATAGCAACCCTCGTAACTTTAGTTAGATGTCATACAAATTAACTGAAGCGAAAACGTGTACAAAGACTTTGAATAAATGAAAACTTTTGTACAAAGAGATCTATTACCTTAAAGTTTCTTGACCATTAGTAACTAAGCATTAAATCCTAATTTCAGAAATAAATATGAGTTGGTGAGGAGGATACCTTTCAAATTTAAATGTAACAATTTGAAAATATGTTTAAAAATTATTTTCATACATTTTTTATCACAACGTTACAACTTGATATTTTCTCAACTTGAATAAACAAAATATCTAGTAATAGAAATTGAAATTTGGCTGATCATTAACACTAGATTGCCGAAGGAAATCATTACGACTGCTTTTTAATTTCAATTAGAAAAAGAATTATGTGTATAATGACACAATTTCTTAAATTTTTGTAACTTTTTGTGCAACATATTAATAAACGCATTTATAAGTTGTATAAAAAGTCACAAAATTCTAAGAAATTGTGTCATTATATACATAATTCTTTTTCTAATCGAAATTAAAAAGGAGTCGAAATGACTTCCTTGAGCAATCTAGTGTTAAAAGTAATTTTTCAAATTAAGAAAATGTATATTTCACCCCAACTTGGACCATACGAAATTATTTTTTAATGGAATAAACAATCCAAATGTAATATAACATAGTAAGATTAAATTATACCATAAAAGGTTTCTGGATTGACAATGATGCTTGACAGAAAAATTCCCCTTTTACATTTCTATCTCGTAATCAGAAACAATGAATAAAAAGAAAGAGATTAACTATACTAAATATTTATTAGAATATATTCTATTCAACTTAGCTTTAATACAAATAATTCTTCTTCTTCTTCAATGGCGTCACAGCCCCGGGTGAGCCCTTGCCATCCCAAGAATTTTCCTCCAGGCCTACTTTTCTTGGCCATGATCTTCCAATTTAAAACTTCTAAAGTAGCTACATTCCCTTTCTAGGTAGTAAAATCATAATAATTATTATTATTTAGAGAAAACTAATATATATATATATAATATATATATATATATATATATATTATATATATATATATATATATATATTATATATATATTTGTAATATATATATATATATATAATATATATGTGTATATATATATATATATATATATATATATATATATGTGTATATATATATATATATATATATATATATGTGTATATATATATATATATGTGTATATATATATATATATATATATATATATATTATATATGTTATATATATATTTATATTATAAATGTATATATATATATATATATATATATATTATATATATGTATATATATATATATATGTATATATATATATATATATATATATATATATATTTTATATAACTATATATGTATTATATATATATATAATGTATATATATATATATGTATATATATATATGTATATATTTATATATATGTATTAAATATATTATATGTATATATATATTTATGATGTAATATATATATATGTATAAATATATATTAATGTTATATATATTTATTATATATATATATATATATATATTATTTATATATTATACATATATATTTACAGTATATATACATATACATATATATATAACATATAAAAAAATATATAATAATATATATACATATATAATATATATACTACAAAAAGTACTGCATACTAACACTTTCATTATTTGACTATTTGTGAAACTAATCCAAATTTTCTAAACATTCTTTGGATAGTGCAGCATCTAAAAGAAAATTAACGCTGAACACTAATAGGAAGGAGACATTAGTCAAAATAAATCATGTAAAAATTTTATCAGATTGTTCTAAAACTTTTAGATCTTATTTTAGATATTTGGATTTATTGATTGCAACATAGTTAGTGACACGACAGCAAAGAATAAATTCGGCCTAGAATTTTCCGGAGTTTGAAACTTTCAACATGAATCGCTAATTATTTAACATGTTTGACGAAAAGAAACTAGAAATTGTTCTTGAAGCATAATTTATCACATCCACTTATTGCGACCTTGGTACGTGATGCTTTGGACAGTATCTCACTGGGATCTCAAGCTATTTACCATGGAATTTCTGGTATGATATATTAGTTACACGATCACCCTTGTCATTTGTACTTTTTCCTTCGTTTAAGCGCTAATTTCCGCCATCGACAGAGCTTTGTGAGGTGTTGTAATCGCCCGAAAAAGGAAGCTTTAAAGCGTGTAGGTAATGATAAATAACAACAGGAAAAGAAAAGCTGTCCAGGAGAAAAATGTAGTCTTAACTGATGGCCTCGAAGGCAGAATCATTTGTAGAGATATTCCTGTTTCAAAGTCCTCCCACACACGTGCATAATGCCGGCTTAATTCTATTTTTCCATAGTAACAAAAAAATTGCTATTTTAAGGATTTTTTTAAATTGTCAAATCGTGATACCTCCATTTCTCATGCCACCAAACTAGTGAAAATAACCATTAAAAGGAGTTATTTCGTAAACATCGAAAACAAGACATGGATTTATAAAGGAAACATTACTAATACTAGCATGTACTGTGAAAATTTGCATTTCCTTTCTAAAATATAGTTTTGCAATACTCTGGAGAAATTTTGAACACATTATCTTTACATTCATAAATAAACCATTAAGATAGCCATTTTGACAAAATAGTTTCACTTAGCGCGAGTTGTACAGCGCATTAGAATAGTTTAATACATTTAAAAGCTTACGGAACTTAAATTAGTTTAATCTTTTTAGCCTGTCCTAAACATACAGTTTGCAACGAATGTAAATGCTTAAATTTTTTTTAACCTAATCAAATCAAAATCAACAACCACCGTCTAGCCATTGAAGCAATATTTCCGTTGCCATACTATCAAATTGTAATGCAGTTTTTTTCCTTCTTTCTCCTTCTTTCAAAAAATTTCAAAATCTCCGAGTGGAATTTGAAAAGGTTTGGATATTTTAAAAGTATCAATATTATAAAGAAAGAATTTAAGAAATTTATTTTCTTGCTGAATCAAACCAAAACTTTAAAATTAGCATTCCATCAAACTTGGCTTGATTCTTAAGTTTCATCGCCATCTTGCGATACTCAGCATAATGAATTGAAGTGCATTCAGTCGTCTGTATACAAACTCGAAATATATTTTATTTACAAATGGTATTTTCCAACTTCTGACCTCGTGTTGCAAAAAAGTAGACCGTAGCACTCCAAACCAAACCAACTTCTGACCAATATAAAAAACTCAAAATGTTTTTCCTTGGTTAATATTTCAAGAACCTTGGCACTAAGAATTCTTTTTATTTTATCGTTGAAGAATAGAGTTAGAATGTGGGAACTATTATTAAAAAATTGAAATGTTTTTTTTCTGAGGTTAGTGATAAACTTCATAAAAGGACTGCAGAAATTATATGTAGAAGAATTAATAAACAGATAAAAAAATTTTTCAGAGGGAAAATGTTAAAATTTTTTTAAGTTCCCTGCAAACTATGCAGAGTCTATTGTGGTAGGTGATGCAGGAATAGCTAAAATAGTGCTTTTCAAAACTTCGGAGTTTGTGTGTTCAAATTCCCCTGATGGAATGTTGGGAATATAATTTACAGTAAAAGCTAGTATAAACAGCTTACTAATGTATAAAAGACGCCGTAAAATTTTGAACTAGAGTCCATTTCTCAAGTAGCACTATATAATTTCTTTAAATAATAAAGTGCTATGATTTGCAGTAAATGCTAGAATAAATAGCTTACTAATGTATAAAAGACGTCGCAGAATTTTGAACTAGAGTCCATTACTCAAGTAGAACTAGATAATTTCTTTAAATAATAAAGTGTTATAATTTGCAGTAAATGCTAGTATAAATAGCTTACTAATGTATAAAAGACGTCGCAGAATTTTGAACTAGAATCCATTACTCAAGTAGCACTAGATAATACCTTTAAATGATCCATTTTTTCCAAACACTTTTCAATAAAAGAAACTCTTTAATCATTCCATATAACAAAAAATTGATTAGCTCAGTGAATTTAGTAAATTCTTCACATTTTCTTTTTCATCGTAACTTCCCAAGGAAAAATGTCACATCATGTACTTTGATTGCTACTTCAATGGCGTAAAAAATTAAAGGAAAAACTTAGCAGCTTCTAAACATGGGTCTCTTCCAGAATATTTTCACATTTGATATTTTTAAGGGAAAGATCATTCCATATTCTAAGCATGATATCAGACGAAAAATGGAAAAATTTCCTGAGTCTTTAGCTAAATAACTCTAAGATGGAATGCACAGTTTTTTCCCTTAAGCTCCTTTTTACTATGCATTTCATGAGTCCCTGATAATCGAGTCTGCCGAAGACGTAATTGGACATTTTTATATAGATATTGATAAATTCCATGAATTGTGTTAAAGGAGCGCTTATATTTTATAAAATATGATTATATCTGTTGGTAGACTCAAAATTATATATCTACTGTGATGAATTTTTTCTATTTTTATGGTAAAACCTTAAGGGATTGAAGTTTTCTAAACATGGGTTGTTGATTGGTTTCACATTATGACATTGTTTTTTGTTTTTTTATAATTGGTTTTTTTTTTGGGGTTGGGTGGGTGTTGCTTTTTGAGTATTTGTTGGGGGGGGTTTTTTCATTTTTAGTTGGGGTTTGGTTATGTGGGTTGGTTGTTTTTTTGGTTGGTTGTTTTATTTAGGGGTTTTTTGGTTTTTTTTTTGTTTTTTTGTTTTTTTTTTTTTTTTGTTTTTTTTTTTTGGTGTTTTTTTTTTTTTTTTGGGTTTATTTTTTTTTTTTTGGGTTTGGGTTTTGTGGTTGTTTTTTTTGGTTTTTTTTTTTTTTTTTTGGTTTTTTTTTTTTTTTTTTTTTGGGGTTTTTTTGTGTTTTTTTTGTTTTTTTTTTTTTTTTTTTTTGTTTTTTTTTTTTTTTTTTGTTTTTTTTTTTTTTTTTTGATTTGTTTTTTTATTTTTTTTTTGGGGTTTTTTTTTTTTTATTTGTTGTGGGTTTTTTTTTGTTTTTGGGTGTTTTTTTTGTGTTTTTGTGTGTTTTTTTGGGGTTTTTTTTTTTGTTTTTTTTTTGTTTTTTTTTTTTTTTTTTGTTGTTTTTTTATTGTGTGTTTTTTGTGTTGGTTTTTTTTATTTTTTTTGTTTTTTGTTTTTGTTTTTTTTTTTGGTTTTTGTTTTTTTTGTGTTTTTTTTTTTTTCTTTTTTTTGTTTTTTTTTTTTTTTTGAGGGGGTTTTGTCTGTTGGTGTTGGGTTTTGTTTTATATTTGTGGTGTTTTGTTTTTTTGGTTTTTTGTGTTTTTTTTTACTTTTTGTGTATGTGTGTTTATGAACTGTGTAATTTATGATTGTTTTGGTGTTTTGTTGTGGTAATATTGTAGTGTTGTTTGTGTGTGTGTGTTGTTATGTATATGTGTGTTTTATATATGGTGTTAAGGTTGGTATTGTATTTTATTTTTATTTTATATTTAATTATTTATATGTATATGTAATATGTTGATGTATGAGTTATTATGATGTTATATGGCTTATGTTATATTTGTATGTAATATAAAATTGTATGTATAAAAATAAATTTAAAAATTTCATTTATTTATATAATAATGTTTGTAAAAATATTTTTTATATTTATGTATATTTTTTTTAAAAAAAATTAAAATTATGTATTAATTTATATATATTATATATGTAGTTTAATAATAAAAATTTAATTTATTATATATAAAATAAAAAATTAATTAAATTTTAAAATTATTATATCTTAATATAATATCTAATATGTATATACATATTATAATTTTCACAAATTGCACTCTCCCCAAATTAGTATTTAAAACTAAAATTTTTAATATTCTTCAGAAATAAAGTTGGAGTAGTACAAATACATCGCAGTCTAGTGTAGACAGCTACATCTTTCTGAGATTGAAGTAATAAATATTGCCGCATAAAGAAGCTTAGCCAACGAGCTCAGTGGCCGAATGGTCAAAGCACGCGATCCAGACCCGAAGATTGTGGGTTCGATGCTTGCCATGGCGGTTTATCCAAAGTACGGATTTTTAATTTAAAAATGTTATTTATTGTTTCCTTATGTTCTTGAACATTCTAGATCTTTCTTTAATATGTAAATTAGTTATTTCTTGAATATTCTGTTCGGGTATAAAAGCTGATACCCACTAGTTGTAGGCAACTTCTTGATCTTGTAAAGTTGCGAGTTGCTACTTAGCTTCAATAAATTCTTGTGTTAAGTTAAATGGTGTGTTCATTCGAATCTTCGTGACAATATTTAAATTTGAAACATAACTGTTTATCAAACTGACAGATGCTCGGGAAAAGCAAGATGAGAATTATATAAAGGTAATAAAAATGAGTTTATAACATTCTGTAATATATCAGGAGGATAAAGCTTTCAAATTTCGGTAGTGGTCTTTTAATAATATTTAAAGTGAAATATTTTCTCATGATGTTACACCTTCGCGAAAGACTTAAAAAAAGTTATACTTTATTGGGCCATAAGTACAGAATGTCTGCTCTTGGGAATTTTACTTTCATTAAAATTCAGCAAACATGCATATCTATTCTTCTTAATCTCAAAATCAAAACTCATTAATAATATTCCTGTTATTTAAGTTTTATACAGAGCGCAAAAATGCCGTTTTTATTTTAGAAAAATTTAGAGTCTGAGAACAATTGACGATAATCAATGTATCCCAAGCTGAAATCTACAACTTTTATAAAAGGTTATATAAACTGGGGAGTTTTTGACCTATAACAGTATATATCATAATAAAGGTAATCCCTACGTTTGCCTTTGTTAAAGATCTATGGTTCTCTTCGCAAGAACTTGGGTGAATTCCAAGCAGGGCCGGCCTTAATAAGTAGGCAAGAAAAGCGATTACCAACGAAGGCAAAATTTAGAATGGCATAACTGATTGAGCTTTTAACGAAGAGAAAAGGCTCAGCTGACATTCCTAAATATATTTCTTACCTTAGATTAGGCCAAATTTCAATGTTGCTTTAAGAATTTTGCCAACGCTATCCATGGCTGTTGCTTCCGGTGGTAGAACATTTCAAAGTTAAAACTAACAAAAATTATGTTTAAGAACCATAATTACTCAAAATATTCTCAATCGGTTAGCAACGTTGTCCAATGAACATGAATTGAGTAGTAAATTAGATTTAAAAGAAGTTATTAGCTATATTCCAGAAAAGATTCTTCGATAGGAGATTGGTTTAAATCAGCATTAGACTTTATATATTATTTTATTGATTTCTATATTGTTTAAAAAACACACTTAAATTATCTCTGAAAATGTAGGGAAAATAAGTATTAATTTATTTATAAGTTCATTGTCATTAGCTGATTATATGTGTGTACATTTTGGTTTTCTATATAACAATTTTCAATCTAAAATCAAAAAGGATATTATTATCTTAATTTAATAAATTATAGGTTTTTTTCCGGTTAACATGGTTTTCTTATAATTTATTTATTTATGCTCTTATTTATTTATTTTAAATGTTTTAATGCTTTATATAATCTTATGAAGGTGGCGGCATTTTTCAGTTTGTGTAAGGTGTCAAAAATGCTAGGGTCTGCCCTTTATCCAAGTGTATTTCAGGTTTTGAATCTAAGTTTTACCTGCAAAGGTCAGGATTGTCTCTAGGAGTTGTAGAAGATCCACATTATGAAAACCGAGAAAAGTCGTGATAACTTCTTACCTGGATTAACTTAGGGCAGAAATCGATACCAGTTGATCACTATACCGTAGTGGAAGGATTAAGACGTTAGAAAACGACTGTTGATGGGGTAAAATAAAACATTTAATCAATGACATGTACAAAACCACACAGTAGGGAGATATAAATAGGTTTTCACACGAAGAAAGGAAGAAGAGAAAAATAGGTCCGAAACTAAAAAGCACCGAGTTCTAGCTTAATCTATTTCTTTTTTCTAACTTACCTTTCTTTCTCGGGTAGTTCATAGTGCGTTTTATTGGATCAGACCTCAGGTAATATCAGTATTCTTTTAGTTTGCTTCTTTAGGTTACCACGAGCTATCTAAGTTCTCCAGATAGATAAGTCTTATAGTGACAAGGAATACCCCTATTAGGTCAGTATTGAATACTTACGTAAGTGAAACCAAATTTTGTATGCTTTGTAGGTGTCCCGTCCAGCAGTCATCTGCTGGATCAGAGGCAGAAATTGCTTAATAGTTACCGTTGAGCGTAGCGCCATCTAAAAAAAAAAATAATACAATAGTGTTCGCTGAGAGCGAGGGGATTAAATCGGCTATATATTCTGTTTTTTCTTGGTTTCTTTAAAGTGATGGTTTGGACGACGTTTGGAGTGAGAATATTCAAAGTCATTGTAGTAAGTAAATTCTTAATTCCTTAAATCATGAATCTTATTGGGTTTTCATTTACCCAACACTGATCCAATCCATATACATTTAATTTTATTTGATTGTGTTACATATTTTGTATCCCCCTCGTTCATAATATTCTTATCCGTTATACATTCCACTAATTCTTAACATCTCACAGTAGGGTCTATTCAAGATGTAGTTTAGAGGCTTAGACTCTTACTCTGAACAAAAAAGGAAAAATAATAATATCTTTGTGATCCTTAGATTGTCAGAAAAAGGACTTGCATTTTATTTAATTTCGTAACTTGATTTCAGGAGAAGAACTTAGCAGATAATAGATAGATATATAGCAGGAAATAGCAGATAGATATATTTCAGGAAACCAACATAGCAGATAGCACCCTATTGAAAATCTACATCTATAATATATCAGTTGGCTAATAGTTGGCTAATATGTCAGAAAATGAATTCACAATTTTTTACTTTTAGAACAATTCCGAAACGAATCAAAATTAAAATTAATTTAATCCATCTCAGTTAGTCTTTTTAGGGTATTCTATAGGGTATAGGAATATAATGGGGTATTCTTATATTCTCTATAATCTAGAAATCGATAAATGACATTAGGAGCTATTATACATATATACATCTGCACAAATTTGTCTTTCATGATAAAGTTTTAAACACTTAGAATGTTTTCATTATATTAATTTATTAAGCTATTCAAGTATATTCAAGATGTAGTTTAGAAGCTTAGACTCTTACTCTGAACAAAAAGGAAAAGTAATACCATCTTTATGATCCTTAGATTGTCAGAAAAAAGACTCGCATTTTATTTAATTTCGTAACTTGATTCCAGGAAAACAACTTAGGAGATAGCAGATAGATATATAGCAGGAAATAGCAGATAGATATATTTCAGGAAACCAACATAGCAGATAGCACCCTGCTGAAAATCTACATCTATAATATGTCAGTTGGCTAATAGTTGGCTAGTATGTCAGAAAATGAATTCACAATTCTTTACTTTTAGAACAATTCCGAAACGAATTAAAATTAACTTAATCCATCTCAGTTAGTCCTTTTAGGGTATTATAATAGGGTATTCTTATATTCTCTATAATCTAGAAATTGATAAATAACATTAGAAGCTATTACACATATATACATCTGCACAAGTTTATCTTTCATGATAAAGTTTTAAACACTTGAATATACTTGAATAGTTTAATAAATTAATATAATGTTTTCATTATATTAATTTATTAAGCTATTCAAGTATATTCAAGATGTAGTTTAGAAGCTTAGACTCTTACTCTGAACAAAAAGGAAAAGTAATACCATCTTTATGATCCTTAGATTGTCAGAAAAAAGACTCGCATTTTATTTAATTTCGTAACTTGATTTCAGGAAAAGAACTTAGGAGATAGCAGATAGATATATAGCAGGAAATAGCAGATAGATATATTTCAGGAAACCAACATAGCAGATAGCACCCTGCTGAAAATCTACATCTATAATATGTCAGTTGGCTAATAGTTGGCTAGTATGTCAGAAAATAAATTCACAATTCTTTACTTTTAGAACAATTCCGAAACGAATCAAAATTAAAATTAACTTAACCCCTTCCGGTAAAATGACGAGTCTAGCTCGTCATTGGTTTTTTATTCCATACCGCACAATGACGAATACACTCGTCATGCGATTAAAGTTACTGTTAAATATGATAATTAATTTAGTTTAAAATTTCTAGTGTACTGAATTTGGCAACACTTTTATCACTTGTGAAAATCACAAGTCACTATTGCATATTGTTTACTTGGTACAAGTCATTGCCAAATTAGTGAGTCAGAATAAAAGAAAACCTACTAAGAAATGCCGTGTGTGTTACAAGAATCAAATTAAAAGTGAGACTACTTGGCGTTGTAAACAATTAAGAATTCCTTTGCACTTTGTTTTGAAATGTACCACTAGCTTGAAGACTATTATCTGTATACCTTATTAATGTTTTGCTTTGATATTTTCTTAATTTTACTGTTTCTGATATTATTTAACACTATGTAAAAAGTGGATTTTAATTAAGAATATGTAAGAATTGTAAAATGAAACAAGTTTTTTAAATAAAAATTAAATGGTTATTTCATGAACAGTTTTTCATTATTAAATCATACCGGAAGGGGTTAAACCATCTCAGTTAGTCTTTTTAGGGTATAGGAATATAATAGAGTATTCTTTATAATGCCATTAGAAGCTATTACACATATATACATCTTCAC
>CM063506.1:105016332-105026332 GCA_032207245.1 Pardosa pseudoannulata
ATAATTATTGTGACTAGAGGAAATAATTATTACATATATATCTTATTCTAAATTAATTATGGTTCATGCAACATTCCTAGAGCTATAATTGGCGTATTCCATCGCTGAATTTATCCTTGAAGCATTTATCTTTTTAGTCAGTGATACTTATTCATAAAGATTGACCTCAGCATGTCCAGCTTCCAAGATCAAGGTAATTAAATGTATGTCTTTGACTAGTAAAGATGGCCGTTTTAGCAGCTCTAAAATAAAGTTTTACTTAAACTCGTGCAGTTCTTTTCCATGTGACCAGACTGCATCGTTCGTTATTACTGCTACCTGATTTAGACTTTTCTTGTCCTGTATCCCGGGTATGTAAAAAGAATAGGGCTACATAATTATTGTGACTAGAGGAAATAATTATTACAAATATATCTCATTTTATCGTTCTAAATTAATTATGATTCATGCAACATTCCTAGAGATTTAATTGGCGTATTCCATCACTGAATCTATCCTTGAAGCATTTATCTTTTTAGTCAGTCATACTTATCCATAAAGATTGACCTCAGCATGTCCAGCGACCAAGATCAAGGTAATTAAATGTATGTCTTTGACTAGTAAAGATGTCCGTTTTAGCAGCTCTAAAATAAAGTTTTACTTAGACTTGTGCAGTTCTTTTCAATTTGACCAGACTGCATCTTTCATTATTACTGCTACCTGATTTAGGCTTTTCCTTGTTCAGTAGCTTGGGCAAGTAAAAAGAATAGGGCTACATAATTATTACGTATATATCATATTTTATCGTTCTACATTAATTATGATTCATGCAACATTCCTAGAGCTATAATTGGCGTATTCCATTACTGAATTTATCCTTGAAGCATTTATCTTTTTAGTCAGTCATACTTATCCACAAAGATTGACCTCAGCATGTCCAGCGCCCAAGATCAAGGTAATTAAATGTATGTCTTTGACTAGTAAAGATGGCCGTTTTAGCAGCTCTAAAATAAAGTTTTACTAAAACTTGTGCTGTTCTCTTCAATGTGACCAGACTGCATCGTTCGTTATTACTGCTACCTGATTTAGGCTTTTCCTTGTCCACTAGCCTGGGCAAATAAAAAGAATAGGGGCTACATAATTATTGTGACTAGAGGAAATAATTATTACATATATATCTTATTTTATCATTCTAAATTAATTATGGTTCATGCAACATTCCTAGAGCTATAATTGGCATATTCCATCACTGAAGCATTTATCTTTTTAGTTAGTCATACTTATCCATAAAGATTGACCTCAGCATGTCCAGCGCCCAAGATCAAGGTAATAAAATGTATGTCTTTGACTAGTAAAGATGCTCGTTTTAGCAGCTCTAAAATAAAGTTTTACTTAAACTTGTGCAGTTCTTTCCCATGTGACCAGACTGCATCGTTCGTTATTACTGCTACCTGATTTAGACTTTTCTTGTCCAGTATCCCTGGTAAGTAAAAAAATAGGGCTACATAATTATTGTGACTAGAGGAAATAATTATTACAAACATATCTCATTTTATCATTCTAAATTAATTATGATTCATGCAACATTCCTAGAGCTATAATTGGCGTATTCCATCCCTGAAGCATTTATCTTTTTAGTTAGTCATACTTATCCATAAAGATTGACCTCAGCATGTTCAGCGCCCAAGATCAAGGTAATTAAATGTATGTCTTTGACTAGTAAAGATGGCCGTTTTAGCAGCTCTAAAATAAAGTTTTACTTAAACTTGTGCAGTTCTTTTCAATGTGACCAGACTGCATCGTTCGTTATTACTGCTACCTGATTTAGACTTTTCTTGTCCATTAGCCCGGGCAAGTAAAAAGAATAGGGCTACATAATTATTGTGACTAGAGGAAATAATTATTACAAATATATCTCATTTTATCATTCTAAATTAATTATGATTCATGCAACATTCCTAGAGCTATAATTGGCATATTCCATCCCTGAAGCATTTATCTTTTTAGTCAGTCATACTTATCCATAAAGATTGACCTCAGCATGTCCAGCGACCAAGATCAAGGTAATTAAATGTATGTCTTTGACTAGTAAAGATGGCCGTTTTAGCAGCTCTAAAATAAAGTTTTACTTAAACTTGTGCAGTTCTTTTCAATGTGACCAGACTGCATCGTTCGTTATTACTGCTACCTGATTTAGGCTTTTCCTTGTCCAGTATCCCGGGTAAGTAAAAAGAATAGGGCTACATAATTATTGTGACTAGAGGAAATAATTATTACAAATATATCTCATTTTATCGTTCTAAATTAATTATGATTCATGCAACATTCCTAGAGCTATAATTGGCGTATTCCATCACTGAATTTATCCTTGAAGCATTTATCTTTTTAGTCAGTGATACTTATCCATAAAGATTGACCTCAGCATGTCCAGCGCCCAAGATCAAGGTAATTAAATGTATGTCTTTGACTAGTAAAGATGGCCGTTTTAGCAGCTCTAAAATAAAGTTTTACTTAAACTTGTGCAGTTCTTTTCAATGTGACCAGACTGCATCGTTCGTTATTACTGCTACCTGATTTAGACTTTTCTTGTCCAGTAGCCCGGGCAAGTAAAAAGAATAGGGCTACATAATTATTGTGACTAGAGGAAATAATTATTACAAATATATCTCATTTTATCATTCTAAATTAATTATGATTCATGCAACATTCCTAGAGCTATAATTGGCGTATTCCATCCTTGAAGCATTTATCTTTTTAGTCAGTCATACTTATCCATAAAGATTGACCTCAGCATGTCCAGCGACCAAGATCAAGGTAATTAAATGTATGTCTTTGACTAGTAAAGATGTCCGTTTTAGCAGCTCTAAAATAAAGTTTTGCTTAAACTTGTGCTGTTCTTTTCAATATGACCAGACTGCATCGTTCGTTATTACTGCTACCTGATTTAGACTTTTCTTGTCCTGTATCCCGGATAAGTAATAAGAATAGGGCTACATAATTATTGTGACTAGAGGAAATAATTATTACAAATATATCTCATTTTATCATTCTAAATTAATTATGATTAATGCAACATTCCTAGAGACAAATTGGCGTATTCCATCACTGAATCTATCCTTGAAGCATTTATCTTTTTAGTCAGTCATACTTATCCATAAAGATTAACCTCAGCATGTTCAGCGCTCAAGATCAAGGTAATTAAATGTATGTCTTTGACTAGTAAAGATGTCCGTTTTAGCAGCTCTAAAATAAAGTTTTGCTTAAACTTGTGCTGTTCTCTTCAACGTGACCAGACTGCATCGTTCGTTATTAATGCTACCTGATTTAGACTTTTCTTGTCCAGTAGCCCGGGCAAGTAAAAAGAATAGGGGTTACATAATTATTGTGACTAGAGGAAATAATTATTACAAATATATCTCATTTTATCATTTTAAATTAATTATGATTCATGCAACATTCCTAGAGTTATAATTGGCGTATTCCATCCCTGAAGCATTTATCTTTTTAGTTAGTCATACTTATCCATAAAGATTGACCTCAGCATGTCCAGCGACCAAGATCAAGGTAATTAAATAAAAGATTAATATATTTCATTCCAATATGCCGCGAATATGTTGACTATTACAAAGGCAAAGCGTATGTTAATCATTCACTAGTGAAATTAAACATTGCGACTTGAAAGCTGAAATGTCAACTATTCATAAATTTTCGCATTTGGTTTAATTTAACGTAATTTCATTCTTCATCGAACTCATTTTTTCTTCTTCAGATCGTAGCGGCGTATCTCGCACAATCTATTCTGAATATTTAGATTATGATTAAACATTTACTCTTGACAGGACGTTATTCGCTGCCAAGCCGCAATCATCGCGAGAGCGGCTAAAAATGTAATTAAAGTGTTTACTGTAATATGTCTTCCCCTTTATCCCGTAACGAGATTATTAGCGAGTGGCAATCGTTCTTGGAAATTGACAGTGCAGCTGGTTGACATTAAATGAGATATATGTGACCATTGTGTTATTTTCTTCCTTTTAAGACTCTTGGCATCTGACCAACGAGCAGCTCCGCTTTCAGAGTCCATGATTATCATTATTTGCTCAAAGATTCGTAACATCATAATCTCGGTATTCTCCATTGACTTCATTAGAATAATGAAGTTGCTTTGAATGATCTTGTTTGGATTTTGTTTTGTGATTTTTTTTTCATCTGGCCTATCCGAGATCATATCGTTATATTAGGTTACATATGAAAAAAATGTGTTGCTATGGCAACACGTGCGGCTGGGTGTAAATTTTCAAAAGCATAATCTCTATGATGCAATGAATGTAAACAGTCTCCGAATCGATCACGCCACTCTTTATGAAGAGGTCACGCTTAAAATTAATAACAAGTTCAACTTCCGATGGTGAAATTTAATTTCAAGGGAATACGTACTTCCATTCACTTTCATTTTATTAGATAATTTTCTGCTAATTAAAACCTTGTCCTTATAAGATTATTGTGCTTCAGTACAAAAAAATGTTTGCAGTGTTTAATTGGAATAGTTTAACGTCATTAAAAAATCTTTTAGGGGTAGAAAAAGTTGACTACCATAAATTATATGCAACTGGAAAATTCGTATCTCTGCCATTTTAAATTTACTAACTTTAATATTTCATTTTTCAGAAACTACTACCGATACGAATAACAAATTTCCATAGTTCATTGTATAAATTCCGTAAACATGTATTGTAAAATGATTTATTTAGTTTTTGTGTGAATTATTTATTTTCACTTATTGGATTATTTGATTTAATTTATTTTATTTCTTTATTTTCATTTATTTAACTCTATTTCACTTTTAAAACAATTTCCATAATATTCTTTCTTTAAAAATTAAAAAAAAAAATTGGTAAATTTCTAAATCTTTGTGTTAATGCAATAAAACCTTACAATATCAAACACGGTATTTAAATCAATACGGATTGATAAAATGTAACATGAGTCTATAAAATACATATTTTGAGAAAAACTAGTTTAATGATTATAAAATTATTTAAAAAAATTCTCCATAATACGAGGGGGTTGGGGATAAAAGTTGGGGAATTATTATTTTTCTTAGATATGTTAACGGATCGAAATGCATATGTGACATGTGGAAGTTCTGCAGGCATAGTGTGCATACAGAACAACAGATGGCTCTATGATACCTGGTAGTAGTGCAGCGGGGGTTTGGAAATCAGTCAGTTGGGGAGTGTCGTGCAAGATGGAAGTAACCCATGTTGAGTAGCGCGCTTACATCAAAATAGCATTCTCGAAAAGAAATGCGATGGAATGTACGGTATGGTAGGGTATTATTCCCAAGGGCTTCATTAATTCACTGTGATATTCCATAGCATTTATCCCTCGGAGAATGGCTATTTTGACATAAGCGCGCTGCTCAACACGAGTTACTTTCATCTTGCACTACACTCATCAACTGACTAATTTCACAGCCCTCGCTGAGCTACTACCAACTATCACAAAGCCATCTGTTGTTCTGCATACACACTATGCCTGCAGAACTTCCACACGACACATATACGTTTGTGATCTGTTCACATATCTGCAAGAAAAAAATATAGTTACCATGACTTATGCCCCAACCCTCGTAATTTGTTTAATAAAATTCGATTTATAAGACTGATTACCTTCATAATTCTCATTAAATGGTATATTTAATAAATTGCCAAATTAATTCAATTTTTAGTGGATTTTCACTTTCTTGGTTCTAATAAGATGGACATTTTAAATTTAATTATTCATTGATGGATAAAGTCAATTGAAGTCTATTCTTTTAGTAGGTAAAAGTCATTCAATAAATTGCAATCAAATCTTTCGGTTATAACTTATAGATAGCTTATGTAAAAGACTAGAATTAAAGTATAGAAGACTTTATAAAAATCTATATGTGTTTCATAAAATTCTTCGTACTGCCGAAAGATAATAACAGGATATTAAGATAATTAATAATGGACATAAATGAAAAATGTAAGAGGACCTTTTATTATTCTTACTGTAATAAGAACAAGTCTAATAAAGTCCATTGAGATTAACACTTTATTTTAATGAATGATCAGAAATTAAATTAATAAAAAAATTTACTCTACATCATCATAATTCTAGAATGGATAATAATAAGTGAAAATCTTTAACTTGAATGAAAAGTTCTAAATTTCATATGAAGCCTGCATGGCTCTTGTTGAGCAACATTAGACAGTCTGACGAGATAAAATTGGTCATTCTTTTAAATCCCTTCAGTAAATAAGAGGTTAAACACAGAAATCACTATTAAACATGCTAAGTCTAAAACCATCATACAAGCATACGTTCTTGTAAAGATAATATCATTAGCAACCTCATATTAGTAAGGCACTGGCTAAAATTAATTTCCATATGAAAACAATAAAATTATGCTAGAAAATACTGATTTCCTAACCTTAAAAAAGAAACAGAATTTAGAAGAACAATCAACTGTTAAGATTTGACGGGAAATTCGATTTAAATGAAATGCGTGAGCTGAATTTTTGCCTGTCTTTTCTAATGTCAGAAGAAAATGTCGATTGTTTGTATTTCGATTAAATTTGATTCTTCTGCCAACACACACTCAGATAGTATCTTCATTAATAACGAATTAAGCCTTTCTGAACAGAGATTCTTTATTTTGTATGTACTTCACGTGCGCACAGGTGTACTTAGAATATCAAAATAACTTTTCTTTCTTTGAGATACGCCTACTTTTCTGGTGTGTCGTTGTTTTCAAGAGAGTCAATCCTTTAATGTGGTACATGAAATGTGCTGTCAGTAATGTAATGATAGATATTTGAATACATGAAATAAACGTAGACTAGCTGTTTTTAGTTCTTCAGATGAATTACGGGGTTATATCAAAAGTGAATTTTAAAAATATTAGAATGGTTATTCTGCATTGAAGATCTACCTATGAGTGTCAAAGAAATCTAATCTAATCTAATCAATAATAAAATCTAAAGATATTTTATCTGGGGTTCTGACTGTTGAGCGAAACATTTTTTATCTTCGTCTATGGTGTTATAGGACATTGAAGAGTCCAAAATGTTTTTTCTTTTTCTGAGGGGGGCTCAAAAAACAATTAAAATCTATTCTTATTAATCTCAAAACAAAATTAAGCGTATATAAGACACTAATACAATCAGTATTACGTTATGAAAGTAAATCAAGGACTTTGACTATATAAAAAGCTTATTGGACATTTATTGAGAAAAATAAATACTCAGAACAAACTTTCTCCAGTGTAAGAAAGAGGACTTAGGGGTATAAGATACTACTTTGAACAGTACAGGCTTTATAGGTAACCACAAATAACACAGATGATATAACACAGTAATAAATTAAGATAGCTTGGCCATGTTTAGAGAAACTGGGAAGGTAATTTCACCAGGATCATGACATTCAAAAATACTGCGTTATCGCGAGATAAATGAAAACCGCTAACTACATGGTTAGATCACATTTATAAAGACATAAAAACTTGAAAAATTAAGCATTGGACAGGAGTTACTGTGTAAAGTCATCTGCAGTAATAGAGTAAGATGCTTTAGCCATGTTTGGAGAAGCTCTAGAGATAATTCCAATAAGATCTTCGTATTCAAGAATTCTGAGGCATCCCAAGATAAAAGACTTCCGATTACATGGTTAGATGACATTGAAAAAGACATATAAACTTTGAAAATTTAAAGTTGGAGAACAGTTGTCGCAGATAGAAGCTGAAAACATCTCCTAGTTCTGGTAGACAAGTCCTATAAAGACGTTGTGTTCGGGAAAAACAAGAAGGAATCCTTAATTAAGATTGAAGATATTCCTGAAGATATACCACAGAAAACGTTGGGGCACTAATGAGTTAAACTGCTGAAAGAAAGAACAATTTTAAACTTAAAAAAAGGTTCAACTTTAAATGCCCATAAAATGCTTTTTCACCAGTTATAAACAATACTAGGTATACCATATTCCATATAATGGTTTTCTATTCCAGTAAATTTAATGACTTGTATATTCCATGTGAATTTTTAATACGATTTAAACAGTATCCACTTCATATTATGTTAGTCAATAAATAAAAATACGGTCGACATGTAGTGTAGCATGATACAAAAAATAAAATAAAGAGAGAGAGAGAGAGAAATGTCAGGTGATGCATTTGAACTGATACTTCCTGGCATCGCTCTGTGAACATAACTGCAAGAAAAATGAAAACTAAAACTGCTGAACAGATGGCATTAGTTCGACCTTGGCAGTTAGCCGTTAAACATGTTGACAGAAGGTATAAATATAATGCATACATGAATGTAGTTTATGAGATTTTATTAAGAGCGACGTCACCTCCAAATGCAAATTCTTCAGTCGGACGATTTATACAGCAAAGTGATATAGATAATTCAACCTCACGTGGAATATAGTAGAATATTTGAACAGCATCGCGTATTGTAATATTATCAACATATTTTTGTATTCTTTTACATACATAGATAAGTTTGGAACTTCAAGGTCAATAATTTGCTATATGAGGGATAAATAGACCAGGTTCTACGTCTTAAAGCCGATTTAGAATAGCTTCAAACATCTATGCCAATAGTGGGATTCGAACCTACAAAATCTGCTAAAATGAGGCGTTCTGTAGTTCAGCAGTTTCACACAAACATAAGATGCATATGCGTAGTACTATCCTATGACTTTGAGTAAAATATATCTTGTTCTTAGTGTAACCATGGGATAGAAATATGATAGCTTATTCATGCAATTCTCATATAATAGTAATAAATCAGCAGTTATTAAAATACTATAATCTCAAATATATAATAGAGTATTGCAACAACTTCGTATAGAATATAAATGCGAAGTAGCACATCCATACAGCTCATAGTCATATATTCATACTGAACAACACAGAACATAATGTAACTTATTTATAGAACCTTAAATAGGATAAAGCAAAGGTATTTTAGTGTAACTCAACAATTTCATACAAAAAATAGCACACTTGTAGTAAATATATAACAAATTACTTGTTATATGGAAAAATTTGTAAATGCAAGGATTATTGGAATTGTTATTTACATGTCATAACACTAAGTAATTGTGAAAACAGTATAAGTCATACAAATATTAGTTAAAGTCACATACTATCTTTATAGCTTAAAAAATACACTTAATGTGTATTTAATGTGTACACTTTACTTGTAACAGTCCATTTTCAATTTAATATAAATTAAAAGTTCAGCTCTATTTAGAGTACTTTTATTTTCAGAACCTTAATGAGATTATAATTGTAAAAAATATATAGTATTGTTATATGAAGCAATACATTTTTCAAAATATATAGAATGTGTACATCAAGCGAATAAAGTAATAATCCAATTGTTCGAAAAATAACTTTTGAAATTTATAAATTAGAAATAAATTTTTAGATAAAAAGCTAAAGCTAATGATCATTATTATTCTGTGAATCTCCATTATATTAATACGCGCAATATATTTTATCTTACATAATTATAAGGAATAATTGTGTTAAAAATTTTCAATTTCGGTACAATTTTTAGTCAAAATGTCAGATATGTTCAGTGTTTTAGGTGTACAGAATAAAAGCTATAGTTTACTTCAATTTTATGCAAAAATTTAGTATGTAATATATGTATTTCAAAATTTGTATTGCGAGGAATTCAATTCTATTTGTCTTTGATTTCGTGAATGTATTCTTTGTTGTTTAAATAATACACTTCTTGAAATTACAAAACTATATAAACTTTTTAAAAGTAGAGAGATATTAAAAACTCTAGTAAAAATTTTATCCTATAAAAAGATCAGATCGTTTGGTTTTAACAAACTGTTAAACTAGACAGACTGTTGAATTGGAGATGTTAAACCTTAAAATGCATTTTGTTTCTTTAAAATAAGCTATTACCTCAATCTCCAAACAAAACATACGTTTAATTCTCCCGATTCTGAAATATTAAAACTTCCGGGGTTA
>CM063506.1:105031332-105043832 GCA_032207245.1 Pardosa pseudoannulata
ATAATTTATATATATAATATATATTATATTTATATATATATATAATATATACATATATATATACATATATATATATCATATTTTTATAATATATATACATTTATACATATATACATATATATATACATATATACATATACATATATTTAATACATATATATATTCATATATATACAATATATATAAAGAATATATATATAATATATATATACATATATATATAATATATATACATATTAATATATATTCATATATATACATATATGTATATATATATATATATATATATATATATATATATATATATATATATATATATATATATACATACATATACACACATATACACACATATATATAAATATATATATATATATATACATATACATATATATACATATATACATATATATATATACATATACATATATATATACATATATATATACATATGTATATATATATATACATATATATGTATATACATATATACATATACATATACACATATATATAGATATATGTATATATATATATATATATTACATATATATATATATATATATAATATATATATATATATAGATATATATTTATACATATATAGATATATATATATATATATATATATATATATATATACATATATATATACATATATATACAATATTTATGTATATATACATATATATATATGCATGTATTTATGTATATTACAGTTAAATTTCTTGCTATGATTTCGAAAACTTATAAATTCTATTTATAAATATACACAAGTAATATTATAACAAAGAATCAATATATTTTCTCAGCGAAGCTTTTGTAAATGTTAAAGTTTACGCATGTTTCATTTTCTTTTTGTCTATTGAAGTAAAATGGGGAAAAGTGATTTTAATAATAAATTTTAATTAATAGTGTTCCATTTAAGGAATCGTATCCGATTCTATCTTTATTAAAATAATCTTATTCACAGGGCCGGGGCTAGTATGTGTGTAAAACGTGCGTGCACGCAAACAGCTAGATTTCTAGAATGACCGATGGAATAGTTTATATTAAAATATGCGAATAGAAACCTATTTTAGGAAAAAAGGATTTTACTGGAAGTATGTACTACTGCATTTTGAGTTTCGGAATAACATTTTTCTTTACATATTACTATTTAAAAATAGATTGATTTTCAGTATTAAGCCTTAAGTGTTTTTAAAGGAAGTTTTATATAAAAATTCCTTTAAAATTTCTGAAATCTTTAATTTTTTTAAAGATTTCAGAAATTAAATGTAAAAAACAGATTTGTTTAAATAACTTCAAATGCCTGAACCATTTAATACCTCAATCATTTATCTCAAATACCTTAATCAAGGTATTTGAAGTTATAATGTATATTCTTGATCCAAAATCGTACTATTTCTATATAACTTTAGCTATTAATATTAGCAATTGAAAAGAACTAGCGTAAAATTATAGAAATATCATATATCATAAACTGACTAAAAGAAAGAGAAAATAATACATTTTATGTGTAAATTTGACTACCTTTATAACAAGAATATACATTTTAATAAATTTTTAAAGATTTATATAATAAATATATTTTATAAATATATTTTATTGAAAGTATGTAGTACTGACTTTTTGCGTCTCGGAATAATATTTCTTCATACATATTGCTATTTAAAAATAGATTGATTTGCAGTATTAAGCCTTAAGTCTTTTTTAAAGGAATTTTTGTTTAAAAATTCCTTTAAAATTTCTGAAATCTTTAATTCCTTTAAAGATTTCAGAAATTAGATGAAAAAAGAGAATTGTTTAAATATCTTGAAATGCCTTAATCATGTAATACCTTAACCATTTATCTTCAAATACCTTTTAAAGAGTCATATAATAAATATATTTTATAAATATATTTTATTGAAAGTATGTAGTACTGCCTTTTTGCGTCTCGGAATAATATTTCTTCATACATATTGCTATTTAAGATGAGATTGATTTGCAGTATTAAGCCTTAAGTCTTTTTTAAAGGAATTTTTATTTAAAAAGATTTGAGAAATGAGAAAAAAAAACAGATTTGTTTAAACAACTTCAAGTACCTTAATCATTTTAATACCTTTATCATTTATCTTCAAATAACTTACAATATTTGAAGTTAAATGAAAGTTATAATGTATAATCTTGATACCAAATCGTACTATTTCAATATATTTTTATATACTATTATTAGCAATTGAAAAGGACTCGCTTAAAATAATAGAAATATCAGATATTATAGATAAACTGACTAAAAGAAATAGAAAAGAAGACAATTTATCTGTGAATTTGACTTCCTGTTTAGCAAGAATATCTACAAGATGTTTCATATTGAATGGGACAAAAAGAAAACGAACGTTGTAATGAATATATTTAGAAAATTCAAATTTACCTCAAAACTACATTTATTCAAGTTTTTACAGGTGTTCAATATGTGTCCCTCTGGTGACACCAAAAATGTCTACACGGTAATAAAGCTCCTGCCACACTCGTGATAGCATATTCCCTGTGATGGAGTTCAACACTGCAGTTATCCGCTGCGTCAGTTCCTCTAAGTCCTGAGGAAGTGGAAGCACAAACACCCTGTCTTTAACGAAACCCCAGAGAAAAAAAACAGGGCCTTAGATCTTGTGATCTCGTTAGCCAATGAAGACAAGTCAAATCCTGTGGCCCAGCACGGTCAATCCAACGATGGGATAGACGTTCGTTCAGGAACTCACGTACATTTTTATTCCAATGTGGGGGAGCACCATCTTGCTGAAAAATGAAATCAGGAACAGCTTCCTCTATCTGGGGCAACAACCACTCAGAGAGTGTATTTTAATAATTTTTTAAAAAATTATATAATGGATACGTGTTTTTATATTTTTTACCATTGTTCAATTGCATAAAGGGCTCTTATGAGCATTACAACAAGCTTCTATGCATTGGGTTAAGTTATAAATCTACTGTGAATCCATATTGGTAAGAGGCTGCCTACCCTATCTTGCACGCAAACGGCTAATAACCCACAACCGTTAGAGAAAGTGCATATTTCAGAGCTACTTTCATTCATAAACAAATCAGTTTTGATCTCTTTTTTCGTCATTAATAAATCAATTTTATTTTAAGCACACAGGATTAAAACGTCCAAATCTACTGTGAATTCATATTTGTAAGAGGCTGCCTACCCTATCTTGCACGCAAACGGCTAATAACCCAGAACTGCCCGAGAAAGTGCATGCTATAGAGCTAATTTCATTCGTAAACAAATCAGTTTTGATCTCTTTTTTCGTCATTAATAAATCAATTTTATTTTAAGCACACAGGGATTAAAACTTCCAAATCTACTGTGAATTCATATTAGTAAGAGACCGCCTACCCTACCTTGCATGCAAACGGCTGATAACCTAGAACTTCCAGTCAGAATGTGCATGTTTCAGAGCTACTTTCATTCATAAACAAATCAGCTCTGATCTATTTTTTCGTCATTAATAAATCAATTTTATTTTAAGCAGACATGGATTAAAACGTCTAAATCTACTGTGAATTCATATTGGTAAGAGGCTGCCTACCCTATATGGCACGCAAACGGCTAATAACCCAGAACTTCCCGTCAGAAAGTGTTTAGAGCTACTTTCATTCATAAAAAAATCAGTTTTCATCTCTTTTTTTGTCATTAATAAATCAATTTTAATTAAGCACACATGGATTAAAACGTCCAAATCTACTGTGACTTCATATTGGTAATAGATTACCTACCCTATCTTACACGTAAATGGCTAATAACCCAGAACCGCCCCAGAAAGTGCATGTTTTAGAGCTACTTTCATTCATAAAAAGTCAGTTTTCCTCAATTTTATTTTAAGCACACATGGATTAAAACGTCCAAATCTACTGTGCATTCTTATTGGTAAGAGGCTGCCTACCCTATCTTGCACGCAAACGGCTAATAACCCAGAACTGCCCCAGAATGTGCATGTTTCAGAGCTAATTTCCTTCATAAACAAATCAGTTTTGATCTCTTTTTTTCGTCATCAATAAATCAATTTTATTTTAAGCACACGGGGATTAAAACGTCCATTATTAACATCCCGACCTAAAATTCTAGTATCAGAAATCTACTCTTCACGCCATAAAGCTTATAAATCTTTCAACGTTTCCAGCTTTACGAGAGTCTGAAGAGGCAATTAACAGTTTTCGCTTAGCACCTCTATAACGACCTCATTTCTTCCGCTACTGTCTCATTCATATAATTCTTCTCACCATAAAAATGAACTATGGCAAGTATAGCAATCGATCCAGCCATTAATGGCATCCTGCACCGATATTCTAATTACGGAAGTATCCTGCCATGTCATTACTCAATCTTATGAATTCCTTAACGCATAGTTATTTGATATTGGTTAAAGTTCTTTTCTTTTAAGTGTCGAACAGCTTCTCAGAAAATTCAAGACTGATGTACATGGATATAATTTTATTACGTGCATTAATTCTTTCCTAATGATAAGGAAAGAACTATTTAAGAGTTGAAATTTCTTTTGAATTTTTAAATGTAAAAATATCGCAACAATTCCAACCCTTTTCATCTAATTAGGATGAGTTAATTGTCAGAACTATGTTTGACTAATTAGAACGCTCGTGAAAAATTATTAAAACGTTTGAATTACTATTAATTATTTATCATTTGACCTAAATATTAATACTAATTATCTAATATTTTAATTATTTATTTTTATTATTGTTTCATTTATTAATCGTCTCGTGTGCAAAATCATCCCTTGTGTGCAAAATAGTAGAATAATAGTAGACCGTAGCGCTCCATATCAAACTAAACCATTTATTAATTATTTTAATTATTATTTATTAGTAATTAGCTGTTAATTATTGGGATTGTTATTTATTATTAAATATTCGCGTTATTAACTGTTAATTAAATTGAATTTTTAATACTAATTATATATTCTAATTAATTAATTACTTTTAATTATTACTTATTGGCAATAACCAAAAAATAATAAAGTGAATAATATTATTAATTTGTGAATCTTTAATTCGTGTATTTTTCAAAAATTTGTTACTGGAAGTACTAATGTTGAATTTTAATTTCAATCTCTGAACTTCATGTGTGTTCCATATTGGCATATCTTTGATAAAGTAAAATTAGTTTTTAAAAAACTGACTATTTCCACTTGCTGAGAAAACAATGTATAAAATAATATATACAGACTATTTTAAAGTTTCAATTTCAAAAGCTATTACAGACTGTTTTTACCTATAATCGTAATTTTAAATTGAGTTTTTTTCTTAACCAAAAAGTAACTGAATATAATTTTATTAACATTAATTCTTTCTTAATGATAAGGCGTGAAATATTTAAGAGTTGAAATTTCTTTTGAATTTTTAAATGTAAAAATATCGCAAATTCCAACCCCTTTCATCTTATTAGGACGAGTTCATTGTCAAAATAATGGTTGACTAATTGGAACGCTAGTAAAATAGATTAAAATATTTTAATTATTATTAATTATTAATTATTTGACTTAATTATTATTACCAATTGTCGAATATTTGAATTATTTATTATTGTTATAGTTTCATTTATTAATTGTAGCCCTCGTGTGCAAAATAATTGTATAATAGTAGACCGTATCTCTCCAGACCAAACCAAACTACTAATTATTTTAATTATTATTTATTATCGATTGAGTTATTGACTGTTAGTTAATTGAATTATTATTTATTATTCACTATTTGAGTTATTAACTGCTAATTATTCGAGTTATTAATACTAAATTTTTCTAGTTAATTATTAATTATTAATTACTTCTAATTATCACGTTTTTCGCAATACGCAAAAACTAATAAAGTTAATAATAATTAAGAATTTGTGAATCTGTAATTCGTATATTTTTCAAAAATTTATTACTGAAAGTATTTTTCTGATGTTGAATTTTAATTTCCATCTCTGAATCTCATATGTGCTCCATATTAGCATATCTTTGATAAAGTAAAATTAAAGTAAAATTAGTTTTAAAAAATCCCTACTAAAAATATGGAATGTGAAGGAATTCACTCGTACGATATTGACATTCCCAATTGCGGAGAAAACACTGTATAGAATAATATATACAGACTATTTTAAAGTTTCAATTTCACCTATAACCGTAATTTTAAAATCATTTTTTTCCTGAAGCAAAAAGTAACTGCTCTTTAGAAATTAGAAAAAAATAGAAGATATGTTTTTAAAATCTTTCAACACCTGTGACTAAAAGCAAATTTTCATAAACTACAAAATGGAATGTAGAACAGGATTGCACGATCGCTTCGTATATGTGTGGAAATACATGAAAAATCAATTAAAAACTCAATAAACAAAACACTTAGACTTAAAAAGACTTAAAAACGTTTTGCAATGTATAACGAAGAATATCTGTACAAAATTCTAAGCATGTACGGAATTTGTCTGCCAGTAGTGTTTTTACACATCTACACTATATGTTTTATATGCAAGATCACATAATTATTAAATTTGTTTATAACGTCTGAATACATTAAAGTAGCAAGTAGAACATGTTTGTATGATTACATACAGAAGATGCGTAAATCGCACAAACATGTAAAAATCGATTAAACTCTAAATAAATAAAATCCTTCGAGTTTTGGAAAAAATACTTGAAGATAATTAAAAACTCAATAAACAAAACACTTAGACTTAAAAAGACTTAAAGACGTTTTGCAGTATACAACGAAGAATAACTGTATAAAATTCTATGCGTGAACAGGAATTTGTCTGCCCAATAGTGTTTTTACACATCTACACTAAGTATTTTCTGTGCAAGATCACATAATTTTTCATTTTATTTGTTTATAACGTCTGTATACATGAAAGTAGCAAGTAGAACATGTTTGTACGATTACATACAGAAGATGTGTGAATAGCACAAACATGTGAAAATCGATTAAACTCTAAATAAATAAAGGTTTGGTTTGGTTTTGAGTGCTACGGTCTACTTTTTTGCAACACGAGGGATAATGAGACCGGTACCTACAGCTTAAAGCCGAATCCGAATGGCTGCGAACATCCATGCCGCAGGGCGATTCAAACCCACGAACTCCGGTTCCGAAGGCCAGCACCCTAACCATTCGGCCATTGTTCGGCATAAATAAATAAAACCCTTCGAATTTTGAAAAAAAGATGTGAAGAAGGTACGCGATATGGTACGCGAATCGATGGACTAAATTCACATCTATTTTGCGAAAAAGTCCTTTTACATACCCACGCTGTTTTATATGCAATATCATGATATTCATTTCATTTATTTATAACATAGATGTGTTTGATAATTTCTTTGTCAGGAGAAACAGTTTGTTTATTTTGACCAAAGGGACTTAAAATACTCCAACATATTTAAAAGATGTAAGAGGTACGTGAGGCACTATAAATTTTTCACAAGAAGTTTAATATAATACCGCAGATGTAGGGACACACTTTTGTTTGTTTCAAAAGATTGTCCGCTTCCGCATTCGGAAGTTCGTCCTCGGCACGTGGATTACCTCGCCCCTTCTTCAGGGGCACAGGTAAGCAGATTGTGTTTGCATAGACGAGCAGATGGCATAAGTGAGGCACGTGTACATAATTAGTAAAAGGAGGTGATGAGACTATCGAAAGGTATATATTTATGTAGTAGAGCTGAATGAAAAATCGCTGGAATAAACATTGATACATCCCTAAAATACAGTTATACAAAATTAAAATAGCCGTTATCCATTAATGACTTATTTGGTAATTAACTAAGGCATCAATAAGCTCCCAGAACATAACACGATTATCTTGCTAGAATAATTTGACAGGAAAAATGTATAAATCGTAACATTCAAAGGTTTTACACCTACATCAAAACTCAAAAGAGATGATCCATCAAATTTCTTTAGATCTGCTTAGAGGAAGGTAAACATACTTTGTTTGTATTTCTTTATAAATCACTTATCCCAAGCTACCTTAACTTATGAGTGCAAAAAAAGGAATTCGTTGTTTTTTGCAAGTAAACCCTCAAGTAGCAAAAACATTAACGATACCGCTTCCAACCACTATACTACTCGTCATCTTTATGTCATTCAGATCTGTTTCATCAGAAAAGCATCACTTTGAAGAACCACTTCAACTCTGTTATCAAATCCTTACTTGAAAGGATTTGTAGCTAAGTTTGCTGACGCCACAAGAACAAGCAGCAAGATCAGAAGAATAAAACAGCCTTCATGTAAAAATAAAAACTGCTAAAATTACAAATAAAGTGGAACACTTTTTAGTGTCAGGGGAAGAATACCAGCATGTTATGAGACCTGTTATATATTTCGAATGCATGAGCTTGGTCACTGTTGAGAAAATATAAGTAAACTACCTTTTTATACGACTCTATTCCAGTATGCTAGAAGGAAAATATGTACATGCAGAATATCCCTAAACATTTTTCTTAATGACAAAGTTATCTCTAGAGAAGGCGCCAGGTGCTTTCTTTTTGTTGAACTTTGTCTAGCATTATCTAGGCCAAGAGAATAACCAACTACTGTGACTATTCATCGTCTGTCTACTATAAAATGACTTCGAGTAATAATAGCAAGCAGAAGAGCTTTCTAAGTGTGTGATAAAAGAGTGACCTCTAAATTTTACAGTAGTAGAACAGGATAATGCATAATTGATCAGCATTTCGAATACAGTTTATATCTCATTCCAAGAAGTAAAGTTGGTTACATTTTTATGTAGTTTTAGATTTAAGGTGAAATACGCATTGACGCGTTTTATCCCGGAGGCTGGATTCATCATCCATAGCTAGTGCACCGAGAGAGATTTACAAAAATAGATTTTTTTTAAATAATCAAAGTCACTTGGTATTGTACCGACACTATAAAATGTCCCATTTATTATGGGCATTTACTTTGTTCATGTCTTTTCCTATATCAGCTTTTCAAGAATTTTACTCCTTTGACACTGCCAATAATATTCATGCTTTTGTTTTACATAATGTGGTTTCTTTTCCACTCTACGAGCAAGTCGAACGATAGCCGAATATATAGATATTGCTGTTAGCTACCGGAGTTCACGAATTTGAATCACGCTTCTCACAGGGATGTTTGTAACCTTTCGGAGTCGGCTGTAGTCAGGAAGTACTGGCCTCATTAACCCCTTAACGACAGTTTTGAGAAAACGCATGATGCTTACATTTAGGAAAATTATGTAAACTAAGTGTATGTATAATATATGTATAGAATTTCTTTCATTTTGAGGAAAATAAATAAAATTCTTTTTTAGAAGTAACCACATGTTTATTTATTATGATAAATGTTATTTCCATTATTTTATAAAATGTTTTAAACACTGATTTTATAAAATTTCTTATATATAAAATAAATATTAGTATTTTTTTCTTGTGTGATAAATTTCAAAGTGAACTATTCAATATGCTATAGAGAGTTTTCTTTGCACTTATTGTTTCATCATAAAAAAACTTTCCATTCTTTTAATGGTTACTTTTTTATATTATTTTTAACCTTTCAATCACTCCTTGGGTTATCATATAATGTCACCTCTTTAGCAACTGATATATTGCTTTTGTAAATATCAATTCAAATAATTTGTAAAACACATAAACAATATTTAATTATTATAATTGAGAAATACATGATTCTAAGAAATAGATTGTTTTTTATTTCCTGGTTTCTTTTAAATACCTTGCAAATATCACGGGCACGAGTAGAGGAAGATGATGTCTTGACCGAAAAGGAATTAAACTCCCTGCTGCAAATCAGTAGAAAGTAGTGTTCGAAACCAAACCAAATCTGCTTAACAAGTAACTATTTGTCTTCAAAATCTTTGGTTAATATTTTAACCTATGAGCATAAAATCCGTAATTAGTGTTAGGGTTTTGATTTAAATGTAACTATATTTTTATCACTTCCGATTTAAGATTCTATTTTCCCAGTAATTTTTTCAAGGAACCCTAGCGAGCTTAACAAGTAACTATTTGTCTTCAAAATCTTTGGTTAATATTTTAACCTATGAGCATAAAATCCGTAATTAGTGTTAGTGTTTTGATTTAAATGTAACTATATTTTTATCACTTCCGATTTAAGATTATATTTTCCCAGCAATTCTTCTCAAGGAACCTTGCGCATACTCTCAAATTTTCGCTAATAGAAGTCCTGCCGGTTCCATATCCAAAAATAGATTTCTAACGTGTGGGTTACATCACCCACGTGACTTCAAGTAATAGCTGATTGGTCGACACAAATGACTATTTAAACAACTGTCTTGAGTTCCATCACGGTTTTTTCCCAGAGTTTCACAGAGTTTCGTATAAGATTTCGTGATGATGCTTTGATATGTCGATGAATAAACGAAATTAGATAGAATTTCGGAGTGTCTTGATAGCGTTCTCATCGTGAGGTTCCACGACTGCAGGGCGGTGAAAACCGCCCGGAACCCCCTTCGTAATGAGGCAAAAAGCCTTATTACATGTATATATATATATTTCATGTATATAAATTTTCTAGTTAACATAATTCTTTTATAAAGACATTATTGAAATATTTTATTTTATTTAAGCTTAAAGAGTGGCATTTTTGGAGTTTGCCTCTGGCACTATGGGGGCAAAAACGCTAGAACCGGTCGTGATATTTTACTTTTTTTATTCCAAGATACACCCCTGTGATTAAGAATTTACCTATGCTGCCCAAAAAGACCTAAATAATTCTAAACTTATTCGGGAAACACAGTTTAAACTTTTTGCTAACTTTTCAAAAACTGATTACCATATACAAGTGGACAAAAGGGGTTTGTTTCAAATCATCGCGAGAGAGAGAAGGGTAGACACTCCATCTGCTTAACAAACAGCTGTAAGTGAGAGAGAGGTCAGTGCGCGTCTTAAATGAATAGCTTCCTGAATCTGTTTTCTTGCCTGATGCATATTTGTTGAAGAGTTAATTGTGAGTGGAGTGAGAGAGAGCTTTCAGCTGGTTCTTGGAATTTTGTTTTTAGCCGCAGATGCACAGAGGTTAGAGTAGCACTATCTCGTAACGTAGGCAGCTGAATTTGAATAGCACACGTCAACCTAGATTTTTCGTATGCGAAAGAACTTCGGAATGCGTTGCCAAACAAACACAGTTTCTACCATGAATCGCAAAATGGAATTAGACGTTTTAGGATAAAAACAAATTTGTGTATGTAATTGATATTGTTGTTCTTCCGGCATAAGATTGATGGCGTGAAAAACGTATAACAGTATCGTAAAATAAGTATTATGCGGTATGATGGAACATTTCTTTTCTGATACATACAATCCAATAAAAGCAAATATTTTATATCAGGTTAATTATTTCATGCACAACGGTATTAAAAATTTTCCACAGTTTTGATTGACAAGTATGCATAGTAAGATATTTTTTGAACCACCTCGAAATATTGCAATTGTTACGTGTATGTACATTATTTTAAATCTCACTTAAATCGACGTAATTATTTTAGGCCTATTTTTGTAATCTTAACAGATTGTGTGGGAGTACATTTCACAGCGGAATTGTACCGAGAGCGGGCGTGTTGCGTGTAAATTTAGTTAATTAGTTAAATCTCAATAGATCGAAAATTATTTAATTTTTTAACAAATTTTTCGTATTCTATATTGAAATATATAAACAAATATATAAATAGAAATACATTAATAACAACTATAAGATTTTTGTTAACAAAAAATATTTTTAGTGGACAAATTTATAAAAGTATCATAAATATGAAAAATCAAATAAAAATAGTAGTATATAGTTTTAATTTTTTTACGTTCTATGGTTCCGCGGCCGAACGATGGCCGATTGGTTAGGGTGCTGTCATTCGTTACCTGAGTTCGTGGGTTCGAATCGCACTGTGACATGGATGTTCGTAGCCATTCGGAATCGGCTTTAAACTGTATGTCCCGGTCTCATTAGCTGTCGTGTTGCAAAAAAGTAGACCGTAGCGCTCCAATCCAAACAAATTATAGTTTCGCATCGACTGATGTAAAACTAGTTTTTATTTGTTTAAATATTTCCAGAATATATGTGGTAGACAAGAACATTCGGCTTCGTTTTAATGTATATACCGTTATTTTTGTACCCACAAACAAACCATGTTGTTACACTAACCAGTACTAGTTCGTAACCAGTTCTCAAGTATCAATTGTCAGAAAACGTATTAGTGCGTGTCCCGCACACAATTTGTTAATTAAAAATAAAAAGTTCTGCTGATGTATCAGAATAAAAGTTTCCCTAGATCATTAATAAGGATCTAAATTTATACAAAAAATGTGTTATATAAAGTATTAAATTTTCAAAAAATTATAAAATATATACAGCATGAAAAAATACCAAATAAAATTTCATGTACCTAAAACATGACTTTTGAAATTTGTAAATTAGAAACAAATTTTTTATACCAAATAGAAGCTAATCATCTTTTTTAAAAATGTAAA
>CM063506.1:105048832-105051332 GCA_032207245.1 Pardosa pseudoannulata
TTATTGCAAGTATTATAGAAACCTGCTACCTGGGGATGGAGCCAGCATGTCACAAGTCTGCAGGTTTTCGTCTGTGGCATGGCGGTAACTAGGGAGTGGCAAAGATGGCATATGCCACGGGTGCATCAGTCTTAGGGGCGCAACACCATGAAGAAAATGGGGTCCGAAAGAGGACGATTCGGCCCGAGTAGAAATAAGGAGAAGTTGAAAAATAGTTTTTTTATTATAAAATCCAATGAATTTATAAATGACGTTTTTTAATGAATTTTCTTGTTTTTTAAAACGCTTGTAGAGACTAAACTTGTTACATATTCTCACAAAATGTTTACCAAACAATCCTAATATGCCCTAATACATATCCGGGTATTCAATTTAAATTTGAAAGTTATTAAAACTAAATTTAAATTTAGAAATTCACTAATTTTCTATGAAAATTCAACGTTTGAATAAAAAATATTCCCCTAAAAAAACTATTCAGTTTATTAGCAAAATAATACCTACAAGCAGTTAAAATATTTTATATAATGGAAAAAATAGAAGAAAAATTAAAAATTAATGTACTAGGAACATTTTAAAATTAACAAAATATTTTGCGAGTTTAATCTGAATATATGATAGAAAAAAATCATGGTGACCTAAAAGGGATTTTTACAAGTCCAAGACCAGATAAAAGTCTCTGGGATCAAGATCGAGGCTGTATAGCGTTAGGCCATTATCAATGATACGTTTCCGCCTGCAACACTGGATATTTTGTCTGTCTTAATTCATTACAACGACGCTAATTGGACCTATCGGTAGTTTATAACAGCTGCATACGTTAACCACACCTTATTTTCCCGGCTTCTACTATGGTATTTCGTGACTGTTGCGGCGCCATATTTTGGCGATGTGGGAAATTTATTTTCTTGTTCCCTCTCGTATTAAAAATATTTCCTAATTGAAAAAAGTCCCATAAAGGAATATAAATTTAAGAACTCTGGGATTCTACCCTAGCGGACTGACAACTTTACCATCTCGGGCCCATCTGAAGTCAGCTGTAATCGACCAGTATCTATTTGCCTCTCTATCAAGCAGTCGATCGTAATCACCTAATTCACCTCTAATACTTGTAGCCGTAGTAGAACTCCCGAATGACTCTCATAGGGTAGTGATGCGACTCTTATACAAATAAAATGTATCTATAAAATGATATGAAAGATAATATATATTATGTTGATAAAATATATGTTATGAATTGTGACTAAAGCTAATAAATTTCGAAAAATAATTATCTTATTTAATTTCTCGTATAACAAATTCAAGATTGTTATTCACAACTATAAAAATATAAAAATATTTTACAGCAGTTTTGCAGTGGAAGTTTTTAAAATTTAGATTTGCTTCAGGATTCCATATCAATGTTCGCAACTATGCACAAAACCATATTAAGGCCAAATTTGAGAAATGTATCTTAACCTAAAGTCATCACCAAAGTCATTTTTAGACATCAATAAATGATGGCGTGGTTCACCAAAATAAAATGATTGAAGAGCTTGGAAAAGTAAATTTTAAATTTCAAATAATCTTTTTGTTGTTAAATTAAGAGCAAAATCTGATGATCATTGATTTTGACTCTTCAGTGTTATAAATTACTTTCTCAGTGGTTTTCAAACATTTTATGTTGTCATTATATGAACGATTTCTTTTTTTTTTAAAGCTATTTTTCGAGAATGATTCAAGTACACCTAAATATAAAGACGATATATTTCTAAATTTTCATAATAGACAGTTGGATATTTATTAATAAGTTACCCTGCAGTGATGGCTTTGTGATAGAAGTATGGATATCTTTCGTGAATGAACAGTAAGAAAGTAATTCCTTTAGAGTCATATCTCGTCACCAATTTAATATTATACGTATTTTTTCGCAAATTTTGTAAGTTATTGATATAAATTTTTGTTAATTATGAGGAAAAAAACTCGTTAAAAAAGTTGTAACTTTAAAAAACTGTTTCATACCTTTTTTTAGTAAGTTTCTAAAAATTGTTGTCAATAGTCACATTATTCAAAAGTTAAGAATACTTTAAGCTAATTAAGATACAAAACTATAGAAAATATTTTATTTCCTTTTTCCTATGTGATTAATTCCTCCAAACTCGTTAAGTCCTCATTTAAAAATGTTTCTTGCATGGATAAAATTAGTGACAAATCGCTATTATTTTTTTATAAATTTAAACAAACGTATAAACACCAAATTCTTCATCATATTTTGCTTCTTCAAGGTTGTAACAATAAGTTACATTCGGTTCAACTTTTTTTTACCTCTTCCCGTGAGTCATCGTCAAAGACATACTAGAACAGGACCGGTTTGAACTAGAAAGAAACTTCGGACATCTTACGATTCTTATACAAATAAAATGTATGTATGAATGAAAGAAAATATATATCATGTTGATAAAATATATGTAATGAATGGTAACTAAAACTATTGAATTTCTGAAAATAATTATTTTATTTAATC
>CM063506.1:105058832-105078832 GCA_032207245.1 Pardosa pseudoannulata
AGGCGTTACAATATATATATAAATATGTAAATTGTATATATATATATATATATATATATATATATATATATATATATATATATATATATATACTCAAGTGGCAAAACATTATGACCACCCCTATATTTTGCACTGAACGCGCCTCGATGCCGTGGAAGGCATGTGATCATGTGGAAGTGGTATTTATCTGCTGCTGAAGAATTATTCTTTCACTTACTTCTGTGTGTGATGGGAAAGGCTGTGGATCTAAGCGATTTTGATAGAGGGCAGATTGTAAGGACTTGAAAGCTCGGAACAAGTCCGAAATTGTTCACGATCTACAGTTGTTAGTATTTATGCAAAGTGGATGAATGACGGTGAAACCAGCAGTACAGTAGACGACATGATGTTGGACGTCCACACGCTATCAAAGAAAAAGTCTCGCATGGTGAAGCAAAACAGGAGGCAGGCAGTGGCTCAGCTGACAACCCAATACAATGCAGGGCCAAGTAGAATAGTATCGGAACACACTGTTGGATATGGGGCTAAGAAGCAAACGTCCCATTCATGTGCCTTTGCTGACCTAGCGTTATCGCCAACTGCGCCTAAGCTGAGCCGGAAAACATCGCGACTGGTCCATGGATCAGTGGGAGAGAGTTGACTGGTCATATGAATCACGGTTTGTCATTCATCACGCCGATGGCCCCGTCAGGATACGCCGTCTACTAGCCGAACAGTTGCTCTCTCAATGTACAGTAGGTCATACACATGATGGAGGTGGCGGTATTAGGCTTTGGGGAATGTTCTTTTGGGCGTCTATGGGACCTTTGGGTATGGTAGAGCAGACCACGAATACTACAGAGTATCTGAACATCATTGTGGACCAGTTGCACCCTTACATGGCCTCTGTTTTTCCAGCTGGAAATAGAATGTTCCAACGGGACAACGCCCCTTGTCACAAGTCTAAAATTGTGTTGCAGTGGTTCCAGGAACATGATGCTGAGTACCGGTTAATGTCCCGGCCGCCTAACTCACCGGCTCTCAATCCGATAAAACACATTTGCGATGTCATGTGAAGGCAGCTCAGAGTTTAAAGACCACCAATTCGCAATATCTCGGATTTGCGTAACCGTTGCTTAAACATCTGGTACAATCTGTCTCCTGCCATCTACCCAGGAATTGTGGCATCCATGCCAAGGCGGGTTGAGACTATGTTGCGCGCCAAACTTTTGCCAACTCGTTATTGACAGGTGGTCATAATGTTTAGTCTCTTGAGTATATATATATATATATATATATATATATATATATATATATATATATATATATATATATATAATCTGTCAGCAACAAGCCTAAGGGATGAAGAGTCAGAGAATAATTCTTCTTAAAACATTCTTTATTCACATCTCAATAAAACGCTGTTCAGTGGGCGGACAGCTCAGCGTGGATTCATCAACCTAGCGTTTTCGCAAACCCTCCCAGTCAAATCTAACGTTTTAAGTGTTTTTATATAACTATTCTCTTGGAATTAGTGCATCTTAAGAAAAGAGTGCAGTGCGTTTTCTAATTTTAAACCCTAATTTATTTTGTATATATTTAATATAACAGCATACAAATGCACACATTTGTATATACATGTGTATGCAAATATTACGTTTTTTTCACGGAAAATTAGCAATCCGAATAAAACTAGACACTTAAAAAAATCGAATTTCTATCTTTATGACCATGTCATATTTGAAACTGTAGTTCATAATTTTCTGAGACACTAAAAGGTTTAAGACACAAATTAGAAATTTACCCAACCTCCAGACAGGTCAAGACGCGGCTCAAGCGAACCGTGACACCTGTTCAAACTGTGCTTCTGCAGAGGGTCACAGCTGTCCCCCTTTTCAAATGACCCACTTCGAATATTAAGGCCTAAGCTCATTTCTGCAAAGTCCAAAAGTTTATTCTCTTATCTTTCTATTGACGTTTCGTCGAGAGTTTTTACCTCTTTGTTCTGAAGGGTAAATTCGGAGGGATTGAAAAATGACGGATTGTAGGGAATGTTTTTTTTTTTCAAAATTAAAAAGAAAAATTGAAGCGTATCGTTTAGATAGCCATCTATGTCGTTAAAAAACTGGTTATAATCGCATTTTCGCAAGGTAATGATCTGTGCTTATGAGCTTTCGTTTAGACTGTTAAGATTTATTTTATGCAAGGTGCTTCCAAATCCAGAAAAAAAACTGACTGATTTCAGGATTTACTGAAGAATGAAGCTGTAATGTAAAAAGTGAATTTCCTAGAATGATATTTTAACTCTGCAAGGAAATTATCTACCCTTTTTAATAGGAATGAAAAAAAGGTGAATTTCCTGAAATATTTCAAAACTTAATAGCTAATTTTTATCTTTCTTTCATAGTTATGAATAAAGAGAACTTTCTGAAAAGATATTTTGACCACTTGATATCAAATTTCAAAATTTCTTGAAGTAGCTATGAAAAAAGTACATTTCATGAAATGATATTTGAACTTTTAGAGCAAGATATATAAATTTTATATTGAATGAAATGTCTAATTTCTTCAATAGATTTAATTGGAATCTTAGAAAAGTAATTTAACGCATTGTGTGCGGGTACATTTCGCAGTGGAATTGTACCAGGAGTGGGCGTTTTGCTCGCAAAATTTAGTTATTCCTTTAAATCTCAATAGATAAAAAATTATTTAATATTTTAACCAACTTTTCGTATTTTATATTGAACTATATAAACAAATATATAAATAGACAATTATATATATAATATATGAATATACATATATGTAATATCATTTTCGAAAGGATAAATATAAAAAGTTAATTTTAAATCTAAATTGATTTTTTAATCAACCTTCCCATTCTGTGGTTCTGCATCGACTGATGTAAAAACTAGTTTTTATTTGTCTGAATTTTTCCAGAATCTATCTAGTAAACAAGAACGTTCGGCTTCGTTTTCCTGTATATACCGTTATTTCTGTTTTACCCACAAACAAACCATGTTGTTACACTAACCCGTACAAGTACGTGTCCCGCGCTCAATTATCAATCGTCAGAAAACATACTAGTACGTGTCCCGCATACAATGTGTTAATGCTGCAGTTTACTCAGTAAAATATTTACAGAAAAGTTTAACACCTATGAATTCCAAGTGGGAACAGTACTGCTTCCTACTGCTGGTATAGTTCAAATTTCTAGACACAGAGACTAATCTATCCTCAATTCTACGCCTTAAACAGAAAAAAAAAACTCCTCAAACGGAATTGAGTATTTTTAGGTCATTGTATTAACTCTTTCCAAACTTTACAACTTTAGATCTTCTTCGGATAAAAATAACAGTTTTGCTTAGTTTAAACTTTTTAAGTCAATGTTCCTATGCTGCCTTTTTTCAATGGATTAAGTTCGCTTTATAAAAACTTTGTAGGGTGAAACTTTGTAAAGCAATTTACAGAGTTTTCTGTTGTTTAAATCTAACTAAGTGAAACTTATAACTGTTTTGGTTTGGTTCGGGATGCTACGGTCTATTAATTTGCTAAACGATAGTTAATAAAACCTATTAGGACGGATTTCAAGACAGTTTGTATATTTGGTGACTTTTTCCAACATCGGTAATTCGGAAAATGAAAATTTCAATACCAGTTTGCTGGTAATTAACCGATAATTTTTTCCCCAAAATAACAGAATAATATGCAATGAGCAGTGAAGCACTAATTGTATGTAATAGTAATTGAATGTTTCTACTCTATTTCAAAGATAAGTTAATGATAAGACGAAATGTAATAATTTAGTGATTGACAAAATATTGAACTATAAATTTTGTTTAATTATTAAATAATCAGTTTACAAAAGCAATAAATTACATCAATTTAAAAAAGCTATTATTAAAATGTTAGTATTCAGCTAATAGTAGATATAATAAATACACAGTCTTTTTATATTAATCTAACCATTGCCTACTTTTAACTTGAACGTTAAATAACCAATCTTAAAAGCACTTGTCATCAGCAAATTTAGTGGATATATAAAGTGTGTAAGCATTCAGAAAACATTTCTGTTCTTGCAGTAATGCAGAAACGAAGAAATTTATCCGATGTCCAAAATGGCATGATCAATTGCTTTTGTGCCAAGGATGGAAATATTTCCGGAATGGCTAATTTTTTAAACAGCACCACCGTGGTAAAAGTATGCCGTGTAAAATGGAAATATCCAAAATCAGTAGCGTGGGCCAACATGGTGCACCACGGGCCATAGATTACAGAGCTGAACGACGGTTGCGGAGATACGTTCGGACGAATTGACACGCACCTGTTCAGCAACTGACCACCTAGATGAACCGAGGTGCTACCAACAATGTCTGCACAAAATCGATTCTGCAAGCATTTCTGCTTACGGGTCTCCACTTCAGACGCCTGGTTAATGTACCTATGCTGACTACTGTAAATTGGAGACGAAAACTGGAATTTTCAAGTGAGTACTGCAACTGGACTTCCACTGAGTGGAGACAGGTATTTTTTTCCGATGAATCACGTTTTATCCTTCATCGGACGGATACATTGGCGTATACGGTGTGAAACGTCTAAAAGCAAACACTCTGCAACAATTTCCAAAAGGCTCCAAGCTGGAGGAGGGAACAGTATAGTCTGGAGAATATTTCCGTGGTATTATCTGGGTTCACTCATCATTGTGGAAGGCACGATGGCTCAACACAAATATGTATTAATCTTTGCGGACCACGTTTTTCCCTATATGTGAATTGTATGATTCCTTGGGAGGATGTCATCTACCAGCAACACAATGCGACGTGTCATAAAGCTCAAAGTGTACTTGCGTGGATCGAAGACACTAGGAGGAGTTTACCGTACTCCTTATCCAGCAATTTCCCCGAACTTGAATCGAGAAGTTCTGAGACCACCTCGATCGGGTTGTTCGCACCATGAATCCTCACCCTCGTAACCTAGCGCTGCTGGCCAAGGGACTACAGTCGGCATGGCTCAACATCCCAGTGAACACCTTCAGGAACCTAATTAATTCTCTGCCTGAACATCTCACAGTGGACTGCTCTGTGAAAGACTGTTATTCTGGATTTTGATAGGTGGTCACATTAATGAGAATGGATTGTGTACTTTCTATAACAGATTATAACATTTTTTTTTCAAAAATATGTTTGCGAAAAGATTAATTTATCCAATGTTTAAACTCTTAATAAAGTTTGGTGTGTTCAATTGTGTGAAGTATTCTCATGTAGATGGTCACAAAACAAATGTGTTGTTAAAACGATGAGTTTCACTTTTCATGTGTGAGAATTTGTACTATTACTTCACACTTGTACTAAACGTCATAAGCTTTAGAATGCTAAAACTACCAGAAATTCAGGAGATCCTTGTACAAATTATGTATATAGGTAATACAATGAGAGCACTGCATAAAAAAATTGAAGAATGCACATTTCGTTTAGTTGGAAATTAACAGTAAAATATTTTAATTTACTGGTAAATAATTTGAAAGTTTAATTGGCTCTTTCACGGTAAACCAGTTTACAGATATAACAAACAGTAATATGCTATATGGCGAACCCAACATGAAGGGTCTATTTGAAACACGGTATAATGTTTTTGGTAAATAGTTTTGATCTCAACAGAAATGATTGTATGAATTGCACGAGGCTTTCCAGGATTCTTTCATATAAAACGCAAATTTGTGGTTTCGTTACACAAGAGGTAACGAGAAACTACCTGAGCAAGACTTCCTGAGAGGCGAACTCCACCCAACTATTTTACTTGCTGGTACTCTGTAGATTTTGCGGTTCTTGCGGTAAACGCTAATGCAGCGAAGTGATGTTAAATTTTTTTTTCAGAAGTAATGAAGGAATTAGTCTTATTATCCTTCAGCCATTACTCCTCCTCATTTCACTTGTGAACAAATGTTTCGACGAAATGTAATAATTTAGAAACAGCTTTAAGTGTTATGATTAGCATTATATAAAGATAGAAAAGATAATTTAAGAATTAGAATAATACACAGAGTAACACTTAACCCTTTAACGGGCAGTGACGCAGAGAAACCAAATGTTAATACTTTTTATCTCTTCTTTTTAAAAACATAGGAAGGATATTTTTTCGATTTTCTATGTTATCGACTCTTTGATGTAGCAATAGATAATAGAATTTTGCATAGATTATTTTTCTCTTTGAAATATATTAGTTTAAAATTGCTTTACAGGAAAAATCTTGAATTTGATTTTTCTCCTTATGATTTCAAATTAAATCACCTACCCAAAGCAACAACGGAAAATTACGTGTTCATCTAATTATTACATCATTTTTATGATAATTATACGTTGTCCTTCTGATATAATTAATTTTAAGAAACTCTTATTTCCATGCTGTACAGGGGAAGGGTTTTACAATTACTCCTTCCCCATAAAAAAATGTTAGAGCTACCAAAGGAATGTAAAATTTGTTTTCATATGTTTCGTATTTATAAGGTTCACATACACCGTTTATAACCTAATGCCGTTAAATCTGAAAAAATTTTTATTCGTGACTTCTAAAGGGTTAAATGTTACAACTTTTGATAAATACTAGCAGAAATATCTGGCGTTGCTCGGAAAAAAATTGATATTATATTTAGAATAAAATTGATTATATTTATATTAAGTGAAAAGTGCAATGTTTTAAAAAGGTTGAATAAAACTGTATTTTTTACGTACAAAACAAATATTTTTGCACAAAGCTTGAGTGCACATCACATTTGTACTCCTGGAGTGTAAACAAAAATATCTAGCGTCCCGACTCTTGTGCAAGACATTTATTTATAGGTATCTATCAGTTTATATACTTCAGTTAAATCAGGCCAAATGTATAATTTGAAAATTAATATCGTTATTTTCAACTTCCGATTTCCTTTATCAAAAGCACTGTTTTCGTCTGGCAGGGGACCAAAATATTTTTCTGCCTATAGATTAGGAAACGACGATCCTGTGAAATATTCAATAACGTGGATTGAAACGTGACTTGAAATCTGAAAACCATTTGTACAATTTATAATTGTTGAGAGGAATGTTTGAAACTAAAAGTAAAACCGCTATATATAAACAGACATTAAGAAATAAATTCTGAATTTCGTATGGAAATTCAGAAAGATATTAAATATTTTAGTCGAATCTTGTATTTTTTAAAAAACTCACAAATGAAATTATGGAAATATATTATTTTTAATTGAACATTTCGAGAGAGAAAATTCGGAAATTTTCAACAATGTCGACATACCAAATAGAATAACTATAGAAATATACAAGACAATTTAAAACACTACTTCGTATAAAAAACGTTTAAAAATTGACCTTTCAAAAAAATTAATAAAAATCGTAGTTTTAAAAAAAAACATTATACTATGCGACACGATTCAGTCTATATTTTTAGTTTAATTCATTCAAGAACGAAGAGATGGTAATTTTTAAATGTTCAAAATCCTCGGCATAGTTATGAGCGCCGTTTTCTCGAGACTTCGTGAAGAGTATACTTTTAAAGGTGGAGAAACTACCTCTTTGAAGATTTTAATTGATATCTTCGTTAATTAAAGTCACAAGAAATACAGTGACCTTCTTCGTATGAAGGTCTAATATGCAAAATTTCATCGAACTCGAAACTAACTGAAGACGAAGTTGCGCTTCCTACAAACCCACAAGCTATACATACATATGTATGTACGTATACATACATATGTATTCTATACATATTTATTTATATATATATATATATATGTGTGTGTGTGTGCGTGTGTGTGTATCAAGGCAGAGAACACCATTCTTATGAACCTCCCAACATCTCTCTGTCAAGTTAGTACTACCACATATGTGCAGTCTCATCCTAATTGTCTTTCTAAAATCAACTATAGACGGGCAAGCGAGCAAGAGAGCTGCTGTGAAAAGACAATGTATATTTATAGATATAGAAATATATATATAGAGAGAGAGAGATGTAAACTCGCCGAGCGGTCTGCGAAACGTTCTATTTCCGATTGTAAGTCATTTGGGTATGACTTCGCATGGGTCTCGTAAAGGAGCAGATATGGAGACGAAATAATCAGCCGTAGAGAAGTTCAAACTTAACAACGTTGATTTATTACAACCAAAAACATTTAAAGAAAAATATATGTAAAATCATCGAGAGAGGAGAGCATTCTAATCAACCTTCTCCTCTGAAAGTTCCGCCGGGAGTCCCCTCCCGTTTTTCCTTCCTCAAACAGGAAACCTCGGTTTTTGGGGAGATCGACGCCCCCCCCCCAGTTGACTTTCGTCCTTGGAGTAGCTGATGCAGTCGTACAAAGAACAATTTCTTCTTTCTGTCGGTGCTTTGACAAAACGGCAGATTTGACACTAATCGTCCGTGCGTCCAAAAAGACCATTACTGCCGTTTTCCAATTGTTAGGCGTTTTGAAATGCTCGGCGCCATACAAAGAACCAAAAGTTCGCTTTAGCCGACACATTTCTTGATCCCCGACAGAGACGGACGCGATACTTACAATATATATCTAGACTTACGATCTGTCAATATTGATATACTTTCAGCATGTACCAAGACATCTTTAGACGATATGAGTTTCCTTAAATCAACATTTGTTATTGTTATATCCTTTGAAAGTGAACTTGAAAGATAGAAAGTGCGAAGAAATTAGTTGAGAAACCAATCATTTCGTTAATTTCATCGGTTCATCAATTCAAACAGTTTATCTGATCAAATCAACCTATTCCTTACGTAGTATAGTTCTACACTCTCAAACTACTTCTCATTCCTTGGTTCTATATTTCTATGTAAGTGATTTTGTGCGTGTTTGCCTATATGCGTGGAGTATTTATAAAAATCTCTCTTCGTGAAGATTAACCGTACACGAAACATTCAGACAACAACTGATGTTGATGACCACAAATGGCCGTGAAACCTTGAACAGTGTTTGCACCGGATTGTGTCAGATTCACTTTTCTGTACTATTTCTGTTATATAATGACAATAATAAATTCCATCGCAAGTTAAATTATAGTCATTCTCCGCATACAATAAATTCCGTGTAATCACAGATCGTGTGATGAGTTTCTTTTCTAATAGCCAGGTGAGTGAAAAAGACCGATAAATTACCATCTTCTTTATATGTACCTCTATCGTCACAGCAATTTACCACACTCTCGATTAAGCATTATCGATCGTTCTTTATTCAGGTCTAAAGGGATTATTTTTTTCTTGTCATTTGTGAAGAATGAAAGATGAAACATTATATCTAATGATGAAAGTCATGAATAAGTAGTCAGTAATCAATTGTGAAAGATTTCCTTTAATATGGACATGTATTATAAAGTAATCTGCTCTTGTTCCCAACTATATATTGTGGTTTCAAAGTATGAAAGAAACACCTGTATTTTTTACTTTGTACACAACTGTTTCCTGATAAACTGACAAGGGATTAATTTTAAGTAAAGCAAATAATCACTCTTAGTTTGAAAGGAAAATAAACACCAAAACCTGTGTCTCGTGTTCTCGAAATGTGTAATTCTTTCTCGTTTAAAATTAATGTATCTTTTATGGTCGAAATGTAATTTTGCTCGTCCTGAATCTGGAATGTTTTGCAGATTACAATCTTTCAAGGATTCGACTATGTATTGGATTTAATAAATTAGTTTTATGCAAGTGTACAAGCCAAAAACTGTTGTTATGATTTAAAAGCAATTTCAAGTACATAAAAAACGAATTTTAAGTATCATACACAGGTTCAAAAGAAACTTTAAAAACATTAATCAATTGAGAAAGGTCTTCATAAACAAAATTGTATATTATATTACAAATAATCCTCACTAGTTCCCGTCTATATGTTTGTCGTTTTAAAGGGTAAAAGAACGATGCGTCTCTTTAAAATTTTTTATACTGTACCTAATAAATAGATTGGGGTTCCATTTTAAGGTTGAAAAGTTAATAACTGCACCTAGTTTGAAAGTTTGGTTTGGTTTTGGAGCACTACGGTCTACTTTTTGCTACACGAGGGGTACTGAGACCGGGACCTCTACTGCTTAAAGCCGATTCCGAACTGCTACGAACATCCATGCCATAGTGGGATTCGAACCCACGAACTCCGGTTCCAAAGGCCAGCACCCTAACCATTCGGCCATCGTTCGGCCCCTAATTTGAAAGAACAACAAAGACAACACTAGATGATCTAAGTATGCATTATTCACTCTCATTAAAAATTTATGAACCTACTATATTGAAAATGTAATTCCTACTGTTCTCAATCTAAAAATTTATTTAGTTTAAAAATCTTTATTATTGAATTATGTGACTAAATAAAGTAATATAATACAAATGTTCACACCTTAAAACGTTATTAGATTTTTTTTTATAAAATTTAGTTTGAAGTACTATGCTCTCTTTCAAAGAGGTTTGTGTATTATTTACTACATATCAGCTTTACTGGAGTTGTGTAGAGTTACATACTTGGCGATATTAGCAGCCTAAAAGACGTGAATATCTACTATAGAATCTGCATGTATATATATATATATATATATATATATATATATATATATATGTTAAAAAGCACTTAAGGCCTTATTACACATCAATATGTATGCCTTGAAAAAGCAACAAATTAAATTTACGATACCTTTTACGAATCGCCGATTTTTCGTATAATACGGAAAAAATTAATCGTTTGAAGGTCTTATCGCACGTTAACTTAAAACAAAATAAATCGACTTAAAAATTTTTATTGCCTTACCAGAAATCACCGGATTTTGCATCAGAAAAAGGATTCGTAAACTTAATTCTTTACTCTTTCAACGCATACAGTTTAACTTGCGGCAAAGGCTTTAAGAAGAATATCTCAATATATTTTAAAGTTCTCTTCGCATTTGGTAGTATATTATTTTTATGTTCTTTTAAAAAAGCTCATCTATATAATAGTCTCTAACCTATATCTAATTCTAAAGAATTAGACTGAATCTTTTGAAAAGTTTTCCGTTTCAGTTAGGAAATTATGGTAAATAAAGTGTTCTGTGCTTAAATGCTTTATGCTGGTTTGGGAGAAAAGCTTAAATAGATATTGATGATATAATATAGATATTTCTGATAGAAAACACCAGCTACTAGGATGCAATTCCACATATTTTTATCCTTTACTCCCTTCTTTATGTTTTTTTATCATTTCATTTACACGTTTTATTATTTAATTTTTTTCTATTGAAGAATAATTCAGTAAAACAAAACCTAATAAGGTATATTAAAGCTAATATGCATGTCTTATGAACCACCAGCCAAAATCAGTTTAAGGACCAGTCTATGAAAACTAATTTTAAATATGAAACTGAACACATATTAAACTGGTACATGCAACAACAAAGTCAAAGCAATTTCGTATTCTACATCTAAACTTTATTTTTAAATAAAATGGAATTTATTTTCAAGTATTGTACCTCTTTCAATTTGTCTATCTTTAAAAAAGAAAAGAAAAGAAAAATCTAAGCGAAAACACCCACACGAAGAAAGACTGCACAAAAAAGAAGCAAATGCACCTAACATTTCTCGGATTTGGGATATTTATGAAATTTTCCAAAATGAGTTTACCAAACCACATTTTTTTCCTGGAAATAACACACACTACAGAAACTGATTGTTTTCTGCTTTCGTGTACCCGCATCACGAGTTCACGAAAATAATTTATCTGAAGAATAAATCGAAATGTTTAAACTCTCCTTTGGTCCTGTCCTTGTTTGCTTTATGTATCATAGTTTATCCTGTATTTCCCAAATTTCTCGAAAATAATTTATCTGAAGAATAAATCGAAATGCTTCAACTCTCCTTTGGTCCTTTCCTTGTTTGCTTTATGTATCATAGTTTATCCTGTATTTCCCAAATTTCTCGAAAATAATTTATCTGAAGAATAAATCGAAATGTTTAAAATCTCCTTTGGTCCTGTCCTTGTTTGCTTTATGTATCATAGTTTATCCTGTATTTCCCAAATTTCTCGAAAATAATTTATCTGAAGAATAAATCGAAATGTTTAAACTCTCCTTTGGTCCTGTCCTTGTTTGCTTTGTGTATCATAGTTTATCCTGTATTTCCCAAATTTCTCGAAAATAATTTATCTGGAGAATAAATCGAATTCTTTAAACTCTCCCTTGGTCCTGTCCTTGTTTGCTTCATGTATCACAGTTTATCCTGTATTTCTAAAACCTTTTTCCATCCAATTGAAGCAATTTGATCTGGTGGCAAAATGCTTACCCCTTTTACCACTATTAGGAGGTAAAAAATAAATTATCTTTGCATAGAGAATTAGAGCGGATCGTGTTATACACTCAAAACGACTCTTGTCTAGCAATTATGACAAGGCTTGCAACAAGAAATCTGAAAGGCGAATTACGAACTTAATGCATTTATTATTTTTTTTCTTCTTTCGAATGACAGTGGAAGATTACTTAGTCTCATTTTTCCTTTCATAGTTTTTATAACTTTCTTTTTTGTTACTTCAATATCTGCATTTGCAAATAGTCTAGTTTAAAGAAAAGTCTACTGTGTTATATCTTGACATATCCAATAAAAACACTGAAAAGTATAGAGTTTCGATTAAGTACCGTAAAGTTTTAATTATTACTGAAAAAAATCAAGATAAAAATTAAATTTTTATTGATCCTTCTTACTACTTTTCTACATATTCGCCGCCTATCTTATTACATTTCTCCCAGCGTTTCTTGGCCGAATGATTCGGGTGCTGGCGTCCAGTACCGAAGTTCATGGGTTCGAATCCCACAGTGGTATGGATGTTCGTAGCCTTTCGAAATCGGCTTTAAGCAGTAGGTCCCGGTCTCGTTAGCCCTCGTGTTGCAAAATGTAGACCGTAGCGCTCCAAAAACAAAAACCCAACGTTTCTTGATCTTTCGAAGATCGGCACTGTATAAAGTAAAACTCCTCATCATGCTTTTTTTTTCAGTTTGAGAATTGAAAATCTCAAACTGAACAAATGCACAAGAAAAGTAAAAAAAATCCCGTTAGGAGACATAGGTGATATTCAATAAAGTACTAAATTGAAAATATTATATTTTTTAAATTTTCTAAAATTGAGAATTATGTATAGTTTTCGAGTTATTTTGACCCTACTTTTTCTGTTAAAATATTAAAATTGTAAAGATTACAATTTTTTGCGTAAAAATATTCATTATAAGTTTTATTTGTCATTTAAGTAAAAGAATATGCATCAAAATTTTCCCTTTTAAAATCTCAAAATGCACAGAATAATCTTAGTGTATGAGTTTTATTTTGTCTGTATAATCGCTTGTGAGATTTTATCCTCTTTCCATTGTGGATTTTCAATCTACGGCTTCTTCAAACTAAACAAGTCAACATTAATAATAGCAATTTTCAGAATTATGTACAGAGAAAAAATAATTTGCAGAAAACTTTTTACCCTAATATTTAGGATATATCTTAGAAGGAATTAAAAATTTACAATATCCCTTCATACAAACAATAAAGTTTGTGGTTTCTTTTGAGTGCTACGGTCTACTCTTTTGCAACACGATGGCTTATGAGACCGGGACCAACAGCTTAAAAGCCGATTACGACGCATACGAACATGCTACAGTGGGATTCGAACCCATGAATTCCTGTACCAAGGCCAGCACCCTAACCAATCGGCCATCATTCGCCCAATAAAGTTTGTGATCTTATTCTTCTGCTATAACTATTGGACATACAAACCATTATCTGTTGTGCTATTAAGCATCGTCCATAACTAGTATGTTTTTTTTTTGTTAGTCAGTAAGAATATGTATCATAATAGAAAATAGTTGGGAGTTCGTAATTCTGAAAGCAGTTTTGAATTTTCAACGATTTTATTTCAATACACTTGAATGAATTATTCTGATGAACGATATAGATCTGTTAATTCCTGCAAGTCTTAGTTTTAATAAAATTGAGTTTTCGATCAAATAATTTTAATGTTTAAGATACACCTAAAATGTGAGATATATCAAATTTTGTGAAAAATTCTTCTTAAATTAGCTTCCAGTTATCTAAAGTTCTCTCTCTCTTTGCTATTATTTCAGTATAAACCAAATTTATTTTCCCAATGAATGAGGTTATTTATAGTTAGTGTTCTGAGCCGCGGTACCTCAGTCGGCAAAGGCAACACTCTCTTAACAGGAGCGTTGCGGGTTTGGATCCCGAGCCGGCATAAGATCCTCCGTGTTCGTTAAAGATGACTGGGGCACGAAAAATAGGTCGTGATCACAATGTCCTCCAAGTTCTCAATAAATACCTCTGGGTATGGAAGGTATAAGCCTATGGTTCTTCTGCTTGTCTCTGCTTCAAAATGACGAGAACCTGCTTGAGCATAAGTCTTACTTTCACCCTTGAGGTGCTAATTGAAACGAAAGGCGCATCCCTGTGCCTTAATACGAGTAGCCCCTGGCTCAATCGTCACCAAGTGTCATATGCAACAACAAGTCTGTAATTTATTTTGTTTCAAATTTCTGAACAAGAGTCCTGACCTAGAAAAACATAAATAATTCAAATATTTTATGTTCATCTTTAAACTGATTGCTCTTTCTTAAACACTGATCAAAACAATTTAAACGTTAGAAACTGATGGAAATGAAACACTTTTGTTACGCTTAAATTATTATCAATACATAGTTAAAAATCGTATGCTAAAAGTTTTTTAGGTAAGGGTGATGAGACCAGACGGACTGCTTAAAGTGCATACAAGTATCATGGCTTCGAATCTCTTACACTAAAACGATTAATCTTTCTTGAGCAGTTACTGTTTACCTCGTACAATTGAAGAACCGTTTCAAACGATTTTGGTCTGTTATATACATCTAGCCAGTCTACAACTGAACAAGTAAGTAATAGCCTATGGGTACCTGTATACAAGGTTTGCAGTCCTGTTGTTGTAATCGGTAATCGCAGCTGTTTAAATTCAATTTTAAACAGTAGGTCCTGGTCTAATTATTCCCCGAAATAAACTGAATAAACCAGGTCTTTATGCATTAAGTATCTACATAATTTAGATATTCTAACTCGATCGTGTTGAGATAATTAAGGTTTGATTTGGTTTAGAGCCCTACGGTCTACTGTTTTGCCCACGATGGCTAATGAGACCATGAGATAAATAAGGACTAGTAAAACCTTGAATTTATTACAAATCTCAAAATAACATTCAGATTTATTTTCTTACTTTTTTTCTTTAAAGTTTACGTATTCTTTAAGTTTAACAACGCACTAAATAATAATTCTTCATGAAGTCGAAAAAGAACTTTTTTGAGTCAAGAACCAAGATTATAGTCAAACATCTCGTCATCAGTACTTTCAAATTTCTAATTAACCCCTTAAAGCACAGTTTTTTTTAAAAAAAGGCCTGCCAAAAAAATCCCATGTAAATAATAAATATCAATAAAATGATTGTTTCTTTTTGTTTGTTTGTTTTTGTTGTTCACATTGTTATTTTCAATTCTCTATTTGCATTCGAGTTTGAAAAATTATAGCAACATAAAGTACAACACCGTTCGTATTATCTCGAGTGTGCACAGTTTGACCAGTTTATCGTGCTCGAGATAACTCGAGCGTGTACTTTAATGGATTAATTAATGTGTGTTATTACTCGCTGTACATCTTTTAGCTGCTGAATAAAACGCTTACAGTTTCTTTTCATGGATATTTTTGTGTAGTTGCTTATACGGACTTTTCAAAAATGTAAGTACATGATTTTTTTATTTTTGGTTTTGAACCCCGATATTACGAATAAACTCGATTTAACGAAAAGAAATTTCGGTCCCAATGAATTTATTAAATAGGGGTCTGAATGTACATATATATATATATATATAAATATATATATAAATATATATATATATTAAATTATATATATGTATATGTAAATGTTAATAAATATATATATAATATATATATATATAAAATATTATATATTTATAAATATATATATATATATATATATATAAATACATATAAACATATACATACACATACATACATAATTATAACATACATAAACATACACATATATATATATCACACATATATATATACATATACAGTATATATATATATAATATATATATATAATATACATATATATATACATACATATACATACATATACATACACATACATATATATATACACATATATATATATATATATATATACATAAACACACATATATATACATACACACACATATATTTATATATATATATATATATATATATATATATTTATATATATATATATAATTATATATATATATATATATATATATATGTAATATATAAAATATATATATATATATATATATATATATATATATATATATATATATATTTCCTCCTAGAATAGTGTTTGAACATGAAAGCAAACAAATATAATACCTCAAACTTTTCTTTTATATAAATAACATCATAACATCCTAATGTTTAAAATTACAACCAATCTACGAATGTAGAGGGCTTAATTTTGAAACTGACAAGAGAATTGACCATTTGTTTTTGACCATTAGAGAATGCCCAAAAGTCAAAATTATACATATTCCTAAATATTTTTTCAGTACAAATGGTTAAGACTCGGATGGATTAAAGTGAAAATGTGTAAGGCATTTTGTATTTCATTCTACTAGGCAGGGAAGAGTAGAATACTGACCACGTTTTAACAATTTGACATCAATTTGAAAAAAAAAGGGAAATATTTCCACTTAAAAATCATTTTATCCTCTAAAAATTGAATTAGAAGGAAAAGAAGAAAAAGGAAATAAAAATCGTGACCCCTTTTTTCAAAAGAGGGAGCAACTTGCCGTGAACTTTGTTAACCCAAACTTTCTAGCGAATGTACAGGCCAAGTAGCTGGTTGCTGACTAATCTCTTTGGAAAGGCATGAGGAATTAATGCAGTTTTAATTTTTGCTTCAGTAATTCGGAAAGCAGCTAAAGTGTTTGATTGATTAGGCGGGACAGATTTTCCCTCAACAGTATCCTGACAAAACCAGTTCGCAACAGTGCATTTACATGGAAAGGCAGTTTGAACGTATCACGGATATTTTTGATATTTTTTTTTGTGAATTTTCTTACTTGTGGTAAGATATAGTTAATAAAACCCAGAATCCACCTGTCTTTGATACGAAATTTTTTAACATATATAAAATCTTAAATATAAATAGTTATCTACAACATGATGTATCTGCTAAATCCATTAGTTTAAAGGTGTTTTGCAGATGTTCGGTAATATCCACGCTAAAATAACTATAAATCATAGAGTAAAATCCATTAAAATCACAAAACTAAATACATAATCAGATACTATTAAATGCAATCAGTTGGAGACCAATCATATATTCTTATAAGGCGTTCTCATGTCTTCTGAACAACAACAGTCTAACAACTAAAAAAATAGCAAAAATTTAAATTTCAGCTCCATGATTTTTTTATCTTTGCAGACAAAGATAATTGAGTTAACACATTGTGTGCGGGTACATTTCGCAGCGGAATTGTACGGGGAAGGCGTTTTGAGCGTAAATTTAGTTATTCAGTTAAATCTCAATAGATCGAAAATTATTTAATTTTTTAACCAAATTTTCGTATTTTATATTGAAATATATAAATAAATATATAAATAGAAATATATAAATAACAACCATAACATTTTTTTAAACAAAAAATATATTTTTAGTGGTTAAATTTATAATAGTATCGTTTTATAATAGTATTTATAATAGTATTTTTCATATAAAATATTAAAAATCAAATAGAAATAGTAGTATATAATTTTAATATTTACCCGTTCCGTGGTACCACATCGACTGGTGTAAAAACTATTTTTATTTGTCTTAATTTTTCCAGAATCTATGTAGCAGACAAGAACATTCGGCTTCGTTCCTGTATGTACTGCTATTTTTGTACCCACAAACAAACCATGTTGTTACACTAACCCGTACTAGTACGTGACCCGCGCTCCAGTATCAGTCGTCAGAAAACGTACTAGTAGGTGTCCGCATACAATGGGCTAATAACAACGCATCTCAAGGTTTGTTTGAGGAAATAATAATGCTGGTATTACAAGTTTATTTTAGCCGCGGTAGCTCAGTCGGTAAAGGCAGTGCTCTCGTAACTGGAGGGTTGCAGGTTCGGAACCCAAGCTGGCCTAAGATACGTCGTGTTCGTTAAAGGTGACTGAGGAACGTAAAATATGTTCGTGGTCACAATGTCCACGAACTTTTCAATCAATACTTATGGGGGTGGCAAGTTAAGCCTATGTATTTACTTCTAGGTCCCTGTTTCTAAATTACGAGGACCCACTTGAACATAAGTCGTACTTTCATCCTTGTGGTGCTAGTTAAAACGAAAGGTGTGCCCCTTTCCCTTAATAAGAGTAGCGTATGGCTTGATGATTCCCTTAATAAGAGTAGATCTTGCTTGGTTTCACCAAGTGGCATCAACAACAACATGTTTATTTAAAAATTCGTTACCTGGAAATCTCTATCTCGTTTCTGTAATTTGGCTAATAATTTACTATACGTCTCAATTACGAGAATTAATCATTGTATTTACCAAAATCAAAGTTGAGGCAGGTAGTTTAATAAAGGAGACCTTTTTTTCTTCCAACCTTGTATTCAAGGCCTGAACTACAAGAAGAAAAGTAGAAATCACTCCATAAATATAACTCCTACTGCTTTTTAAAGGTATATTCTCTAACAGAATAATCCTAATATTGTGATTCCCCTTGGAACATACCCAAAATTTCTAGACGACAGTAAAAAAATATTCATATTACAGTTAGGCCTGCGATAGACAAACAATCGTATACAATCAAGTTGCAAAATAGCTACCATCAGGTCTCAATGAAAGAAACTAAATTAATAGCTTAGTAATCATTTGGAATGGAAGAAGGCAGTAAGTATTGTAATTTTCCCTTAATGCGTTTTACAGAATTAAGAGAACAAAAGGAAACAGTAATACAAGAGGAAATGGGAGTAAATCCTAATGGAAACTTTAGAGATAAGGTAACAATAAGTAGCATTGTTCAGTCATATGAGTTCTTTCACAGTAACTTCAATCCTAGAGTGAATGTAAATCATTCGAATCTCCTTTTCGCCCCAAACTAGAAGAGTATACGTTGCAGCTGGAAGTTTCAAGTCACTCGCATATAAAACGCTTACTTTACAAAGCAGTTTATAAACATTTAAAATTTAAACATATATTTAAAAATATATCCTTTTTTAATTGGAGCAGATATTTGTGTAAAGTAGAAATATTATAAATCTCTAGGAACTTAATTTGAATTTTATATTTATGTCATCTATTATAAATCTTCAAAATCTGTTATAAAGAAAGTTGTGCTATTGCAGTGCATAGTTGGGATTAATGACTCTGAAAGGGTATAGAAGAGATACCAAAACTAGGCACATGTGTTATTAATAAAGTCAGCAGTCTGATTATCCAAGCTGGTGACATATAATACAAACACAAATAAAAAATAATGCGTTAGGCAGAAAACTTTATTTCTACAAAATTTCTATGGTTCGAACATTGAAATTTGTTTCACACAGATGTGATGCAAAACTCGACAACTGAGTTCTGAAGGATCATATTAGAAAAGCAGCGACTTTACAATAGCAAACTTTAAAAGGGATTATGAACCACGGTAGATCAGTAGGCAAAAGCAGCTATCTTGTAACTGGAGAGTTTTGGGTTCAGGGCTCAAGCCTGCCTAATACGTGTTAGTTAATGGTGAATAAGGCAAGTATAAAGATCCCTCCAGACTATGGTCCACTGTAAGCCATAACCACCATCTGTATTGGACTTATCGATGTCGACGATGTCAGACGATAAAAATTACCTCGGCGGAGGATGACTTCGGAAGTGGTTCTCTCCAAAGATCAAAGGCGGCCAGTAGACCCAGTGGACGAATCCACGCTCTCGGCTCATTTAGTGGATACAACTCATAAACCATCG
>CM063506.1:105083832-105091332 GCA_032207245.1 Pardosa pseudoannulata
CCTTATGCTTAAATAGTTTTCTTTTATATTTGTCTTAAATAATAGATTGGGTACATATGTGATAGTTTTAAATTTAATCATCGATTATTTTTTGTTGCAAGATAATTCTAAGCCAAAAAACAAACCATTTTTATTTCTGTCACTTAGGGTATTTTAAATTTTACTTTTTTTTTCGCCAAACTTGGCAATTTTTTTAGCAGTTTTATGGGGCGATGAGTGAGTGGGTTCGTGTGTATGTTATTAAATTTATTTTACGTTTCTTTTATCAGAAGGGGGATTGAGGGTTAGATTTATTATAATATTAGTGCTCATTAAAAGATATATATTATGTTTATGCTGTGTTGATATATATCATAAATATTACTAATCTGTTAATTTTTTAAATAACGTAAAAATGATAAATATTATGCTAATTTTATTTAAATAATGCTATAAATTGTAAATTCTTTTTTTTTTAAGTTTTGTTAATTGTTATGTTTCAAATATACCATGTGACTGCAGCCATGTTTTTTTATTTGGCGATTTTTCAAACACGTTTTTTTCTGTTGGTCGCCAAAAAAAAACATGGCAGACGGGGCAGACGTATATGATGCATCTGTTCCTATGACCTTTGTGCGATCTTCTATAAAGCTAGTATAGAAATAAAACCCAAAAATTAAGTACACAAAAACAATATTTTTTTAACATAAAAAGGGGTAAATTAATTTTGTAATCACTCAAGAAAAATAACTTGTTTTGGTTTTGGTTTTGGAGCGCTACGGTCTACTGTTTTGCACACGAGGAGTAATGAAACCGGGACCTACTGCTTAAAGCCGATTCCGAACGGCTACTATAATAACTTGTTTTAACAATCTTTGAGTATATTATATAAACTACATAACTAATATCATTTCAAATAAAAACAATAAATAAATAAATTTATCACTATATAATAAAGATATTCAATAGAAAAATAATATTAAATTTTAAACACCAACACAGTAATAATACAATTCTATTAATTTACTAATTATCGAAATCTATATAATTAAATATGAACACTTTCCCACTCATGTACATCATACATGATATAGAAGTCGAATGCTTTTTACTCTTGTATATATCTAGATATACAGAATAATATAAAAAACAAAATATATAAAAGCCTGTATATAAAATATACCACATTTCTTTGACATGTGATATACAAGAATGCAAAGTATTAGATGTGTATATCATATTATTCTAGCCATCATTCTATACAACTTAATTTTAAATTACCCATCTTAATTTTAAGAGATGTGGTTGAAGTTTAAACATTGGCAGTTAGGTTTGGTTTGGTTCGGTTTGGAGTGCTACGGTCTACTTTTTGCAACACTAGGGCTAATGAGACCGGGACCTACAGTTTAAAGCCGATTCCAAACGGCTACGAACATCCATGCCACAATGGGATTCGAACCCATAAACTCCGGTACCGAAGGCCAGCACCCTAACGATTCGGCCATCGTTCGGCTTGGCAGTTAAGACTATGGAGGTTTTGAATTAACTATATCTATAATCTAAAGGAAATAATTCTATTTTAAATTCTAACTTCATTTAGCTTCTTAAAACTCAGAGTAAAGTTCGAATTCTTCATTAAATTTCAGTATACAGACAAAAACACTTCTTACACATTACCTATTCAATCCAGAAAATAATACTGTGTTTAAAATATATTTTGAGAACTAATAAGATTAAATTAAGAGTTAATGGTGAAATTATGAGTAAATTTAGAAAAAAAAAATTTTTAATTTTAATGTGATTGATAAAGTGGATTGATAAAGGTACAAAGTTTCAAAAGTTAATAATTTCAATAAACGCTTTATAACTCCTTAACCCTCAATTATACTCAAGATTTATGTCCGCAACTAAATTCTTTCATGTGTTTAGAGATGTGAGAGAAGATTAAAAATTGGCTGTTTACAGAAATGTACAAGTTTTCAATGACATTTACCTATGATTTAATCTGAAAGAAAATAAATCTAAAGGAAAATAATTCTATTATAAAGATTAACATTATTTAGACTCTTAAAACTCAATTTTAATTTAGAATTGTTTATAATATTTCAGTATGCATACAAAAGCATTTCTTACTCATCAATTATTCAATCGATTGAAAAAATAATTCTGTGTTCAAAATATATTTTGAGAACTAATACAATAAAAATTAGAGTTAACTGAGAACTAAAGTCCAGGGTATATTTTAAAAGTACACAAAAGAAAACCCAAAAAAGGAAATTTAGAAAAAAAATGAATTTTTTTATTTTGATTGATATAATTCTACTTTAATTCTGCTTTAATGGATATATGTACAAAGTTTCATAAGTTAATTATTTTCATAAACGCTTTATATTCCTAAAAATCTCAACTAAATTCAACATTTATTTCCTCAACTAAATTCTTTCATGTGTTTAGAGATGTGAGCGAAGATTAAAAATTGGCTGTTTAGAGAAATGGACAAGTTTTTAATGGCATTTATCAATGATTTAATCTGAAAAAAAATAAATATAAAGGAAAATAATTCTATTTTAAAGATCAACTTTCTTTAGACTCTTAAAACTCAGTTTTAATTTAGAATTGTTTATAATATTTCAGTATGCATACAAAAGCATTTCTTACTCATCAACTTTTCAATCAATCGAGAAAATAATACTGTGTTCAAAATATATTTTCAGAATTAATACGATAAAAATGAGAGTTAACTGAGAACTAAAGTACAATGTATATTTTAAAAGTAATGAAAAGAAAACCAAAGAAAAGAATTTAGAAATTTTTCCATTCTGATTGATATAGTTCTGCTGTAATAGATAGATGTACAAAGTACAGATGTACAAAGTAGTTAATTATTTTCATAAACACTTTGTATTCCTTAAAATCTCAACTTTAATCAACATTTATTTCAGTAACTTAATTCTTTTATGTGTTTTAAAGATGTACTTAAAGATTAAACATAGGCTTATAGGACAAATGGGGAAGTTTTTTATAACATTTATGATTAAATCTGAAAAAATAAAACAAAATGAAACTAATTTTATTTTAAATATGAACTATATTTAGATTCTTAAAACTCAGTTTAGATTGTTCATCATATTCTAGTACAGAGATAACATTATTTCTTACCCATTAACTATTCAATTCATCGAGAAAATAATGCTTTTGAGAACTAATGAGATAAAATTAAGAGTTAATCAAGAACTAAAATGCAAAATACATTTTAAAAATCAACAAAATATGATCTAAAAATGAAATTTAGAAAATAATGTATTTTTATGTGATTGATATAGTTCTACTTCAATTATTTTGCATAAAAAGATTCATAGATCAAACTTAATACTTGTCCACTGTCTCCTTAACGACTTAATCATAGTCGACATTAGCCTCGCAAACTAAACTGTTTTATTTGTTTAGAGTTCCGTCTGAAATCTAAAAATCAGCCGTTACAACAAATGGAGAAGTTTAGAATGACCTTAAACTATAATTTATTCTGAAAAAAATAAAACTCAAGGAAATGTCGAAGATGTAACGGATAATAAGATTCCGCTTTGGAATTTCTGTAGGATCTTTTCTTCTGCACAATTCAACATTAGAGTCATCTGCGAGAATTTCGGGCATTTGAAAGCTAATAATCCGTAACTCTTTTATAAAAAGTATAAGAAAATATATTACTCAAAAAGAGGTCGTATATTCTCCAAATCTAGTCTGATCGGTTTGCAGTTTAAGTATAATGGCTGACATTGGTAATATAATTTTCTCTAAGTGTATTTGAAGATATAGCTACTCTAGTATATTTCGAAAATATTTTATAATGACTGCATTTATAGTATCGGTAAGATATATTAACAAGTTGTGGCAGCATTCTATTTGAAATCAAATTATGTTGCGAAATTTATATTTGATTAAACAAATGCACTCAATGTATTCAAGAAATTAAATTAGGTTACCTCAAACAATCTTTAGAAATCTACTCAGGATGTCTATATATTTTACAATATCAACCTTTAAAAAATAAAAGCTTGTAAATTTACAAAAATATATACACTGGCTACCGATATTTTTTTCTTTAGTTATATAATATATTTTTAGGAAAGAATATTTTTGTAATTTTTGCTGTTACATAATTCTTTAGAATATAGGGTATTTTTTTCTTTGAAATATACACAATTTATTGGTTGATTTTTCAAAAATATAATATTAAAGAAATATAGATATATATTGAAGAAATGTAGTTAAAGAAATATAATATGTATTTAAGGGCCGTATTCTCCAAATCTAGTCGTATCAGTTTAAGTATAATGGATGACATTCTCAATATAATATTCTTTATGTGTATTTAAAGATATAGATACTCTAGTATAGTTCAAAAATATTTTATAATGGCAGCATTTTAATTTCGGTAAAATTTATTAACCAGTTGTGGATCAAATGCACTTAATGTATTCAAGAAATTAAATTAGATTATTTCAAACAATTTTTAGAAATCTATTAAGGATGTCTATAAATTTTAAGATATCAACATTTAAAAGATAAAAAATTGTAAATTTAGAAATATATATATATACTGGCTACCCATAGCTTTTTTTCTCTTTGATTATGTAATATATTTTTAGGAAAGAATATTTTTGTGTGGAAATTTAAGCAAAGCTGAAATTTTTGTTATATTTGCTGTTATATAAGTCTTTAGAATATAGGGTATTTATTGTTTGAAATATGCACGATTTTTCGGTTGATTTTTCAGAAATATAATATAAAAGAAATATAGTTATATATTGAAGAAATGTAGTTAAAGAAATATAATATGTATTTAAAGGTCTTATTCTCCAAATCTAGTCGTATCGGTTTGCAGTTTAAGTATAATGGATGACATTCTCAATAAATATTCTTTATGTGTATTTAAACATATAGATACTTTAGTATATTTTGAAAATATTTTATAATGGCAGCATTTATATTTTCCGTAAAATTTATTAAACAGTTGTGGTAGCATTCGATTTGAAATCATATTATGTTACGAAATTTATATTTAATTAAATATATGCACTTAATGTATTCAAGAAATTAAATTAGATTACCTCAAACAATCTCTAGAAATATATTTAGGATGTCTATGAATTTTAAGATATCAACCTTTAAAAAATAAAAAATTGTAAATTTACAAAAATATATATACTTGCTACCGATAGCTTTTTTCTCTTTTATTATGTAATATATTTTTATGAAAGAATATTTTTGTATGGGAATTGAGGCAAAACTTAAATTTTTGTTATTTTTGCTGTTACATAAGTCTTTACTTCAAACAATTTTTAGAAATCTATTAAGGATGTCTATAAATTTTAAGATATCAAATTTTAAAAGATAAAAAATTGTAAATTTAAAAAAATATATATACTGGCTACTAATAGTTTTTTTCCCTTTGATTATGTAATATATTTTTAGGAAAGAATATTTTTGTGTGGAAATTTAGGCAAAGCAAATTTTTGTTATATTTGCTGCTACATTAGTCTTTAGAATATAGGGTATTTATTGTTTGAAATATGCACGATTTTTCGGTTGATTTTTCAGAAATATAATATAAAAGAAATATAGTTATATACTGAAGAAATATAGTTAAATATATGTATTTAAAGGTCTTATCCTCCAAATTTAGTCTGATCGGTTTGCAGTTTGAGTATAATGGCTGACATTGTCAATATAATATTCTTTATGTGTATTTAAAGATATAGCTACTCTAGTATATTTTGAAAATATTTTATAATGGCAGCATTTATATTTTCCGTAAAATTTATTAAACAGTTGTGGTAGCATTCGATTTGAAATCATATTATGTTACGAAATTTATATTTAATTAAATATATGCACTCAATTTATTCAAGAAATTAAATTAGATTACTTCAAACAATCTTTAGAAATATATTAAGCATATCTATAAATTTTAAGATATCAACCTTTAAAAGATAAAAAATTGTAAATTTACAAAAATATATATACTTGCTACCGATAGCTTTTTTCTCTTTTATTATGTAATATATTTTTATGAAAGAATATTTTTGTATGGGAATTGAGGCAAAACTTAAATTTTTGTTATTTTTGCTGTTACATAAGTCTTTAGAATATAGGGTATTTTTCTTTGAAATATACACAATTTTTTGGTTGATTTTTCAGAAATATAATATTAAAGAAATATAAATATATATTGAAGAAATGTAGTTAAAGAAATATAATATGTATTTAAAGGTCGTATTCTCCAAATCTAGTCTGATCGGTTTGCAGTTAAAGTATAATGGGCGACATTGTCAATATAATATTCTTTATGAGTATTTAAAGATATAGGTACTCTAGTATATTTCGAAAATATTTTATAATGGCAGCATTTTAGTTTCGGTGAAGTTTATAAACCAGTTGGGGCAGCATTCTATTTGAAATCAAATTATGTTACGTAATTTGTATTGGATTAAACAAATGCACTCAATGTATTCAAGAAATTAAATTCGATTACCTCAAACAATCTTTAGAAATACATTTAGGAGCTTCGAGCTTTCACTACGCAGGTCCGAGGTTCGATCCCCGTACTGGGCAAGGGTGACACAGCCCTTCATACCTTCAGTTGGTAGTCAAACTGAGGATCAAGCAAGCTTGAGAACTAAACACTGGGAGTTCCGCGTAATGTTGACCACCTAACCGGAACATATGCTTAACACCCCAGGGCCCTTGATCTCGGTAACTGAGATTGGCACCGTAGGCCCTGGCACCTTAGGGGCTGTTGCGCTGAGTTTACAAATTTTAAGTTATCAACCTTTGAAAAATGAAAAATTGTAAATTTAAATATATATATATATGTATGTATGTATGTATTTTATGTTTATGTATATATATATTTATGTAAATATAATATTGTTTGGAAATTTAGACAAAACTTAAATTTTTGTTATTTTTGCAGCTACATAAGTCTTCAGAACATAAGGTATTTTTTCTTTGATATGGACAATGGATTGATATATAGATATAGAAATATAGATATATAGAATATATTTTAAAGAAATATAATTTGTATTTAAATAGTCTATTCTCTATATATCGGTATATTCAGTTTAATGTATTATATATATATTCTTTATGTGTACAAGATATAGCTACTCTAGTATATATTTCGAAAAATATTTTATAATGTGCAGCATTTATAGTTTCGGTGAAGTTTATTAACCAGTTGTGGCAGCATTCTATGAATGAAATGCACTCAATGTATTTAAGAAATCAAATTAGGTTACCTCATTCAATCTTTAGAAATATATTTAAGATGTCTATAAATTTTAATATATCAACCTTTAAAAAATAAAAAATTGAAAATATAATTTACAAAAGTATATATACTGGCTACAGATAGTTTTTTTTTTCTTTGATTATGTAATATATTCTCTGGAAAGAATATTTTTGTATGGAAATGTAGGCAAAACTTTAATATTTGTTATTTTTGCAGTTATATAACTC
>CM063506.1:105097064-105124564 GCA_032207245.1 Pardosa pseudoannulata
CAATTCATGCTTATAAGCCACAAAAAAATATGAAAATATACTTGAAATACACACAGGAAATGACAAGGCTATTGCTCAAGGCACAGGCTTTATCAGATCTCCACACCACTTTTAAAAAATATATTGCCATGTCATAAAATGAAAGCTAAACTTCCAAGAAACCATAAATTTTTAACAAACTCAATGGTTTGTAGTTGGAAAGGGGATTTCAAATGTCAGATCTCCACACCACTTTTAAAAAATATATTGCCATGTCATAAAATGAAAGCTAAACTTCCAAGAAACCATAAATTTTTAACAAACTCAATGGTTTGTAGTTGGAAAGGGGATTGTAACAAATAAATCAGATCTCCACACCACTTTTAAAAAATATATTGCTATCTTATAAAATGAAAGCTAAACTTCCAAGAAACCATAAATTTTTAACAAACTCAATGGTTTGTAGTTGGAAAGGGGATTGTAACAAATAAATCAGATCTCCACACCACTTTTAAAAAATATATTGCTATCTTATAAAATGAAAGCTAAACTTCCAAGAAACCATAAATTTTTAACAAACTCAATGGTTTGTAGTTGGAAAGGGGATTGTAACAAATAAAAGTTTTTTTTTCTGTACAAGAAAGATTGACTCGCAATTTTGACAACACCTTTTAAACTCATTCAAATTATCTCTAGATATGCCAGGACAATTAAGCATTTATCCAATTTTAATCAGGCTGCTTTCAATCACAATCGATTGTTTGGAAATGCAGAGTGTAGAACTAATACTGTTTTTATGTCCTCATTTAGGCTTTTTTTCTGTCATGAATTTACGATATATTTGCAATTTATTGGTATAACTTGACCTCCATTAATCGAAACATTAATCTCCAATTACCCTTTTTGAATTTATGATGTTGTTTTAGTTGAGAATTTTTTTTCCAGTTTGCCTGTTTACCTGTTTCTTTTCTTTTTTTATGAGGGTTATATATTTTATTAATGCAGTTTTTGTAAATGTATATAACTTACTGTAATGCGTGAAGAATGATTCTATGCCGTGAAATATCCTGTAATTTAAAAATTTAATAGAAAAATACACCTATAAGTTTATTGCTTTTTTAATTTTCGTTATTATGTAAATCTCTACAAATTTACGAGACAGTTTTTTAATTATTTCAGTTAACAAAGCCTTTAAGGGTACATTAAAAGTTTTTCTTACAAATTACTAACTTTAAGGAATGAAATTGTGTACACATAGAAATTGAAGTATAAATAAATTAATCACCTTAATCTTTTTCTTGAAATCAAATACTATTTTTGTATAATTCCTTTTTCATGAAATATTTTGTTAATTTTTTAAATGCTCTTTCCTATTTATTTTTTCAATTATTATTACAAAATGCTATTAAACTACCAAGGACTACTAAAATATATTAGATCAAATCTAGATATCTAGTGTAAATTTTAATGATTAAAACAATTGCATGATTACAAAGTTTGAAATTTTCATGAAAATTCAGAAATAAAAAAACATACATGCATGTATGTATGTTTTTTTTGTATGTTGAAACATGTAAAATGATTCTATGCCGTGGAGTATTCTGTAATTTAAAAATTTAATAGAAAAATTCTTCTATAAATTTATTGTTTTTTTAAGTTTCGTTATTATATAAACCTCTACAAATTTACGAGACAGTTTTTTAATTATTAGAGTGAACGAAATCTTTAAGGGTACATTAAAAAAAGTGTACATTAAAATATTTTATTTTAAATTACTAACTTTTAAGGTATGGAACTTTGTACGCATAGAAACTGAAGTATAAATAAATCAATCATGTTAATTCTTTTCTTGAAATCAAATAATGTTTTTGTGTAATTCAGTTTTCATGAAATATTTTGTTAATTTTTTAAATGTTCTTCCCTATTTATTTTCTCACAGATTACTACCAAATGCTACTAAACTTCCAAGCACTACTAAAATATATTAGATCAAATCTAGATGTCTGGCCTAAATTTGAATGATTAAAACAATTGTATGATTACAAAGTTTGAAATTTTCATGAAAATTCAGAAATAAAAAAACATACATGCATGTATGTATGTTTTTTTGTATGTTGAAACATGTAAAATGATTCTATGCCGTGGAGTATTCTGTAATTTAAAAATTTAATAGAAAAATACTCCTATAAGTGTACTGTTTTTTTAAGTTTCGTTATTATATAAACCTCTACAAATTCACGAGACAGTTTTTGAATTATTTGAGTGAACGAAGTCTTTAAGGGTACATTAAAAAAGTGTACATTAAAACATTTTATTATAAATTACTAACTTTTAAGGTATGAAATTTTGTACTCATAGAAATTGAAGTATAAATAAATCATTCACGTTAATTCATTTCTTGAAATCAAATTATGTTTTTGTATAATTTCCATTTCATGAAATATTTTGTTAATTTTTTAAATGTTCTTTCCTATTTATTTTTTTCACAGATTACTACAAAATGCTACTAAACTACCAAGAAATACTAAAATATATTAAATCAAATCCAGATGCCTGGTCTAATTTTCAACGATTAAAACAACTGTATGTTTAGAAAATTTGAAATTTTCATGAAAATTCAGAAATAAAAAAACATACATGCATGTATGTATGTTTTTTTGTATGTTGAAACATGTAAAATGATTCTATACCGTGGAGTATTCTGTAATTTAAAAATTTAATAGAAAAATTCTTCTATAAATTTATTGTTTTTTTAAGTTTCGTTATTATATAAACCTCTACAAATTTACGAGACAGTTTTTTAATTATTAGAGTGAACGAAATCTTTAAGGGTACATTAAAAAAAGTGTACATTAAAATATTTTATTTTAAATTACTAACTTTTAAGGTATGGAACTTTGTACGCATAGAAACTGAAGTATAAATAAATCAATCATGTTAATTCTTTTCTTAAAATCAAATAATATTTTTGCGCAATTCATTTTTCATGAAATATTTCTTTAATTTTTTAAATGCTCTTTCCTATTTATTTTTTTCACAGATTACTACCAAATGCTACTAAACTACCAAGCAATACTAAAATATATTAAATCAAATCTAGATGTCTGGTCTAAATTTGAATGATCAAAACAATTGTATGTTTAGAAAGTGTGAAATTTTCATGAAAATTCAGAAATAATAAAGCATACATAAAAAAATTTCCCATGAATTAATTACTTTTTTTCCAATGCAGGTGGCAATACAGACAGGTATCTTTATGTGAAACATGTTGCGAAGCTTTTGCTCTTAATATCACCACCCGAGAGAGCGTAGAACTTTAGGAATGCTATATACGTGGGTAACATTACACCCGCTTGGTAATCGTAATTTAGAAGCAGTGACCAAGAGGAAGATCCCAAGCTTGATCTGACAATTCCAGAAGTATCGTTTGAACTTGGCAGTCACTGTGACCACGAAAATATTTTACGTGCCCTTGTAGCTGTTAATGAATACACAGGATCTTTGCCTTTAACTCTGAACCATCATTTTGTGTAATTGATGAATTAACTATTTAATTTCCCACCAAAATAATACTCCAAAATGAAGAAAATTTTTTAAATAATAAAAAGAGGAAAATGAAAGAAAAATTTGAAAATTAATGACCAAGGAGTCATTTTAAAAATAACCAAAATGTTTCTAAATGTTTACATGCTTCAAATTATTCGATTTTTGGCAATATTTTTAAAAATAAAATTTATTTAATTAGAGATGAATGTATGTAACGATATTTTTTTAATCACTTTCGATTTAAGATTCTATTTTCCAGGTAATTCTTTTCATGGAATCCTAGCGAATATTATCGAATGTTAGCTAGTAGAAATTCTTCCAGTTCAATATCAAAAAATAGAATTCTAAAGCGTGGGTTACATCACCCACGTGACTTCAAGTAATAGCTGATTGGTCGGCACAAATGACTATTTAAGCAAATGTCTAGAGTTCCATCACAGTTTATCTATACAGTTTCGATGGAGTTTTGATATTGATAAAGTTTCGTATAAGGTTTCATGATGATGTTTTGATATGTCGTTGAATAAATGAAGTTATATTGAATTTTCAAGTGTCATGATTACGTTCTAATCGCGAGTTTCCCGGACTCCCATTCCACAATGAGGCAAAAAGCTTTATTACATGTATAGGTATACAAAATTCCATAACTGTAACTATCATAAAATAGTAATTTCCAAAATCATTTTGTATAACGTCCACTACGAAATTGCAGAAGATTAGTTATCTTAAATTAGTAATTTCGAAATTCATTTTGTATAATGTCCACTGCAAAATTGTAGAACCTTAGTTATAATAAATTAGTAATTTCCAAAATCATTTTGTATACCGTCCTCTATTCTCCAACCAAAGTCTTTCAGGTAAGAATTTGAAGTTAGATATACTTCTTCCTTAAGCTGAAAATTAATGGGTAAGGAACTATTTTAAAAATAACCAAAACATTTCTGAAACTTGAATGTTTTAAATAATTATTCGATTTTTGACAATATTTTTAAATGAGATTTAATTAATTACAGATGAATGTATATGTATACCAAATTCCATAATTTTTGCTATCATAAATTAGTAATTTCCAACACCATTTTGTATAATGTCCACTACGAAATTGTAGAACCTTAGTTATAATAAATTAGTAATTTCCCAAATCATTTTGTATAATGTCCTCCATCCTCTTAACAAAGTCTTTCAGATAAGAATTTGAAGTTAGGGATACTATTTCCTTAAAATGAAAATTAATGGGTAAGGAACTATTTTAAAAATAACCAAAATATTTCTAAAATTTGCATGCTTCAAATAATTATTTGATTTTTGACAATATTTTTAAGTGAGATTTAATTAATTATAGATGAATGTACATGTATTCTAAATTCCTTAACTTTTACTATCATAAATTAGTAATTTCCAACATCGTTTTGGATAACGTCCACTTTGAAATTGTAGAACATTAGTATCATAAATTAGTAATTTCGAAATTCATTTTGTATAACGTCCACTACGAAATTGTAGAACATTAGCTATCATAAATTAGTAATTTTCAAAATCATTTTGTATAACGTCCACTACGAAATTGCAGAACATTGGTTATCCTCAATTAGTAATTTTGAAATTTATTTTGTATAACGTCCACTTTAGTTATAATAAATTAGTAATTTCCAAAATAATTTTGTATAATGTCCTCCAAACAAATGTTTCTGATAAGAATTTGAAGTTTGGGGATACTGCTTCCTTAAGTTGTAAATTAATGGATGAGGAACTATTTTAAAAATAACCAAAATATTTCTAAAGATTTTCATGCTTCAAATAATTATTCAATTTTTCACAATATTTTTGAATGATATTTAATTAATTATGGAGGAATGTATACATATACAAAATTCCATAACTTTTACTATCATAAATTAGTAATTTCCAACATCTTTTTGTATAAAGTCCACTTCGAAATTGTAGAACATTAGCTATCATAAATTAGTAATTTCGAAGTTAATTTTGTATAACGTCCACTGCGAAATCGTAGAATATTAGCTATCATAAATTAGTAATTTCGAAGTTAATTTTGTATAACGTCCACTACGAATCTCTAGAATATTAGCTATCATAAATTAGTAATTTCGAAATTCATTTTGTATAACTTCCACTACGAAATTGTAGTACATTAACTATCATAAATTAGTAATTTTCAAAATCATTTTGTATAATATCCTCCATCCTTTTAACAAAGTATTTCAGATAAGAATTTGAAGTTAGGGATACTGCTTTCTAACTACTAAATAAGTTGAAAAAGAAAAAGAAAAAAAAAAAAAACATTGCTGATCTACTGCTTTTGCCAAGTGTGACTACATCGGTCTCGTAATTCGTCCACAGGTTTTGCGTGGCGAAAGGTGAGTATTGAGGGAACACACGGCAGTCATTAGTTAGAATGATTGATTAAGATATTCAGGGGGGTGCATAAGACTCATTGTTTTCTGCCAGCTGTTTAAAAGGGCTCGCTGATTCCGATGTTATCTTATCCCTCCGAGGGATTCACCCTTTCTTACCAAGAACCCGGGAGGGTAAAAAAGATCGAACCTTTTTTACCTGCAGAGGTGCAGTAAAAATAGGAGCTGTGTGTTGCGAAATCATTCGGTAACAAAGGGTGATTACTGGAGGTAATATAAAGAACGCTGTAAGGGGAATGACTGTGTTATTGCCGCGCTGTGTTTTCAGAAGGGAAAACTAGATGGCGCTACTATCCCGCTTCGGAACGATATCGAGAAGCTAATGTACAATGTATAGGCAGAGTTAAGTGTTGGATGTAAATGTACTGGTAGTTCGGGATTGATTAATAATATTGAGGACAAAAATGACTCTGAAGCTCCTTTACGAAAGCGATGTCATATGGACTACGGATAAATAGATTTCAGGGCATTTTATCATTAAAAACTAAGCATGATAACGGGTGTTTGATGTCATAAAATTGATTAAAGTTAGGTAAAACTAAAACCAGAATCATTTAATGATACGCGGTATCAGTTTTTACATTGCACAACAGTGAAGAAAAAGAATTATTTATCGTGTTAATGTTTAAATTTCATTAAAGATATTGTTATCGGTATACTACAACCATAACATCAATTTAACGTTTTGATTAACGTTAAATTTTCGTTTTGTATTAAAACTATTATTAACATCACGGAATGTTTCAGAGAAAAGGGGGAAATTTATTAAATCAGTATTGTGAATTCTTTTTAAAATATTTAAATTCACATTAGGAACGAAGAACTGTCTTTGTACTGAAGTAATATATCGATGATTAAGCTCCCACCATATCAATTAAAAATGAAAATAAATCCTCAAGTAAATAAATAGTATTTTAAAGGAATATCTGTATAGGACATTTTTAAAACTCACTTTCATTAAATTTAGCAATGATCAGGTGTTTTTTAACCTCTACACCTGTTTTCGTAAATTATGGTCGATGCAAACAACTAATGATTGTTATTATAACACTGTTTTATAAAGCTGGAGTTGTAGATAATTCATTTATAACATATTAACTCCTTAATGAAAATTTTTTTTTGAAAAGCCGGCCAAAGAAAAAAAAAGTTTTTTTTTCAATGTAAAAAACACTATTTAGAACGTTGAATTTAGAAAAAAAAATATTTTTTATACTTGAATAAGTAAGTGTTATACCTTACAATCAAATGTAAATGATAAATATCAATAAAACTTTTTTTTTTTTTTTTGCTTTCACATTGTTATTTTCAATTCTCGATTGCATTCGAATGTGAAAAATTATAGCAACGTAAAGTACAACTCCACTCGAATTATCTCGAGTGTGCCCAGTTTCCCCAGTTTAGCTTGCTCGAGTTAACTCGAGTGAGCACGTTAAGGGGTTAAAACGTCTACTCGTTATTTATTTTCAAACTTCTTACTACAGTAGAACTTCAATTATCCAAAGTAATTGGAATCGAACCTACTTCGGATAATCGAAATTTTCGGATAATCGAGAACTCATCAATAATCATCTCGTTTAATATGTAGTATCGTCACTGGTGCAATAACATTCGATTGTTCTGAGACTCGGATCTAGTATGACATTATATCACAGTATGACCTTCCAAATTTCGAAATAGGGTGTGTTTTTGTTTATAAGAGGGATGTTTGCGAGAAGGAATTCTAAAAAAAAGAATTCCAAAATATTTATCTGCACTCGTAGTTTGGAAAGGACGGTTTGAGTACAGAAGGAATGTAGAAAAAAAGAAACTTTAAAAATGCATGTTTGTAAAAGAGAAAATTTTGAATGATAGTAGAAAGCGAAAAATAAGTCAAGAAGAAACCGACTGCGGTTAATGGAGAGTTTGGTTAAGCGAGGTTCTACTGTATTTTCGTTTTCTCAAAACGTAATTTTGTGATAATCATGGTATTGATTCTGGGTATTGGCGTATATAAACGCTTATGGCGTGCACGAAAATTGTTTTTTTCCATTACAATATTGGACATAGGTGCTTTCCCAGTGCGTGGAAATGCATCTCGAATTGTGAGAACTGTAGCTAGAAAAAGCATTCAGGAGAAGGGGAAGGGCAAGCTTTATGTTTCTGTTTGATATTTTTAAAAAATATATCATATACTGTTTGTTGACTAAACAATTCACAATACAAACAAATGATCAATTTATCATGGCTGACAGCCAAAAATAATCTTCGAAAACAAGACGAATGACAATGCAGGTGATTTTAAAAATATTTTCATTGAATTCTTTTATATTCAACTTTAAATATGTATTTTTCCCAAAATCAAGCCCATACCAACACTTCTCCTGAAACAGTTTTCACTTTAAAAAGTTTTGTATTTTAATAAATGACTACAGTGGAAGTGTGCATTCAAATTTAATTCCAAAAATTATGAGCATTAGTAAATATCTAAATCTGTAAAACGCGTAGGTATGCGGTACCAAAATCAACAATATTTCTACACTACGAATGGCAACAGTCGAAACGACCAGATATAAAAATCTGTAATTTGCAACGGCATGTGTAACAACCATTGATAACAATGGTCGAATGAGTAGAGTGCATATCTTCAGTGCCGGAGTTCGTGGATTTAGTCCGAGCCATGGTGATCAATGTAAAGGACAGAAACAAGATCACGATAAGGGGAATTGGAAGACGATAAGGACTCGAATCAGTTTGGAGTTTTTTTTTTGAAATCCTAGAAGGTTTGTCAGACTAAAGGTCTGTCTTAAACTAACAAATTAGTGAAGTCAGAACAATAGAGGGCCAATGAACAGACCAGAAACGAGATCACGAGAAAGGAAATTGGAAAATGAAACGGACTCGAATCAGTTTCGAGTTTCTTTTTGGAGCCCTAGAAGGTTTGTCAGGGTCTGTAGTAAACTAACAAATTAGTGAAATCAGAACAATAGAGGGCCAATGAACAGACCAGAAACAAGATCAGGAAAAAGGGAATTGGCAGACGAAACGGACTCGAATCAGTATCGAATTTTTCTGAAGACCACGAAAACTTGTAAGCCTAAGGTTTATAGTAAACTAACAAATTAGTAAAATCACAGCAGTGAAGGGACGTTGCAGAAACCAAAAGCAAGATCACGAGAAATGGGAATTGGAAGGCAAGTATCTAGTTTTTATGAAGCCCGCGGAACTTTGTCAAGTCAACATTAAAATCTTTTATTACGTGAAAATTGACAGTAAGAGTGTACTTGTAGAGGTAGAAATAACGGAAAGCTAATTATTTGAAGACAGGCAAACCATATATACAAAGCAGCCATCAGTTACAAAGTATTATTTAAATGTTGAATATCATCGTAAATATATTTCATAATATGTAATACTTCTAATTAGTGTTTTAGATAAGTTAATTTATTCGTAGCCATTCATTTTAACGAATATCTAATAATTTCCTGCATCCATCGTTTTCCATTTTCATCTCTTTGATAAACGCGGGATCGATTCCCGCTGTATTCATAACACCATTGAAATGTACTATTATCCTCTGTTCGCGTACCCTAAAAAAACACCGATGAATTGAGGTTTTACCGAATTTATAGCTGAATATGGGAGAATAAGTAAAGTGCTGCTTTTAGGTACCGGAGTTCATGGATTGGAATCTCATTGTTGGCATGGATTTCTGTTGCCGTTCGAAATCGGCTTTAGCAGTACCAAAACAGAAGACCGTAGCGATCCAAATCAAACCAAATTCCTGTTGAGCCATATTATCTTCTTTTTCAAGCCTAATGTTAAAATAAATATGTTTTCAAAATAACTTAATATTTATTCTATCGAAGTTAAATTAATAACAACCTTCTAAGCAGGAAGACTTTACACACACGGAAGGGGAAAAACTGAAAAGCCGGTAGGATTTTTTATTTATTTAATAGGTTTCCAAATTTCCAGATTTATCTTAAAAAAAGATGAAACTGTAAGGCAAGTTAATATTGTACGTATTTCTATGTCCGTTTATAAAAAATTTCTCTTAAACATATCCAGATGTGCTTCCTTCGTGATAAACTTTTTTTTGTGAACCTTATATTTCCGAAAGAACCACTAAAATTCTCCTTTTTTTGTGCGTTAAGTGAAATGTAATAGTGAGTACAAGCTCGCTAGCTCGATTTTTCGGTAGAGCAAAGCATAACATTACCGGGAAAAAAAATGACCTTCGTACGCGATCTTTGCTATCATTGATACGAACTCCGCACGCTATCGCATGGTGGCGCTGTCATCGAGCCATCCGGCAACTCTTTTATTATTTTTTTCCTCTGCAACAGAATGCCGTACTTCAAGTTTCGGTTTCTTTTTCCGCTTTCCCGAGTTCCGTGCTACACTGCCCTCTGTCGGTGATTTCATGAAACATTTTTTATTCAATAGGTTATTCCGGTTGTTTATCTAAGCGAGTAGTGAAAACTCCCTTGTTTTGCTGTCTAAAAATCAAGGCTGTTTATTAAATAATGTAAAGTAATGAAAGTTGAAGTTTAGACGGGTAGGTAGTTACACTAAAGAGCTTTGTTTTGATAGTTATTTAAAGATACAGTATATCTTAAAAACAATAAAAATAAAATCGGTCTATAGAATTCTTTAATATTGGATAGACAGTGTTGAATTTAACCATTTTGGGATCCTACATATTTTCTTGTTATCAACCCCTTCCTTCTCCAAAAAATAGAGCACAAAAATGTATAAAAATAAAACAAAACTAAATAAATTGAAAAATCTAAAACAAATCTTACATTTTTATTAATAAAAAATTAATATACAACAATAAGTTTTAATTTCGCTAGAAAAGCTTGAATTTATTTATAAATTTTAAAAATTATTTTTTTAGTAAATGTCTGAGAAATATAAGTATGTAAATATACATAAACTTTATTTATAAACTATTTTCTATTCTTTAATTCAGTGGTATTATAATTATTTCATCATTATATTATCCAAAGAATTCTGTTCCATATATTAACCTCTAAACGTGCACGCTCGAGTTAACTCGAGCGCTCTAAACTGGCCAAACTGTGCACACTCGAGATAATTCGAGCGGCGTTGTACTTTATGTTGCTATAATTTTTCACACTCGAATGCAATCGAGAATTGAAAATAACAATTTAAAAGAAAAAAAAAAGAAAATCGTTTAATTATATTTATTATTTACATGGGATTTTAAGCTATAACACTTACTTATTCAAGTATAAAAAATATATATTTTTTCTACTTATCACTTAGAACTTATCTCTTCCTTGTGAGCCGTTTTCTGACAGCGTATTCATATTCACATTCTGATTCAATCAATTTTTCATTATATATTTTACTAAAATACAATGTAAAATAAAATATAATTGTTAACTATTTTATTACTAAGCTCTGACTGTAAAGACATCCTTAACTCGAGGCGTCACTTTATATACTTTATTCTTGAGATATCAAACATAAGGGTTTCATATTTGATACCTACGCATACAAGAAGCGTTAAGACAACGTTCTAAATTGGGTTTTTTACATTAAAAAATTGATATTTTTTGACTGGTCTTAAAAAAAACTGTGCATTAACACTTTGACTGCCAAGCCAAAATTGCAAATGTTCACAACGGGGCCAAACTTTTTTTTTGTGTAATTTGTATTTTTTCAACATAAAACTATATATAAAAACAATATTTTAAAACAAACTCTCTCTATTTATATATATTCCCTTTTTTGTTGCATGTTCCAAATATTTAATTTTTCATAAAACTTAGCTCATAAAATCGTCACATATACCAATTTGCGCAAACCACGTATACCTAACACATCGTAGGGAGCCCAACAATCAAACTCCAATACGATTTTCATGTAACTGATAACATCTTTGATAGCCATGGCCTGAAGTGTTAAAACACCATGGCTATCATATCGGATAGCCAGTGTCTCAACGGAAATATCACTGGATATCACATATGATAGCCATGGCAGTCAAAGTGTTAAGGGGTTAAACAACTTTTGATAGAAAATTAAATTATTGTTTTTTCAAAGAGTTTAATTTCGATTGACGCAGTGTTTTTGCAAGTTTTATTAGTGCTGAGACCTTCCTTATGAAAAGTTGGTATTATTTTGTGCTTTTTATAAACTGCAGCATGTTAGAAGGGCATGTGTGATGTTAAACAAACTTTCCGGTCCTTATTCTAGACTAGAAGCTGGAATTTTATTTAAAGATCAAAATAGAAAAGAATAGTTTTAAGATTTTAGCTGACTGTGCGACCAATTACAGCAAAATTTGTCCTTCAGCTGACACTAGATTTCGTTCAATGAAAAGTGTATGTCATAATAATATAATTTTGTTTTATTAACTATATGACATGTATTCTAGTTTTCGTATTTCTGTAATATTTGCTTTCCATCCACTGAAATTTAATATTTCTTATAATAAATATTTGATGTATATTTATACATAATATGATATATTTTTTAGTTCATTAAATAAATTACAGTATTAGGTCAGTATTTATGAAATTAGATTGTTACGAAAATTGAGGAGGGGCACAGGTACCAAAAGTTTGAAAACCGCTGACGTAATCCCTTTGACTGATTTAAGAGATTATCGGTGTGTCTTTTTTACTGATGCTGTTGTTTCTTATGCCACTTGGACAAACCAAGCACGAATGTGCAGTACGCTACTCGTATTAAGGCAAAGGGTGCGACTTTCGTTTTAACGAGCACTATTAAAGTGAAAGAATGACTTTGCTCATAATTTTGAAACATAGACGAAGCAAAAGAACTCTAGACTCAGCTTGTCACTTCCAGAGGTATTGATTGAGAACTTGGAGGACATTGTGACCACGAAATATTTTACGGGTCCCAGTCACCTTTAACGAACACGGCAGATCTTAGTCTGGCTCGGCCTCCAAACACGCAACCTCTCGCTTAGGAGATCGTTTCCTTTGCCTACTGAACAACCGCGGTTTAAATGTGAGTGAGTAACTATATATAGTAATTTTTAAAAGTAAATTCCAAATTTTCTTAATTTTCAAAAAAATTAAAATTGGTTTGGTTATGTATTGTATCACATATTTTAATTAAATATTACTAAAAATATTAAGAAGAAAATATAAATTCACTATTTATGGGAGAATTATATTTAAGTATTTTCGGATTGGAACCGATAGATTAATGTTTTTAGTTATAATATCGATATTATTAACCAAAATTTATTGCTATTCTTCCAAGAATGAATTATGAATTCTAAAGTATTCATCCGTTTTATATAATAATAATTCCTTAAGCCAAAAATTAGAAAGCGAAATTTCACTTGGACAAAATCATTATTATTTACAAAAAAAAAAAAAAAAAAAAAAAAAAAAAAAAAAAAAAAACAACCGAGACTTGGATTTTATTTAAAATTCAGAGATCCAACATAAGACTTACCTTTACTGTGTGATTAAATAGAACAAAATTCGTCTTTCAGCTGACACTAGATTTCGCTGAATTAAAAATACGAATAATTAACAGGACTTAGTAACTTGTGAAACTAAATAAAAATGTTCGTAATTTTTCCTCAAAATAAAATAAGTTTAATTACACTTATATTTACACATATCTATAGTTTTAAACAATTAAAAATATCTAGACAAATCTACTTAAGGGAGATTTATCTTTAAGCATTTTTGAATAAGACTTAAGGTTTAAGTTCCCTAATTATAATATTGGTATTATTAGTCAATATATGTTACTTTACCCCTCTATTGACCAAGAATGAGTTATAAATGCCAAAATATTCCTCCATTTCATATAATAATTCTTTTAAAGGAGAAATTAGAGAGCGAATTTCACTCAGAAAGACTTTTTACAGCAAATGTAAATTTAAGCGGGGCGCTTGGATTTCACTGAAAATTCAGAGATAAGACTTCAGCGTTACTATGTGATCCATTAAAGCAAAATTGTGCTTCAGCTAATAATAGAATTCGCTGAATATGAAATATGAGTCAGTAACTGAAATTAGTAAATTTCAAAATTAAATTCCAATTAAGCTAGAAATTAGAGAGCGAAATTGCACTCAGACAAATTTATTATTTTTTACAGAAAATATAAATTTAAGACGAGGTACTTGGATTTCACTGAAAATTCCGAAATAAGATTTTAGCACTACTGTGTGCTCCATTAGAGCAAAATTCATCCTTTAGTTGACATTGAAATTCACTGAATGTGAAATACGAGTCAGTAACTGAAATTAGTAAATATAAAAATTAAATTCCAAATTTTTTTTTTCAAAGTTAAGACCGGTTTATTTATAACTCTATTGTATCCCTTATTTATAGTCTTAAACTATTAAACATGCTAGAAAAAAATATAAATTCACTATTTAAATTAGATTTAAATTTAAGTATTTTCGTATGAGAATATAAGACTAATGATTCCTAATTAAAATATTGATATTATTAGTCATTATACGTTGGTATTCACCACTCTATTCACCGAGAATGAATTATGAATGCTAAAATATTCTTTCCCTTTATATAATAATTCCTTTAAACGGGAAATTAGAGAGCGAAATTTCACCCAGAAGAAAGTCATTATTTTTTACAGCAAATGTAAATTTAAAGCGAGGCGCTTGGATTTCACTTAAAATTCAGAAATCAATCATAAGACTTCAGCATTACTGTGTGCTCCATTAGAGCAAAATTCGTCCTTCAGCTGACAATAGAATTCGCTGAACGAGAAATACGAGTCAGTAACTCGACCTAATTATTTTTATCGCGCTGTTCCAATCCGACACTATCTCGGAGATGAACTTCGGAGATGCTATAAAAAAAAAACAGCACTCTGTCAAAAAGGACTGAGCCAGTGACTGCTCCGGAAGCCAGTATTTCAACCGAACTAGCAAACGCTACTTGAAATAAAAATACAGTTTCTACCAGAGTTCGTAAACTTACCGACTTTTTCAAGTAAAATATTTAATGGTCTGGGAAATTATGAATTATTAGGAACTATAAATTGTACTTAGATTTTAAACATTTAAAAATTTTATAATTACTTGCAAAATTTTATGTGGCTTCTTTAACATTTTAATTTGTTTGTAAAAATTTGGAATTTTTTTTAAACCGATTAAAGTATAAGGATTTTCCTCACTCTTCCTTGGGTAAGCATAAATCTATTTTGGTTTGGTTTTGGAGCGCTACGGTCTACTGTTTTGCACACGAGGGCTAATGATACCAGGACCTACAGCTTAAAGCCAATTCCGAACGGCTACGAGCATCCATGCCATAGTGGGATTCGAACCCACGAACTCCAGTAGTGATGATCGGCACCCTAACCAATCGGCCAGCTTTCGGCTAAATCTGTTTTTGTTGACTTCCTGTATGGGTTATCTTAGCCTTAAATACAAAATTTCAGGATTCTCTTCTAATCGGTTTTAAATTATGAGAGATATGTACGTTCTGACGTCAAGCCGAAAGTAGTTAAAATTAATTCAAGCATAGGGAAAATGGGCATTTCTGCTGAAAGTTAAACTCCAAAATTTCGCTCAATCAGAAAGTAAAAAGGATACACCGATAATCTCATAAATCAGTGAAATGGCTTACGTCAGCGGTTTTCAAACTTTTTGTACCTGCGCCCCGCATCAATTTTCGTAACAATCTTAATTTCTTAAATGCTCACATAATACAGTCGAACTCCGATAACTCGACTTCCTATAAGTCGAATAATCCACTAACTCGAACTTTTAATCAAGTCCCGATCCTCGATAACTCGAAGTAAACATCTTCTAAATCGAAGTTTTTGTGATAGATTTCCCCGGTAAAAAACACAATTCTGTTCCAAACTTCGAATGCCAGTCCACTCTTGACCTTCGAGAACCTTCGTTCTCGAAGGTCACGAGAAAGCAGAGGACGCTATTCACATCTTACAACAATACCTGGAGACCACCGAAGGTACAGACAACACCTATTTAACTCTGTTCAAAAATTAGGTGACTTTGTGAATGCCAACAACCTTAAAAATAACTGCTTTTTTCAAATGAGATTTACATGGTATGTATACTAATTAATATGTAATGCGGCTAAATTTCTTGAGTTTTAAACCTTTTGAACCCATTCTTCTCTTGTTGTTTACATAGGCTATTAAAAATTGAAATGCGTGCAACTATAGTATTACGACACATATCAAACCAATTAAACCATGTCCATCCATATTAAGTACCAGTTGAGAGGGAATGGTAGGTAACTTCGATAACTCGAACTTCGGATAAGTCGAATAGTTTTGGGGGGTCCCCTAGGACTTCGAGTTATCGAAGTTCGACTGTATTACAATTTATTTAATGCGTTACAAAATAATATACCAAATTATAAGTATACATCAAATATTTATTATAAATAATGTTAAATTTAAATGGAAAAAAACGAATCTTACAAAAAAAAAAAAAAAACTTGAATTCTCGTCTTAGTTACTAAAGTATAATTATATTTTAATGATGTGATGGATGGGTTTTTTTTTTCAGCACACATTTTCCCAAACCGCGGAATCTTTGTAGATATCGCCGTTCTTAGTTCCTTTACAATCATTAAACGTGGTCGACACTTCGTCTTCAAAACAGATACTCTGCAGAAGAAGTTTCCCCATAAGTATAATTATACAAATGGTAATAACATTTTTAAAGTTTGTTAAATCAGGAAATTCTTTTTTTTTACTAGTAGGCAAACCGTATTTATATTATTTTCATGTTGAAATATCTGCTTGAATGTGCTGTCACAAGATAAGTCATTTATAATTTCTTTTTCTGCTGTGGAAAGATCAAATTCATCAAATTTTTGGTTGTTGTTTTGTTATGCCACTAAGTCATACCAAGCATGATTGAACCATACGCTACTAGTATTAAGGCAGAGGGGTGCGGCTTGCGTTTTTTAACGAGCACATCAAGGGTGAAAATAGGACTTTTGCTCAAGAGTTCATTTTGAAGCAGGGACCAAGCAGAAAACCCATAGGTTTGACCTTCAGAGGCATTTATTGAGAATTTGGAGGACGCGTGTTCCAGTCACTCTTAACGAACACGGCGGATCATTGGCTCGGGCTTCGAACCCACAACTGTCCAGTTACGAGAGCTTTGCCTTTGTCGACTGAGCTATCGCGGCTCTCAAATTTTTTGATCAAAAGTGGTTTCCTATCCATCTGTATTTCGATATGTTCGATATGTGCACCCTATAGCATCACGCTACTGGAAATTTATTTCTATTTGTATTTGTTTGTGTATTACGGCTAACTCTGACGTCAGTCGAACGTATTCTTGCTATCTGGGGGGTCCCCATGCCTCCATTCTCACCTCCCTAACCTCTCCTCTGGGAAAGACAGAGATAGGGGTGTGGGGGATTTCGAGTGACGTCACGAGGGCCAAGCGTCGTTTGGTGTGGGAGAAGACGCTGGGAGTTATTGTCCGGCGGGCGAGGATGAATGAGCGCGAAGAGGATGTAATTCATGTAAATATGTGTATATACGAGAATAAATTCTTCTTTCATTTCCACCTCGCTTGTGTTCGATGAGTCCTCCTCATCAGGCCTGTGAAGAACCCTGCTCGGAGATAACGCTACCAAGTTGCCTATTTTAGAGCTGTGACGTTTACAACCCCTAGAGGAGTGCGCCCTACAGTGTGGTTTTCTTGGTTTTGTTTTTGGAGTGCTACGGTCTAATTTTTGCAACACGAGGGCTAATGAGACCGGGAGCTACTGCTTAAAGCCGATTCCGAACGGCTACGAACATCCATGCCATAGCGAGATTCGAACCCACGAACTTTGGTTCCGAAGTCCAGCACCCTAACCTTACGTTTTACAAGAGAATAAGTCTTAATCGAATAGTAAAAGCTACTGCATGAATAAAAGTATTCGAATAATACATAATATGCTATACTTTACAGAAAAACATTAAAACAGAATCAAATTTCAAAATTGTTGTTTCAGGATTAACGTGTAAAAGTTATGGTTAGTAGTATGGGTATATAACATTATTTATAAATTAACAACTCTGCAGGGAAAGTGATATAAAAGTTTAATTTACGGCTATTTTGAATAATACTTTTTAGAAGCATTTAAAGTAACCATTTTTAGTAGTATTAGAATGGAGTATTATACTAAGTTAATGTATCATTTTCAGTAATAGTTTCGACTTAAAAGTTTGAAGGAAATAGGTCTTAATTGAATAATAGTAATTATTAGCATCCACAAAGTAGTAAATTAATTTTCTAGAAATATATATACGATATTTTATGAAAAAACATGAAAATACAATGAAATTTTAAGTCTCTCATTTTTATATTATGCAGCACAACTTCTAAATTCCATCTATGGAAAATATTTTTGCCTCATTATTAATGAGACTGAAAAATAAATTCCCTTTAAAACTACTTTTCCACACTGTGGCCATCGTTCGGCAACAGTGTGGAAACCTCTGGTTTCAGTGTTATATGATTTATTGGTATTATATATCCTACTCTGGAAGTGACTGTTTTAACGAATCTAGCAAACGCAACTTGAAATAAAGCGAGTTTGCATTTTCTTCCACTCCGAGCTTAATGTTTATTTTATGAAAAAACATGAAAATACAATGAAATTTTAAGTCTCTTATTTTTATATTATGCAGCACAACTTCTAAATTCCATCTATGGAAAATATTTTTTGCCTCATTATTAATGAGACTGAAAAATAAATTCCCTTTAAAACTACTTTTCCACACTGTGGCCATCGTTCGGCAACAGTGTGGAAACCTCTGGTTTCAGTGTTATATGATTTATTGGTATTATATATCCTACTCTGGAAGTGACTGTTTTAACGAATCTAGCAAACGCAACTTGAAATAAAGCGAGTTTGCATTTCCCCCCACTCCGAGCTCAATGTTTATTTTATGAAAAAACATGAAAATACAATGAAATTTTAAGTCTCTTATTTTTATATTATGCAGCACAACTTCTAAATTCCATCTATGGAAAATATTTTTGCCTCATTATTAATGAGACTTTGAAAAATAAATTCCCTTTAAAACTACTTTTCCACACTGTGGCCATCGTTCGGCCACAGTGTGGAAACCTCTGGTTTCAGTGTTATCTTATTTATTGGTATTATATATCCTACTCTGGAAGTGACTGTTTTAACGAATCTAGCAAACGTAACTTGAAATAAAGCGAGTTTGCATTTCCCTCCACTCCTAGCTCAATGTTGATTTTTTTTAAGTCTTCCTTATCCGAAACCGTAACTGAAATAACAGCAAAGGCAACAGAGTCGTGCCAACTAAAAAAACCGAGAGAATAAATGTTTCTGCTGTTTTGCTCCACGCACAGCGAGAGGATTCATCAAAAGGGGCTCAGAAAAAAAGAAAGAAATAAAGAAAGGAATGAAAAAAGAAAAATTAAATTCTACCCCCGAAGAAAAGTATTGCAGTGAAAAAAAATAACATTAAACAACACACCGCATTCCTTGCCACGTATTTTTGTGTGTTATGCATGGGATCGAAGAATGTGACAGAGGGAATGTGGCGTAATGTTGTGAGATGGAAACAGAACGGTTCTGTGCGAATTCTCAACTCACGTTTGAACAATGGAAATTGTCTTCGCAACGAGAGATTTCCCCCCTCTCCAGGACTTAAATGTCTTTTATTTTGTTACAAAAGAAATTCAGAGGTTCTAAACAGTAAAGTTAAAAATCGCACAGGTTGAGATTATGTCGACCACTAAACAATTTTTTACAGAAGACGGTACTTTAAAATATTTCGGAAATGTTAGCTTCAAGATAACATTAAATTTTTTTTCTTCATTTACATACACAAAACCGGTGTAATCAGATTTCATGTTGCAAAACACTAGCCACTGCATTCTAAAACAATCCCAAACATATAAATAAATTAAATTGAATTTTACGTGTTAGATGTAATAGTAAAAATGTTGAATATAACTTAACGTTTTACTAGTCTTAGACAACAATCAAAAGATACGTAAGTACTAGGATGGGTCTGATATAGCTGCTTGACAAATCAGAGAATGCCCACAGAGAATTACACTTGATACTGAGAAGTTACTATGCTTGACAGAAGTAGTCTGGGGTAATACCTAGAATGAAACACTCTCTTGTAGTCGTTCGTGGCTAAACGTTCTAAACCAAAACCCAAATATATATGCAAGTAAACTGAAATTTTACACGTTAGTTGCAATAGTAAAAATGTTGAATATAGCAAAACATTTCACCAGTGTAAGACAATAATCAAAAGATACCCAGTACTAAAATAGATTGAATGTAACCGTTTGATAAAGCTGAGAATGTCTTAGTCCACAGAGAATTATGTTAGGCGCCGAGGAGTTATTCAATATTTGGAAGTTCGTAGTTCGCAATAGACTTTATTCAGGAAATTCAAACGATCTAATTATTCCTTATTCAACAAAGAATCTTTTTACAGAATCAGACTGCACGTTTAACAACTAAACCAAACCACGAGGAAATATGGAGTTTGGAAACAAATATATCAGGTTTGTCTCTTACAAAGGTTAGTGAATGATAAACACAGTACAAAGGAAAATAATGAATAACAGAAGAAAACGGAAGAAACAAGTGAAATTTTTTGCTACATTATTTTCAGAACTATCGTGGATAGAAGGCTTCCTTGGTGACAGCAAAAATAAAACTTTCTCTTGCAGCAGTCGTTACTGACTAAATATTTCAAAACAAATTCAAACATATACGCAAATTAATTGAAATTTTATGAATTTCTTGCAATGTTGAAAATGCTAAATATGACTTACCATTTCATCAGTCTACGATAATAATTAATAGATACGTAAGTACTAAGATGGGTTGGATATAACTAATGGAACTAATCAGAAAATGTCTTCTTCCATTCAGAATTATGCTAGGCGTTGTTAATTTTTTAATCTTGACAGAAGATTGTTTACGGTAATACTAAGAATCAAACTTTCATTTGCAGCAATCGTTCCTAGGTAAGCATTCTAAACACACAGAAAAAAAACAAGCATGTATACAAATTAACTAGAATTTTAAGTGTTTGTAGCAATGGTAAAAGATTTACATATGACCTACTATTTCCCCAGGGTGAGACAATAATCGATAGATACCTAACTCCCGGTTTGGGCCTGATATAAGGCAGTAATAAATTAGATATTTTCATCCAATGAAAATTATGCTATCTTACACCTAGAACAGTTTCCTGTTCTTGTTGAATATTACTGCTACGTCTGAAAGGCAACTTCTTTAAAGTTATTTTAAAACAAGAAAAGACAAGTAATATATACACTTAATTTAAAATAGATATTGCACATTAAAGCCATTTTTAGTTCTTAACAGTTTATCATTTTAATTACAAATCTCAGATGTAAGGATAGCATTCTAGGGTTAAGCACCTTCTTTACTTCTCGATTTGGAGATTTATACCGGAGAGCAGTTACTTCAGAATTAATCATCCCTTTTTCCACTACTTGGTATTTCTGGTGATGACTTTAGACGCTGTGGAGTTATTGTGCTTGACAGAAGGTCGTCTGCGGTAACAGCAAGAATAAAACTGTCGTACGCAGCAGTGTGTTCCAGCTAAACGGAAACTTACAATTAAGTGTCTGCAGAGTAATTCTCCTTGTAATTTTTTTGATTCACTAATCCTGTAGGTTACATACAGTTTCAAAGATCTTTTAAGGTACACTCACTTGAAGTTTTGATCAAAAAATACTACAAAATTTACAAAGCTACATAAAACCTTTTGTGGTGTAATTTTACAATTAATGTAGTTCGGGGGTTTGCAATGAATTTAGTTTATTATGAATCGTTAGTATGTCTTCGTATTCTATTCTAAATGATTTTCTTTCACAAAAATAATAAAGATTAAAATTATAGAACTTCTAGTGCTGCTGAAAAAAAGGTAATCAGTTTATTCTTCTGCAGATGAGTAAATAATTTCTTTTGTTTTTTCGAATCAGATTATTTCAAATCATCAAAGAACTTTGCTATGCTTATAGCTCTAAATTAAAGAAGTTATAAGTACATTTTAAGCAAACCCAAAACTTCTAATTTTAAAATTTTTCTTATCTTGATGCAATGAGTGAACTCCAGATTTATTGCTGCATTTTACAATTAATTATTATGTCTTTAATAGGAATTACGTTTTCACAGAATGATTATATGGTTCGGTTTGGAGTGCTACGGTCTACTTTTTTCAAAACGAGGGCTAATAAGACCGGAACCTACAGTTTAAAGCCGATTCCGAACGGTTACGAACATTCATGCCACGGTGGGATTCGAACCCACCAACTCTGATACAGAAAGTCAGCACCCTAACCAATCGGCCATCGTAATGATTATATGGATGGAACCAGTTATTAATTATATATTATTAACTGGGTAACTATTAATGATTAAATGGATGGATCCAGTTATGTTACTTAGACACTTAAGAATATGAAATTAATAAATAAAGATAAGAAAGTAAAGAAGAATAATGCAAAATAAATTGTAAAAATAGAGGATAACAGTAAAAGAGGAAGAATAAAATAAAACTTAAAATTAGTACACAAAATGCGATATAAAGAATAAATGAAACATTATAAAGTATACCTATGGAAATAAATTATAAAGAAATAATTTGTTAATCAACATCCAGTTATGGTGTTGTGTTTTAGTATTGGAGTTTGTGGTTTTAATTCCCCTTCCGGCATAGAAATTTGTAAGATGTTCGAAATCAATTTTATGCAGAACGTTCCGACCTAATTATTCCTCATATGATAAATAATCTGACTGCACGTCTCACTAAACTAAATCACGAGAAATTACGAAGTTTAGGCACACACAAGACATGTTTGTTACTAAGGTTAAGCAGTACTAAATACAATGCAGAGGTTAAAGAATAAAATGGAAGAAACAAGTCATATTCTTCACTACGTTTTACTCAGTATCATATTTTGTTATGTCAGTCACAAAGTGTTCAAGCGATTTTGCCACTTAGTGGAATGTCATTTAGAACAATTACATTTAACCACACGGGTGAAGCATGTAACTTCAAAGAATCTACTCACATGGGTGGAATCCTGAATTGAAGTATCAGATTAGTACTAGATTTGGGTTTGAGTGATTCAGTAACATCCCGACAGCCAAAACCAGCTCTTTATCTCAATTTAACAACTAATTTAATCTAGATTTAAGTCCAGACGTATCATTAAATGTGGCTTATTTCACATGATTAGATTGTAGGAAGGAATAGATACAATCGACTAATGCTGAAATAGATAATAAATTATTTCTTCCCTTTTAGGAAAGAGATGTTAAAATATATAAAAAATAATGTTTATAATATTTAGCTTATTTCTGTTTGAGAATTGTTAAAATAAGTACATTTCTGATTTAGATCTTATGTAATATTTACATGTTCTGTTTACACTTTTACATGAAAGCAAATATACACCCGCACCTTTTCTCAAGAAACGCTTCTATAAGTGAATCTGTGGCTTATGAAGTAGCCTTTCTTGGTTGAAAAGGTGCCCATCCCTATCTCAGCTAATTCGGTCACCCTTCAAGGGAGGTTCAACGACTAACAACTTGACAATCTTCTTTTTCTTCGTAGAAAGCTGTGTATTCTTTAACAGAGAGTACGAAAACCCAACGAGGGCATCAAAAGAAAAAAACAGAGAACTGATTTTACATTATATCGGAATGTGTTTCAGGAAGTTTTTTGTGGGTAACAGCTGTTAATAAATTTGTATTCTTCCCCCCTTCACAGTATTGTATTTATAGGGCATTCTCGTGTGTTACGTTTAACCGGCAACAGAGCCCTGGCAATGCCCTCCTCGAACTTGTCGCCCTGCCAAGGATTTCACTGTTCGCACGGTCGAAACGTGAATGACGTGCTTTTTTGTACATAGGCAGAAATAGTGGAAAAGAAATCAAACAAAAAGCAACGGATTCCTGGAGCTTCGGAAGATCCCAAATAGCACGTGCCCATAAAAAAATGGAAGGAAAAAAACTCTTGATACACATAGGAAGATATGTAACGATTCACTTTCTTTTTCTCCCTAAGTAATAACATAGATTTGTGTGGGTGTAATGTTGGTGTACTTTTTTGGAACATGATCAATGATAAATGAGACAGGGTGGTCTACAGCTTATCATGGATAAAGTTCTTGAACTCTATTCAATAGGAGAAAAACGTAACTTCTGATATACACTAAATGCAATTGTCGCTCTGATAATGATTTCATTATCTGCATGGTTGAAACACAAACAACTTGATTTTTATGTATAGGCAGGATTAAAGGATAAGTAATCAAATATGCAACAGATTTCTGTAGCTTTAGAAATTTTCAAAAAGCACGCGCTCATAAAAAATGAAAGAAAAAACTTTATTTACCTTGGAAGTTAAGTAACAATCCTCTTTCTTTCTTTCTTTCTTTTTTTTTTAAGTAATTACAAAAATTTATGTCGGTGTAATGTGGATCTACGCCTTTTAAAACTTGACGAATGATTAACGAGGTCGGATAATCCCTAGTTTAATATGAATAAAGTTCTTTAATGCCGTGGAATAGATTGAGGGTAGGTAAACTGTTTTAGTGCAACATCAGATCGGAAATAAAAAGCAAAAGAAAAGAAAATACGCTTGGTGGCCCAGGTTACAAACAAAATAGGTATACTTTTTAATGGGTAATTCTTCCCATAAAGCTAAATAGATAATTCTACTGTTTTATTAGCTAGGTTATTTTCACACACGTTATACGTCCCCAGGGGCACATGTCCTTTAGGTGTGTACGGGCTTCACGACCCCGGTGTACCTGAGTGATCTTTTCTTCGCTTTCTTCCTGGTAATCTAGAACTTACCTCTATAGTGTTTGCTCCTTACCGGGTTGGACCACATTAAAATCGGACCATGACGGGCTTCTCGTAGGTGAGCGGTGGCTTGGTAGCCATATATGGAGTCACTGTCGCGGCACGGTCATCAATAGCTGTTGCTGTATGTCTTCAGATGGGTTAGAGTAAAACACACTTACACACGTTACACGCTCTGGATGGCTTCAGGCAGGGACAGTGTTACAACCCACTTATATACGTTATATTTACACATACATAATATTTATATACATTTTTGTTAAAACTTAGAAGTAAATGAAAACGTTTTTAATGAAATTATTACAGAATAGTTAAAATCTGAAGCAATATTATTAAAAATGAAATTGTTTCTTCTGAGACATTATTTCCTTATACTGAACTTGAGATAGTAGTTCCTGTAAGTAATTTGGACCCCACGACCTGTGTTTCGCAGATGTACACCCTTGACTATATCTGCAAAATTCGCCCCTATTGACCCCTTCCACATGATGTTCCTTGGGGAAACAGGAGCAGGTTGGCTAAGGGCCGCTGATAAGGTTTTTCGGATGTGTCGCTTGTTTGTTCTTTCAGGGCATCTGAAAAGGAAGATTTTCTCTTTTCGGAAGGGATCAAGTTTCGAGAAGCTGACCACCCGAAGAAAGGAGTGAAGATCTTCTAGAGAGCAGTTGGATTTATTGAGTCGACATAGGGCCTGTGACCGGGAGACATCTCTCTGTGCTAATGTGAGAAAACACTAATCTCGGTTATTTAAATCTGGATAAGACAGGCTCCCAGACTCAAATATGATATTTTGATTTACTTTAATTTTTCATCAATGTTGTAAATAAATGTTTGCTGCCCTTAAAGTTTGGGGAGGTTATTTAATGCATCTTCAGAGACGACCGAACATACCTGTTCCATTAACGTAGGCGGGCAGGTCCCACGCTAAATTTGCACTCCAGAAAAGGGGGTCGTTACATACGTAACGTTACTTGTAATAATAGCCTGTAATGAGATTTTACATAGCAAGTTGTGAAATACTATATTACTACTTTGATAAAGAAAAATTAACAACATGTTCATCTATGATTTAACGACACACAAACAGCTCGATATGGGCCGAACGCTGGCCGATTGGTTAAGGCGCTGATCTTCGGTACCGGAGTTCGTGGGTTCGAATCCCAGTATGGCATGGATGTTCGTAGCCGTTCAGAATCGGCTTTAAGCAGTAGGTCCCGCTCTCATTAGCCCTCGAGTGCAAAACAGTAGACCGTAGCGCTCCAAACCAAACCAAACCATATGCAGCCAATATTCAAAATTTAGATTGGATAAAGATGGCCCCGCTATTTACTTGAGTGTGCCAAATTTTCCCTGCGCTAGTAATTTATAATCTCCTGGATAAACATAGCTTTTTTTGGCATGACCATAATACTTACGGTCATTGTAGAACAAAAGGTTATAAAATAGTCGACTTGATTGTGGTTCTTAGCTGTATTTTATGACCCGAGGAAACATAAATAGTTTTATCCACTTTTTATCCCAGATAATAGTCTACTAATTAAAAAAAATTTGCTTAAACAAAAGAAAATTAATGTATGAAAATATCTATTTCTCTGCCATAGTATACAAGTTTATAATAATCATAGTTAAAATATTAAATTACTAACAGTCTTACAAACTGTCAAAACTATCTTTAAAAAAGAATAAAATACAGCATAACAGAAGCATATAGACAAATGGTAGCAGCTATAAATTGTTAAATTTTAATTTCGGTGGTTAGATTCTACCTAACATTGTACCCACAAGCAAATAAGTAATTTAACACGTTGACGGATATTTGCGTAGGCAGGGGGAGAGATCTGGAGCACTGTTCCCCCCCCCCCCCGAAATTTTGAAAGTCTATTTTGTAGATATACAATGTCCCACTACTGTGTGTGTATGTGCTATCTGCCTAGTTGTTCATGAACATGTACAGTTATTTTCTTAGAAAAAAACTCGCTGAGACCATAAAAGTCTTGCTGGGCCGCTGGCCGGAAATACAGCACTGTATTTCCGGTACTGTATTCCGGAAATACAGTGCTTTCCCTTTCTTTAATTGAAGTATCATTCAGAGACAAAAGATGTCTTTCTCCCTTGCTCCCCCTCCGAAAATAATATCTGGCTACGGCCCTGTGTATAGCCATCAAAGCGAAGTTCACTATGTTGCATGACGGCAATAGCCGTCCAAAACGAAACGGTCGTTTTTAGACACTACGGCTATAGCGGCACAAATATGCATTTACCGGCGTACAAGTAGAATCCTAGTGTCATGTTTTGGAAACAATGTTTTAGGTTGAATTTCGCTTTTCACCTGTTACACGACTTGCAGCTTCAGTATGCACATGGTTCTGAAGGGAGTAGTGCGATCGTGTTTTCTCTTGAATATATTTTTTTGTCATTTATTTATTTTTTATTTGATTATAAACTAACATTTCGTGTAAAACTCCTCAAAATACCTTGATGCACACAGAAAATTGCTTATTTGAGTCATTAACCCTCCGAGTGGTCCACACCCAGGAAAAAAAGTCTCCAAAAAATACGTTTTATTGTGTCAGTGACCAAAGTGTTCTATGATTTTTTTACTTCACCCTTTGTCGACTAGATTGGAATACTGGAAACCCACCCTCGTTATTGTCCCTTTACTTCCGGATATAGAATATAAATA
>CM063506.1:105129564-105134564 GCA_032207245.1 Pardosa pseudoannulata
TATTTTTCTTTAAAATTTTAATGACTTCCTTTACAGACTATATAACGATTATTTAAAGAAAAATTTGAAAATGAAGATTTAAGTTATAGAGTTGGCATTTATCTTTAATTTTCTGTAAATAGTCATTCTATTAAAAGCATAAAATGTACAAACCCATACATATTTAAAAACGTCAATTCTCTACAAAGAATCCCTGTTTCTATCATACAAAACAAAAAGTGAATAATTGTACCCATTTGTTTGGCGATCACCGCTTAAAAAAATGGCACATATATTGTCACACATTTTATAATGTGTAAAGTCTGGTCATGAAATTTCCCGAGTTGTGTTGTAGAGGAATGTTAATGTGGCTTTATTTTTCTTTAAAATTTTAACGACTTCCTTTACAATATACATAACGATCCTTTTAAGAGAAATTTGACAACGAAACTTTAGTTATAAAGTTGGCATTTGTCTTTAATTTTTCTGTAAATAGTCATTCTATTAAAAGAATAAAATGTACAAACCCATACTTAAAAACAGCAATTCTCTTTGAAGAATCCCTATTTCTATCATACAAAACAAAAGGGGAATAATTTGACCCAAAAAAGATTCGATCCCCGCTTAGAAAAATAGCACATATATTGACACACGTTTTATGTCTAAAGCCTGGTCATGAAATTTCCCGATAAGTTGTGTTGTAAAAGAAGCCGAACTTTAATGGGACTTTATTTTTCTTTAAAATTTTATTGACTTCCTTTATAGAATATGTAACGATTCTTAGAAATTTGAAAACGAAACTTTAAGTTATAAAGTTGACATTTGTCTTTAATTTTACTGTAAATAGTGATTCTATTCTTTTAATAGAATCACTATTAATCCCAAAAGAATAAAATGTACAAACCCATATTTAATAACAGCAATTCTCTTTGAAGAATTCCTATTTCTATCAAACAAAATAAAAGGTGAATAATTTGACCCAAAAAGATTCGATCACCGCTTAGACAAATGGCACATATATTGACACACGTTTTATGTCTAAAGCCTATTCATGAAATTTCCCGATAAGTCGTGTTGTAAAAGAAACCAAACTTTAATGGGATTTTATTTTTCTTTAAAATTTTAATGACTTCCTTCACAAAATATATAATGATCATTTTAAGAGAAATTTCACAAAGAAATTTTAAATTATAAAGTTGGAATGTGTCTTTAATTTTTCTTTAAATAGTCATTCTATTAAAATCATAAAATGTACAAGCCCATACGTATTTACAAACGGCAATTCTCCGCAAATAATCCCTATTTCTGTCATACAAAACAAAAGGTGAATAATTTGACCCAGAAAGGTTTGATCCCCGCTTAGGCAAATCGCACATATATTGACACAAATTTTAAAATGTCTAAAGCCTGGTCATGAAATTTTTTGATGAGTTGTGTTGTAAAAGAAGCCGAACTTTAATGTGACTTTATTTTTCTTTAAAAGTCTAATGACTTCCTTTAAGGATATATAAAAATACTTTTATGAGAAATTTGAAAGCGTAACTTAAGTTATAAAGTTGGCATTTGTATTTAATTTTTCTGTAAAGTCATTCTATGGAAAGTATGAAAAGAACTGACTCATATTTAAAAAAGGCAATTCACATCAAAGAATTCAGATTTTTATCACAGAAAATAAAAGGTGAATAATGTGACTCAGGTTTGATCTACGGTTAGACAAATGGCACAAATATTGGCACATATGTTAGAATTTTTAGGGTCTGGCCTTAAAATTTCAAGCACTAAAGCATAGAATACACTTAGCAAAGAGGAGATACAACCAAATTATTTGGCACAAAAGAGAACCATACAGCTTGTGTGATTTAGTCTTGTTTCTCGTTAACAATATAACAGGATATCTGTAGCTGTCTATTGTAATATATATATATATATATATATATATATATATATATATATATATATATATATATATATATATATATATATATATATATATATATATATATATATAAATTATTACACTTTAATATCTCTTAAAATTCTTCTCTTTCCCAAATTTATTTTTCCAACCATAAAATATCTTAATTAAAGGACTGTCAGCGACTTATAATTCTTCAAATCCATTTCCCAAAGCTTTCTCTGCAATAAATGCAAATTTTCTACCCACTCTCCATATTTTCAACTTGACGCCGGTTCGCTTTCAATGATCCTGTCTGACTGTTAATAGCACTGACTAAGCAACTCTCTCTTGGGAATTCATGTGAGCCTCTCGCTCTGAGCTCCAACCCTGTAATCCACATATATTTTCATGATCATTCTGTCTTCTGTCCTTCATAGAGCCACATGTCGTTCTCTTCACTCAATAAAAGTTCAAGTTTTTGTTACGGACTTGCAATGTTACTACAATAGCCTCGAATGTTTACTACAATAGTTTAGTTGTTAAATTATAAAAAATAGCAAAATAATTTTCTTAATTTAGTTCTAATTAAATGAAGTGAATATCCTTTAAATTGGATCCTAGAATACAAAACAGCTGATATGTTTAAAGCAACAATTTTCTTCTTTCGCCGACTCGGTTAATCATGTTGTCACAGTTGAAACCATTTTGAGTTTTCTTTTATATCGAATGGTTACATATTACAACCGTTAGAGAGAATGGTCACCTTTGACTTACAACCTGTAGGAGTAGAGGAATTCATTAAGGCTATGCAGATAAACCATGTAATATAATCCAGATCTGTAGAAAACTCTATCAAAGCACAGATCAATGGCTTTATAAAGTAGTGCCTGTGATTGTTCGGTCAGGGTTAAGTCATAATAGAACGTAAAACGTCATAAAAGTTTTAAAAAGTGAAACTGACATGTGCTTTACCTTCATAACGTTTTCATTAATCTTATTCAATGAAAAGTTTCTGATAGTATTATAGATAACTAGTACATTGTTCACAGAAAGAAATAAAATTATTACTAAAGAAATATCTACATGATCTATAAAGAACAAGCAAAATGAAATATATCATTGTAAATGCGAGGCAGAAATTCTTTTAATTTTCAACTCGGTTTTCAGTGTTTAACAATGAATTCAATTAAGCAGAAAGGAAATATTTCTCTGCAAAAGTTTTGCTGGCAAAAATGTGTATTGTTAAATAATTACAACATCTTACTGTAGAATAATTTTTATTTATTTGTGCTGTTAGATAACCTATAGCAGATAAGAGTTTAGTGAGATGAAAGTTTCAGCCGAATATATAAGTAATCTAGTAAATTTGGATTTTGTTTAAGCCAAGATAATAGATAATTAAAAACTTTAGAAAACTCTTAATCTCTTTATGGTGTTTACATTTAATAGCGTTTAAATTTATAGCTAATGCATAGTTATAATTCATTTTTAGCTAACTTTTATTCCTATTTATATACTTACTTTAATAATACATTTAATAAAATAAATTTCATTTTTTAAACTTCTAAATAAATCATTCAAACATTTAAAGAAAACCTAAAATTTATTGTTATATATTAAATATTTTTATTAATAAAAAATGTAAGATTTCTTTTATCTTTTCACATTATTTAGTTATATATTTTTTGTGTGACATATTTCTCGTTACTTCAACCTCCCACCCCTTACATATATACGTCTACTCCCCTGTGTTTAATAGTTTTTAAATTATAAAAAAAAATAGCGAATTAATTTCTGAAATTTAATTGTAAGATTAAATAATATATAATATTATTTAATCTTAATATAAAATAAGTAATAATATATAATATTTTTCATTTTTAGCCTAACAATATTTTAAATTAAACGTATTATAATTTTTCTTTATTAATCTAAATTTTAAAGAAGATTCAGCTAAAATAATTGCAAAGGATTTTGTAGAATATTTCTGAATGATTCTTTAACAAGTGCTATTTTTTTATCTATACATGTGCTTTATTTTTTTCTCTAATGTGATTAACATCATTAAATTCTTTATTCTGATTAAGGAATATAAACTAAAGCTCAAGAAGAAAAGCATTTGAAAAGCATGCATCTATTTCACAGCTTAAAAACCAAGTTATTGAGCACTACAGGGTTAAGCAAGAATTCAGCTGATCGAAGAATAACTACATGAATAATGGTAGAATGGTAGTTCATTGCCGTTTGGTACTGGCATTCATGGGGTAGAGTTTCGCTGTTGGCATGGATGTTCGTAGCTGTTCAGAACAGATTTAGAATAGATTCAGCAGTAAGTAGATCCCAATCTAATTAGGCTAAATGTAAAAAAAAAAATCAAAAGAAACTTGAAATAAGTACTGAAAACTGAAAATAAAGCAGAGTTAAACAGGCAGACAACAGACACTTTGATTATATGTGCTTGACTGATAACGGAGACCACTCTCCAAATGTTTTGTTTATCGGTTAGAAAATCATTGTCACATGGTTTGTTATCGGTTAGGTATTAATACCCTAATCATGCCAAATCTTTATAAAATTTTTAAAATTATATTTTGTTATAAAGTTAGGTCTGAATTTAACTTTAATAAACCTCAAGCCATCCCCTATATAATACTAGCCTACGTTGTCTGTCCATATCTCCGTCTGTCCTTGAATTTATGAAGCGGTTGTACCTGGAATGGATAGAGGCATCCATATTGTATTTTTGATGAGCTAGGGTTAGCAAAATTCAAAGCAAACTCGAAAATGGTTGAAATCCACCCCTTCCCCCCTTTTCGAGTGTTTAATGCCATTATTTCAAGCTCTGATGTCCCGGCTAAGAGCAGAACATTAAATTTACCGATTTATCACATAATAAATAGTTAAAAGTAAAATTTTTTCTAGCATTATGACGTCATTATTTTAACCATTTCATTTAATAATTTCTTGTTTTAAATTATTTAAACATCGTCGGCATTATTTTCATACGTTTTATCACTGTACTTAGCTTTTACATATTTTTTTTTAAATATTTGTATTAAATAATAGATTATGTACATATGTGCTAATTTTAAATTGAATCATCGATTATTTTTTGTTGCAATGA
>CM063506.1:105139564-105157064 GCA_032207245.1 Pardosa pseudoannulata
AATATATACTTTTAGAAATTGATGCAATTTACTGACTCATAGAAAAAAAATAAGATTAACTTTCTACTTGCAAGTGTTAATTAATATATTTTGCAATACGCTCTTACTGTGTATTTAAATCGTATGACATTTAAAAAACCTCGACAAATAGTAAGTAGTAGTGTAGAATATAACAAGTCTTAGCAATTTAGGTTGAATAGTCCTAACCCTTTATAAATAATTTTTTTCTACAAAAGTAATTTTTTTGTTTTAAGCAAAAGTGACTATTTTGTTTGTAAACTTGACCGATTTTTCATGTTTTAATGAGTTAATCAGGCCATAGAAACTATTAAACAAAACTAAATATGAGTCTAGTTTATCTCTATGCTCATTCAGCCTGTCTTACAAACTGTGGTCGAGAGAGATATTTCTGGCATACAAAATAATTAACGAAAATATTAACGGAACCATTAACGAAATTCAGTTTTGTATCTGTCTTTAATTTTAAACACTCTTGACTAGCATCTAATTTTGTATTTAATTTATATAACATTCATATTTGCGTATTTGTTTTTTTTCCTTTTATTTTCACTCTTGTTAAAAAATCTTTATAAATAACATAGGATAGAAATAATAAAATACATACTTTTAGAAATTGACGCAATTTACTGACTCATAGAAAAAAAATAAGAGTAACTTTCTACTTGCATCTGTTAATTAATATATTTTGCAATTCGCTCTTAACGTATATTTTATATCCTATGACATTTAAAAAACTCGACAAATAGTAAATAGTGGTGTAGAATATAACAAGTTTTAGCAATTTAGGTTTATTGTCCTTACCCTTTATAAATACTTTTTTTCTACAAAAATATTTTTTTTTGTTTTAAGCAAAAGAGACTACTTTGTTTGTAAACTTGACCGATTTTTCATGTTTTAATGAGTTAATCAGGCCGTAGAAACTATTAAACAAAACTAAATATGAGTCTAGTTTATATCTAAGCTCAATCACGCCTGTCTTACAAACTGTGGGTGAGAGAGATATTTATGGCATACAAAATAATTAACGAAAACATTAACGAAACCATTAACAAAATTCAGTTTTGTATCTGCCTCTAATTTTGAGCATTCTTGACTTGTTTCTATTTTTTTATTTAATTTATATAACATTCATATTTGTGTATTTATTAATTTTTTTCAGTTTATTTTCAGTCTTGTTAAAAAAAAAACTTTATAAATAAGATATAATAGAAATAACAAAATATATTCTTTTAGAAATTGGGGCAATTTACTGACTCATAAAAATAAAAAGAAGATTAAGTTTTTACTTTCATGTGTTAATTAATACATTTTGCAATTCGCTCTTACTGTGTATTTTATATCGTATGACAATTAAAAAAACACGACAAATAGTAAATAGTGATGTAGAATATAACAAGTCTTAGCAATTTAGGTTGAATGGTCCTTCCTCTTTATAAATACTTTTTTTTTTCTACAAAAGTAATTTAAGCAAAAGTAACTATTTTATTTGCAAACTTGACCGATTTTTTATATTTTAATGAGTTAATCAGGCCGTAGAAACTATTAAATAAACTAAATATGAGTCTAGTTTATCCCTATGCTCATTCACGCCTGTCTTACAAATTGTGGTCGAGAAAGATAATTCCGGCATACAAAATAATTAGTTTTTTTTGAGTTGTTCTTTTACTATTCCAGAACTTACTTTTTACTTTATGCTTTTGCTCCATGATTCATTCACTCAGTGATTATCACTAGCCAAATGTGGTTTATTGACACTAGATGTCAGGAAATATTATTAAAAACTCGTTACACGCACTGTAACCAACGGGTCAACCAGTCCATGTTTCCGGGTTCAACCAGCCAGTCGACTGGCAGATTTCCGAGAAAAGGGAACAAAATTTTGCTGGGGACTTTTTTTTCTAATGAGCTATATCAACAAAACCTCGATTGCCAGAGGGGTGGGACTAGAATTTTGTCGCTGAAGGTGTGGCAAAGGCGTAAGGCATTCCTATTCTAGTGTTTGCATTTTAAGTGCCAAAGAGGAAAGAAAAACACTGTATGAATAGAAGGCGTTTTTCCTGGTGTTCACTAACCTGTCGATAATTGGTGGGTAATCTCGAAGCACAGAACAATGCGAAGTACACTCCAGGCAATGATATTAATGCATAATCCATTTGCGTGATGATACAGTTTTGGTAGCGTAATTTGCAAAACGAGGATTAGTTTTAGTAGTTGAAAAAAATGATTTAAAATTCGATGTTGAATACGAATACCATTAATGTAAATTCTAAATGCCTGGAACAAATTCTTTCGTGAAAGAAGCTGACTGCAATTGCATGATTTCTTTATAAAGAAAATCTAAATCGTTTGCCTGATGATACAGTTTTGGTAGCGTAATTTGCAAAACGAGGATTAGGTTTAGTAGTTGAAAAAAATGATTTAAAATTCGACGTTGAATAAGAATACCATTAATGTAAATTCTAAATGTCTGGAACAAACTTCTTTCGTGAAAGAAGCTGACTGCAATTGCATGATTTCTTTATAAAGAAAATCTAAATCGTTTGCCTGATGATACAGTTTTGGTAGCGTAATTTGCAAAACGAGGATTAGGTTTAGTAGTTGAAAAAAATGATTTCAAATTCGACGTTGAATGCGAATACCATTAATGTAAATTCTAAATGTCTGGAACAAATTTCTTTCGTGAAAGAAGCTGACTGCAATTGCATGATTTCTTTATAAAGAAAATCTAAATCGTTTGCCTGATGATACAGTTTTGGTAGCGTAATTTGCAAAACGAGGATTAGGTTTAGTAGTTGAAAAAAATGATTTCAAATTCGACGTTGAATGCGAATACCATTAATGTAAATTCTAAATGTCTGGAACAAATTTCTTTCGTGAAAGAAGCTGACTGCAATTGAATGATTTCCTTATAAAGAAAATCTAAATCGTTGACATCTAAATCATTGTTACGAAAGATATAGTTTGGAAGATGTAACGTTTGAATTGCTTCAATTACTAACTAATGTAATGAAATAGTCATCTTTTTCTCTCAATACTATAATTGCTTTTAAAAAACATAAACTACATATGTATCCGCAGCTATATAATAGAAATTCAAGAAAAAGAAATTGTATAACAATAGTCCAAGCCATGATTTAAAAAGAATGATTACTCAAACAAAATAGATGAAAACCTGAAGTAATTATATTACGATTTAAACTACTTATATAATACTCATTTAATATGTAATATCTTCCTCGAGTTTATGTATTGTTTTAATTATGGTAACAAATATATTATATATATATATATATATATATATATATATATATATATATATATATATATATATATAATTCCCTTTATTACAGGTTTGGTAATAATTTGTGTTTTATTTAGCCAACAAATGCGCAATTAGAGTTTTATTGTTTGACAGTGAAGATTCTAATTTATTTTCTCCCGAAAGCAGTTTTGTTTTCAATTTATTCCGTACTTTTGCAAGCATTTAGATGCAAGAGTATACCTGTAAAAATTATTTTATAGTCCTGCTTATACGGTCTAATTTATGATTCCATGATAAAATCATTTATTTGTTAAAACGTCATCTAAAATTTCTTTTGGCAACGGCAAAACTGATTATTACAATTATTTTTGATTGATGTACACGTCCCATTATCTAGATAAAACTAATCTAAGAATCTTTATGAATTTTTGCAAATTAGAAATTGTGTTTTTTGGAAGTAAGAGAAATCTTTATTAGGGCCAAACACGATTGAATACCCTCAATTTTATTTCTCGTCCTATCTATGTTATATATCAAAGCGATGCCATAAATTAAAAAATGTAAATATATCTATCCATTCAAATTACTAATGCTGTTTTAGTGGAAAATAATTATAGGAGATATCAGTTTGTTAACTTTGATAATTATAAAGTAAAAATATATCTTGACTTTTAACTAATGTAGACTACTGTTATTTTTCGTACTATCGATGTTATTTATCAAAGCGATGCCATAAATTATAAAAAAATATAAATATATATGTCCATTTCAAATTACTAATGCTGTTTTAGTGGAAAATAATTATACAACATATTGTTTTGTTAACTTTGATAATTTTAAAGTAAAAATATATATTGACTTTTAACTACTAAAGACTACTGTTATGTTCATAGATGTTATTTATCAAAGCGATGCCCATAAATTAAAAATATAATAATATACCATTCAAAATTACTATGCTGTTTTAGTGGAAAATAATTAGAATATCTTTTTGTTTTTGATAATTATAAAGTAAAAATATTATCTTGACTAACTAATGATACTACTGTTATTTCTCGTCCTATCTATGTTATATATCAAAGCGATGCCATAAATTAAAAAATGTAAATATATCTATCCATTCAAATTACTAATGCTGTTTTAGTGGAAAATAATTATAGGAGATATCAATTTGTGAACTTTGATAATTATAAAGTAAAAATATATCTTGACTTTTAACTAATGTAGACTACTGTTATTTTTCGTACTATCGATGTTATTTATCAAAGCGATGTCATAAATTATAAAAAAAATATAAATATATATGTCCATTTCAAATTACTAATGCTGTTTTAGTGGAAAATAATTATACAACATATTATTTTGTTAACTTTGATAATTTTAAAGTAAAAATATATATTGACTTTTAACTACTAAAAACTACTGTTATGTTTCGCCCTATAGATGTTATTTATCAAAGCGATGCCATAAATTAAAAAATATAAATATATCTATCCATTCAAAATTACTAATACTGTTTTAGTGGAAAATAATTATAGGAGATATAATTTTATTAAATTTGATAATTATAAAGTAAAAATATATATTGACTTTTAACTACTAAAGACTACTCTTATGTTTGCCCTACCGATGTTATTTATCAAAACGATGCTATAAATTAAAAAATATAAATATATCTGTCCATTCAAAACTACTAATGCTGTTTTAGTGGAAAATAATTATAGGAGATATCAGTTTGTTAACTTTCATAATTTTAAAGTAAAAATATATATTGACTTTTAACTACTAAAGACTACTCTTATGTTTGCCCTACCGATGTTATTTATCAAAACGATGCTATAAATTAAAAAATGTAAATATATCTATCCATTCAAATTACTAATGCTGTTTTAGTGGAAAATAATTATAGGAGATATCAGTTTGTTAACTTTCATAATTTTAAAGTAAAAATATATCTTGACTTTTAACTAATGTAGACTACTGTTATTTTTTCGCCCTATCGATGTTATTTATCAAAAGCGATGCCATAAATTATAAAAAAATATAAATATATCTATCCATTTCAAATTACTAATGCTGTTTTAGTGGAAAATAATTATAGGAGATTTTTGTTACATTTGATAATTATAAAGTAAAAATATATCTTGACTTTTAACTAATGTAGACTACTGTTATTTTTCGCCCTATCGATGTTATTTATCAAAGCGATGTCATAAATTATAAAAAAAATATAAATATATCTGTCCATTCAAATTACTAATGCTGTTTTAGTGGAAAATAATTATAGGAGATATCAATTTGTGAACTTTGATAATTATAAAGTAAAAATATATCTTGACTTTTAACTAATGTAGACTACTGTTATTTTTCGTACTATCGATGTTATTTATCAAAGCGATGTCATAAATTATAAAAAAAATATAAATATATATGTCCATTTCAAATTACTAATGCTGTTTTAGTGGAAAATAATTATACAACATATTATTTTGTTAACTTTGATAATTTTAAAGTAAAAATATATATTGACTTTTAACTACTGTAGACTACTGTTATTTTTCGTACTATCGATGTTATTTATCAAAGCGATGCCATGAGTTATAAAAAAAAAATATAAATATATATGTCCATTTCAGATTACTAATGCTGTTTTAGTGGAAAATAATTATAGGAGTTATAATTTTGTTAACTTTGATAATTATAAAGTAAAAATATATCTTGACTTTTAACTAATGTAGACTACTGTTATTTTTCGTACTATCGATGTTATTTATCAAAGCGATGCCATAAATTATAAAAAAATATGTAAATATATAATGTCCATTCAAATTACTAATGCTGTTTTAGTGGAAAATAATTATAGGAGATTATTTTGTTAACTTTGATAATTTATAAGTAGTAAAAATATATCTTGACTTTTAACTAATGTAGACTACTGTTATTTTTCGTACTATCGATGTTATTTATCAAAGCGATGCCATAAATTATAAAAAAATATAAATATATATGTCCATTTCAAATTACTAATGCTGTTTTAGTGGAAAATAATTATAGGAGATATCAGTTTGTTAACTTTCATAATTTTAAAGTAAAAATATATCTTGACTTTTAACTGCTGTAGACTACTGTTATTTTTCGTACTATCGATGTTATTTATCAAAGCGATGCCATGAGTTATAAAAAAAAAATATAAATATATATGTCCATTTCAGATTACTAATGCTGTTTTAATGGAAAATAATTATCGGAGATATCAGTTTGTTAACTTTGATAATTATAAAGTAAAAATATATCTTGACTTTTAACTAATGTAGACTACTGTTATTTTTCGTACTATCGATGTTATTTATCAAAGCGATGCCATAAATTATAAAAAAATATAAATAAATATATTATGACCATTCCAAATTACTAATGCTGTTTTAGTGTGGAAAATAATTATAGGAGATATCAGTTTGTTAAATTTCATAATTTTAAAGTAAAAATATATCTTGACTTTTAACTAATGTAGACTACTGTTATTTTTCGTACTATCGATGTTATTTATCAAAGCGATGCCATAAATTATAAAAAAAAATGTAAATATATAATGTCCATTTCAGATTACTAATGCTGTTTTAATGGAAAATAATTATAGGAGTTATAATTTTGTTAACTTTGATAATTATTAAAGCAAAAATATATCTTGACTTTTTAACTAATGTAGACTACTGTTATTTTTTCGTCCTATCGATGTTATTTATCAAAGCGATGCCATAAATTATAAAAAAATATATAAATATATATTCCATTTCAGATTACTAATGCTGTTTTAATGGAAAATAATTATAGGAGTTATAATTTTGTTTAACTTTGATAATTATAAAGCAAAAATATATCTTGACTTTTAACTAATGTAGACTACTGTTATTTTTCGTCCTATCGATGTTATTTATCAAAGCGATGTCATAAATTATAAAAAAAATATAAATATATATGTCCATTTCAAATTACTAATGCTGTTTTAGTGGAAAATAATTATACAACATATTATTTTGTTAACTTTGATAATTTTAAAGTAAAAATATATATTGACTTTTAACTGCTGTAGACTACTGTTTATTTTTCGTACTATCGATGTTATTTATCAAAGCGATGCCATAAATTATAAAAAAAAATGTAAATATATAATGTCCATTTCAAATTACTAATGCTGTTTTAATTGGAAAATAATATAGGAGTTATAATTTTGTTAACTTTGATAATTATAAAGCAAAAATATATCTTGACTTTTAACTAATGTAGACTACTGTTATTTTTCGTCCTATCGATGTTATTTATCAAAGCGATGCCATAAATTATATAAAAAATATATAAATATATATGTCCATTCCAAAATTACTAATGCTGTTTTTAGTGGAAAATAATTATAGGAGATTATCAGTTTGTTAACTTTGATAATTTTAAAAGTAAAAATATATCTTGACTTTTAACTGCTGTAGACTACTGTTATTTTTCGTACTATCGATGTTATTTATCAAAGCGATGCCATAAATATATAAAAAAAAATGTAAATATATATGTCCATTTCAGATTACTAATGCTGTTTTAATGGAAAATAATTATAGGAGTTATAATTTTGTTAACTTTGATAATTATAAAGCAAAAATATATCTTGACTTTTAACTAATGTAGACTACTGTTATTTTTTCGTCCTATCGATGTTATTTATCAAAGCGATGCCATAAATTATAAAAAAAATATATAAATATATATGACCATTTCCAAATTACTAATGCTGTTTTAGTGGAAAATAATTATAGGAGATATCAGTTTTGTTAACTTTCATAATTTTAAAGTAAAAAATATATCATTGACTTTTAACTGCTGTAGACTACTGTTATTTTTCGTACTATCGATGTTATTTATCAAAGCGATGCCATAAATTATAAAAAAAAATGTAAATATATAATGTCCATTTCAGATTACTAATGCTGTTTTAATGGAAAATAATTATAGGAGTTATAATTTTTGTTAACTTTGATAATTATAAAGCAAAAATATATCTTGACTTTTAACTAATGTAGACTACTGTTATTTTTCGTCCTATCGATGTTATTTATCAAAGCGATGCCATAAATTATTAAAAAAAATATATAAATATATATGTCCATTTCAGATTACTAATGCTGTTTTAATGGAAAATAATTATAGGAGTTATAATTTTGTTAACTTTGATAATTATAAAGCAAAAATATATCTTGAATTTTAACTAATGTAGACTACTGTTATTTTCGTCTATCGATGTTATTTATCAAAGCGATGCCATAAATTATAAAAAAAAATATATAAATATATATGACCATTCCAAATTACTAATGCTGTTTTAGTGGAAAATAATTAGGAGATATCAGTTTGTTAACTTTCATAATTTTAAAGTAAAAATATATCTTGACTTTTAACTACTGTAGACTACTGTTATTTTTCGTACTATCGATGTTATTTATCAAAGCGATGCCATAAATTATAAAAAAAAATGTAAATATATAATGTCCATTTCAGATTACTAATGCTGTTTTAATGGAAAATAATTATAGGAGTTATAATTTTGTTAACTTTGATAATTATAAAGTAAAAATATATCTTGACTTTTAACTACTGTAGACTACTGTTATTTTTCGTCCTATCGATGCTATTTATCAAAGCGATGCCATAAATTATAAAAAAATATATAAATATATATCACCATTCCAAATTACTAATGCTGTTTTAGTGGAAAATAATTATAGGAGATATCAGTTTGTTAACTTTCATAATTTTAAAGTAAAAATATATCTTGACTTTTAACTACTGTAGACTACTGTTATTTTTCGTACTATCGATGTTATTTATCAAAGCGATGCCATAAGTTATAAAAAAATATATAAATATTTAATGTCCATTTCAGATTACTAATGCTGTTTTAATGGAAAATAATTATAGGAGTTATAATTTTGTTAACTTTGATAATTATAAAGCAAAAAATATATCTTGACTTTTAACTACTGTAGACTACTGTTATTTTTCGTCCTATCGATGCTATTTATCAAAGCGATGCCATAAATTATAAAAAAATATATAAATATATATGACCATTCCAAATTACTAATGCTGTTTTAGTGGAAAATAATTATAGGAGATATCAGTTTGTTAACTTTCATAATTTTAAAGTAAAAATATATCTTGACTTTTAACTGCTGTAGACTACTGTTATTTTTCGTACTATCGATGTTATTTATCAAAGCGATGCCATGAGTTATAAAAAAAAAATATAAATATATATGTCCATTTCAGATTACTAATGCTGTTTTAATGGAAAATAATTATAGGAGTTATAATTTTGTTAACTTTGATAATTATAAGCAAAAATATATTGACTTTTAACTAATGTAGACTACTGTTATTTTTCGTCCTATCGATGTTATTTATCAAAGCGATGCCATAAATTATAAAAAAAATATATAATATATATGACCATTCCAAATTACTAATGCTGTTTTAGTGGAAAAATAATTATAGGAGATATCAGTTTGTTAACTTTCATAATTTTAAAGTAAAAATATATCTTGACTTTTAACTGCTGTAGACTACTGTTATTTTTCGTACTATCGATGTTATTTATCAAAGCGATGCCATGAGTTATAAAAAAAAAATATAAATATATATGTCCATTTCAGATTACTAATGCTGTTTTAATGGAAAATAATTATAGGAGTTATAATTTTGTTAACTTTGATAATTATAAAGAAAAATATATCTTGACTTTTAACTAATGTAGACTACTGTTATTTTTCGTCCTATCGATGTTATTTATCAAAGCGATGCCATAAATTATAAAAAAATATATAAATAATATATGACCATTCCAAATTACTAATGCTGTTTTAGTGGAAAATAATTATAGGAGATATCAGTTTGTTAACTTTGATAATTTTAAAGTAAAAAATATATCTTGACTTTTAACTGCTGTAGACTACTGTTATTTTTCGTACTATCGATGTTATTTATCAAAGCGATGCCAGAAAATTATAAAAAAAAATGTAAATATTTAATGTCCATTTCAGATTACTAATGCTGTTTTAATGGAAAATAATTATAGGAGTTATATTTTGTTAACTTTGATAATTATAAAGCAAAAATATATCTTGACTTTTAACTAATGTAGACTACTGTTTATTTTTCGTCCATATCGATGTTATTTATCAAAGCGATGCCATAAATTATAAAAAAAATATATAAATATATATGACCATTCCAAATTACTAATTGCTGTTTTAGTGGAAAATAATTATAGGAGATTTTATCAGTTTGTTAACTTTCATAATTTTAAAGTAAAAAATATATCTTGACTTTTAACTGCTGTAGACTACTGTTATTTTTCGTACTATCGATGTTATTTATCAAGCGATGCCATAAATTATAAAAAAAAAATGTAAATATATATGGTCCATTTCAGATTACTAATGCTGTTTTATGGAAAATAATTATAGGAGTTATAATTTTGTTAACTTTGATAATTATTAAAGCAAAAATATATCTTGACTTTTAACTAATGTAGACTACTGTTATTTTTCGTACTATCGATGTTATTTATCAAAGCGATGCCATAAATTATAAAAAAAAATGTAAATATATAATGTCCATTTCAGATTACTAATGCTGTTTTAATGGAAAATAATTATAGGAGTTATAATTTTGTTAACTTTGATAATTATAAAGCAAAAAATATATCTTGACTTTTAACTAATGTAGACTACTGTTATTTTTCGTCCTATCGATGTTATTTATCAAAGCGATGCCATAAATTATAAAAAAATATATAAATATATATTGACCATTCAAATTACTAATGCTGTTTTAGTGGAAAATAATTATAGGAGATATCAGTTTGTTAACTTTGATAATTATAAAGTAAAAATATATCTTGACTTTTAACTAATGTAGACTACTGTTATTTTTCGTACTATCGATGTTATTTATCAAAGCGATGCCATAAATTATAAAAAAAAATGTAAATATTTAATGTCCATTTCAGATTACTAATGCTGTTTTAATGGAAAATAATTTATAGGAGTTATCAGTTTGTTAACTTTGATAATTATAAAGTAAAAATATATCTTGACTTTTAACTAATGTAGACTACTGTTATTTTTCGTACTATCGATGTTATTTATCAAAGCGATGCCATAAATTATAAAAAAATATATAAATATATATGACCATTCCAAATTACTATGCTGTTTTAGTGGAAAATAAATTATAGGAGATATCATTTGTTAAAATTTCATAATTTTAAAGTAAAAAATATATCTTGACTTTTAACTGCTGTAGACTACTGTTATTTTTCGTACTATCGATGTTAATTTATCAAAGCGATGCCATAAATTATAAAAAAAAATGTAAATTTATAATGTCCATTTCAGATTTACTAATGCTGTTTTAATGGAAAATAATTATAGGAGTTATAATTTTGTTAACTTTGATAATTATAAAGCAAAAATTATATATCTTGACTTTTAACTAATGTAGACTACTGTTATTTTTCGTCCCTATCGATGTTATTTATCAAAACGATGCCATAAATATTAAAAAAAATATAAATTTATATATGTCCATTTCAGATTACTAATGCTGTTTTAATGGAAAATAATTATAGGAGATAATTTTGTTAACTTTTGATAATTATAAAGTAAAAAATATATCTTGACTTTTTAACTAATGTAAGACTACTGTTATTTTTTCGTATATCGATGTTATTTATCAAAGCGATGCCATAAATTATAAAAAAATATATAAATATATATGACCATTCAAATTACTAATGCTGTTTTAGTGGAAAATAATTATAGGAGATATCAGTTATGTTAACTTTTTCATAATTTTAAAGTAAAAATATATCTTGACTTTTAACTGTGTAGACTACTGTTATTTTTCGTACGATTCGATGTTATTTATCAAAGCGATGCCATAAATTATAAAAAAAAATGTAAATATATAATGTCCATTCAGATTACTAATGCTGTTTTAATGGAAAATAATTATAGGAGTTATAATTTTGTTTAACTTTGATAATTATAAAGCAAAAATATATCTTGACTTTTAAACTAATTGTAGACTACTGTTATTTTTTCGTCCTATCGATGTTATTTATCAAAGCGATGCCAATATAATTATAAAAAAATTTAAAATATATATGACCATTCCAAATTACTAATGCTGTTTTAGTGGAAAATAATTATAGGAGATATCAGTTTGTTAACTTTCATAATTTTAAAGTAAAAAATATATCTTGACTTTTTTAACTGCTGTAGACTACTGTTATTTTTCGTACTATCGATGTTATTTATCAAAGCGATGCCATAATTATAAAAAAAATTGTAAATATTTAATGTCCCATTTCAGATTACTAATGCTGTTTTAATGGAAAATAATTATAGGAGTTATAATTTTGTTAACTTTGATAATTATAAAGCAAAAATATATCTTGACTTTTAACTAATGGTAGACTACTGTTATTTTCGTCCTATCGATGTTATTTATCAAAGCGATGCCATAAATTATAAAAAAATATATAAATATATATGACCATTCCAAATTACTAATGCTGTTTTAGTGGAAAATAATTTATAGGAGATATCAGTTTGTTAACTTTCATAATTTTAAAGTAAAAATATATCTTGACTTTTAACTGCTGTAGACTACTGTTATTTTTTCGTACTATCGATGTTATTTATCAAAGCGATGCCATAAATTATAAAAAAAAATGTAAATATATAATGTCCATTTTCAGATTACTAATGCTGTTTTTAATGGAAAATATTATAGGAGTTATAATTTTGTTAACTTTGATAATTTATAAAGGCAAAAATATATCATTGACTTTTAACTACTATGTAAGACTACTGTTATTTTTCGTCCTATCGATGTTTTTAACATGCGAGCATAATTAAAAAAAAATATAAATAATATATGACCATTCCAAATTACTAATCTGTTTTAGTGGAAAATAATTATAGGAGATATCATTTTGTTAAACTTTCATAATTTTAAAGTAAAAAAATATATCTTGGACTTTTAACTGCTGTAAGACTACTGTTATTTTTTCGTACTATCGATGTTATTTATCAAAGCGATGCCATAAATTATAAAAAAAAATTAAATATATAATGTCCATTTCAGATTCACTAATGCTGTTTTAATGGAAAATAATTATAGGAGTTATTATTTTGATATACTTTGATAATTATAAAGCAAAAAATATATCTTGACTTTTTAACTAATGTAGACTACTGTTATTTTGTCCTATCGATGTTATTTATCAAAGCGATGGCCATAAATTATAAAAAAAATATATATATATATGACGGCACGTATTTTTCCTATTTATTGACCATTCCAATTACTAATGCTGTTTTAGTGGAAAATAATTATAGGAGATATCAACATTTTGTTAACTTTGATAATTTTAAAGTAAAAATATATCTTTGACTTTTAACTGCTGTAGACTACTGTTATTTTTCGTACTATGATGTTATTTAATCAAAGCGATGCCATAAATTATAAAAAATAAAAAATATTTAATGTCCATTCAAAATTACTAATGCTGTTTTAATGGAAAATAATTATAGGAGTTATAATTTGTTAACTTTGATAATTATAAAGTAAAAATATATCTTGACTTTTAACTAATGTAGACTACTGTTATTTTTCGCCCTATCGATGTTATTTATCAAAGCGATGCCATAAATTTATAAAAAATATATATAAATATATATGACCATTCAAATTACTAATGCTGTTTTAGTGGAAAATAATTATAGGAGATATTATTTTGTTAACTTTGATAATTTTAAAGTAAAAAAAATATATATTGACTTTTAACTGTAAAAGACTACTGTTATGTTTCGCCCCTATCGATGTTATTTATCAAAGCGATGCCATAAATTATTAAAAAAAAATGTAAATATATAATGTCCATTCAAATTACTAATGCTGTTTTAGTGGAAAATAATTATAGGAGATATCAGTTTGTTAACTTTGATAATTATAAAGTAAAAATATATCTTGACTTTTAACTAATGTAGACTACTGTTATTTTTCGTACTATCGATGTTATTTATCAAAGCGATGCCATAAATTATAAAAAAATATAAATATATATGTCCATTTCAAATTACTAATGCTGTTTTAGTGGAAAATAATTATACAACATATTGTTTTGTTAACTTTGATAATTTTAAAGTAAAAATATATATTGACTTTTAACTACTAAAGACTACTCTTATGTTTGCCCTACCGATGTTATTTATCAAAACGATGCTATAAATTAAAAAATATAAATATATATGTCCATTTCAAATTACTAATGCTGTTTTAGTGGAAAATAATTATACAACATATTATTTTGTTAACTTTGATAATTATAAAGTAAAAATATATCTTTGACTTTTAACTAATGTAGACTACTGTTATTTTTTCGTCCTACCGATGTTATTTATCAAAACGATGCTATAAATTAAAAAATATAAATATATCTGTCCATTCAAAACTACTAATGCTGTTTTAGTGGAAAATAATTATAGGAGATATCAGTTTGTTAACTTTCATAATTTTAAAGTAAAAATATATCTTGACTTTTAACTACTGTAGACTACTGTTATTTTTCGTACTATCGATGTTATTTATCAAAGCGATGCCATAAAATTATAAAAAAAAATATAAATATATATGTCCATTTCAAAATTACTAATGCTGTTTTAATGGAAAATAATTATAGGAGTTATAATTTTTGTTAACTTTGATAATTATAAAGCATAAAATATATCTTGACTTTTAACTAATGAGACTACTGTTATTTTTCGCCCTATCCGATGTTATTTATCAAAGCGATGCCATAAATTATAAAAAAATATAAATATATCTGTCCATTCAAAACTACTAATGCTGTTTTAGTGGAAAATAATTATAGGAGATATCAGTTTGTTAACTTTCATAATTTTAAAGTAAAAATATATCTTGACTTTTAACTACTGTAGACTACTGTTATTTTTCGTCCTATCGATGCTATTTATCAAAGCGATGCCATAAATTATAAAAAAATATATAAATATATATGACCATTCCAAATTACTAATGCTGTTTTAGTGGAAAATAATTATAGGAGATATCAGTTTGTTAACTTTCATAATTTTAAAGTAAAAATATATCTTGACTTTTAACTACTGTAGACTACTGTTATTTTTCGTCCTATCGATGCTATTTATCAAAGCGATGCCATAAATTATAAAAAAATATATAAATATATATCACCATTCCAAATTACTAATGCTGTTTTAGTGGAAAATAATTATAGGAGATATCAGTTTGTTAACTTTCATAATTTTAAAGTAAAAATATATCTTGACTTTTAACTGCTGTAGACTACTGTTATTTTTCGTACTATCGATGTTATTTATCAAAGCGATGCCATGAGTTATAAAAAAAAAATATAAATATATATGTCCATTTCAGATTACTAATGCTGTTTTAGTGGAAAATAATTATAGGAGTTATAATTTTGTTAACTTTGATAATTATAAAGTAAAAAAAAATGTCTTGACTTTTAACTACAGTAGACAAATTATGTGAGATAAAACTATCTAAATAGTTAATTTCTACTAATTGTCAACTATATTGAAACTTGGTAGCTGATCTTCACAGCACATTGCAGGAAGATACTAAGAAAAGTATGCAGTTGTGATTTAGAGGGGCGAAAATTCTTAGGGATGAAGTCTGGGACTGCACTACAGTAGTTAGGAAGTCAAGATAAACGAAACTTTCATGAACTTTTATGCTTATTCTCTTTATTTTTCAGGGTGCAGTCTATCGTTTGATCTTGACAAAAATTTAGGATTGACAAAAAACATTTCTTTCTAATTTGTTCCATATATTTTCTTCCAAACTTCAATCGGCTACGGAAGGCTTTGCAAAAAGTCGCAGTTCCAATTTATTGTCTTATTTCTTGATTTTGATTATGGGCAGTAGGTGTTTGAGTGTGCTGAAGTTTGCTCTTGTTTCTCCTTTCTTATTCACCAAAGAGATGGACTAAATTAAAAACAAAGACGTATATTTCTATCTACAGCAAAAATCTAATCTTTTGATTTTGAAAGAATTTACATCTCATGTAATTATAAATTAAAAAAGTTTCTAAAGGATAGACCGAGCATGTCTTAGAGCTTTATACACTAACCTTAACTTCACAGTCTGTCATTTTTATTTTCCCCTTTACCAGTTTATTGTGCTCTATTTTCATTTGTATTAATATTCATACTGAAATTTTGTAGTTGTAAATTTATACAGTAAACATCGAAGAAAACGTAACTTATCCATTAAGTTTTCATTTCCAACTATTTTTATACGTAAAATTTGAATGACACTTTCGTATACACACAGACACACATGCACATATATATATATATTACATATTAGTATATATATGTATGTATATATATATATATATATATATATATTATGAAGATAAGAATTATGCACACACAGAATTCATATATATAATATATATATATATATATATATATATATATATATATATATATATATGTATATATATATGTAAGGAAAATTCTCAGGGGTTTTCAAAACTTAAATCAAGGGTAAAAATTCCCGCTTCATTTAACATTCACCTTTTTAACCCCTTACCTAAATTGACCACTGGGGCTACAGGTTACGCCCTCAGAGAAGGGGCCTGGCCCATTATAAACCTACATGGCCCTAGCGGACAATTTAGGAAATTTCCAAATAAAAAAGAAATACACGCTAGTGGAGACATATTTTTCTAGAGATATTTTCCCACAGATGTTGACCCAGGTGTTACGTGTCTTGTACATAGAACTTCATGCTAGCTGACCCTTCAGTTTGTCCCTATGATGAAGTGGGAACCCGTCCTTCAAAGTTATCCTAATAAAGGTCTTTAGCTGAAACGGTATCATTTTTATGGCCATGCCTGGAACCTCCCCCATCGATAAGTCAGTCTCATTACACACACACACACACACACACACACACACACACACATATATATATATATATATATATATATATATATATATTTATATGAATGTGGTCCCCATGTGGTGTACTCCTAACAGCTATGATTGGTTATCTCTCTTCTGCTGTCATACCACTATATAAGAAAATGCTTAA